>OZ053306.1:25349342-25933009 GCA_964056655.1 Arabis hirsuta | reverse complement strand
CTTAGCTAGGTAGATTATCAATAATGAACAAACTAATAATACTACGATTTACTTGGTTATCGTTTAAACGATAGAATGTTATATATAGTAGTTTCGTGACTCTTTGCAATCTTTTGTTTTCAATCATACAAATACAAATGCATTATTGTAATTTATGTTCCATCATTCCGCTCGTCCGTCAATTTTATCACTATAATGAGAAATATTTCTACATCCGTTAACCTTTTAGCTAAATTATTTGTGCTCCAAACTTTTGTTTGGACCATCACTATGGAAAGGTACGCTTCGCCATAAATGTCACCAAAGACTACCGTTATGGGAATAATATTGCTATGTGGAACCTTACAATACCAACCACATGTTGTCTATATTAGCTAAGAAAATTCATCAAATATTTTTATATATAAGAAAACAAAAATATCACATTTTGTTAACATATATATATAGCTATCCGAATCAGAATGCCGGATTTCGCGGTCTAAATAAGGTAAGAGTTAGTAGTAACTGCCAATATATAAATGGAAAGCATAAGTGCCAACCTTCCACTAAAGGAAAGTAGTTAGGCTTGAATTGGTTTGGAGAAAAGTCACCTTCTACTTTGGGTAAATAGTGAGCATCTAATTGCTCGTTTCAACAGATTCCCTCAGAAATTGTTTATTATAACATTAAAAATGCTGATACGTGGACGGCTGTAATTTTATCAGATTTAATAAATTTAATTTATATAGTAATTTAGTGTCCATATAAAACAACTAATGTTTGTAGATACAAATAATATTTTTTTAAAAATAAAATAAATTAATTTTTGATTTAGCATTAATACTGCTTGAAAGTATGATCGATGTTATTATCCATCACTTCGCTATCAATAATTATCATTTAAAATTATTTTTTTTTAAATTATTACACACATATTTATGGCCATTAGATAAATCATCATGTTATGTAAATAACCAATTTGATTTTGAAGATAAAAATTTATCAATCATTTTCTAATCAGTCTTTGTAGTATGATTACTTATCATTTTTTTTTGTCATTTATCTTCGTTTCATGAGTTTATATATATTTTGATTTCTCTTCATCGTAGAAAAATATTTGAGATTTTATCATACTATTTTTTAAACGTTATTATTTCCTAATAGGTTGACAAATAAAAGAGTTAAGATCATTTTTAAGTTAAATGTTTGGTTAAGAAAATGAAGTTGGATTAAATGTAAGATTTTCTTTTTATTGAGCTAAAAACCTTTTAATAAAAAAAATCTTTCATATTTCATGAAATATATAGATTTTAAAAATACTATTAAAAAGATTATTTTACTTTTAACATTTTAGATGTATGGTTACGTCAGTTAATTTTTACTAATTATTTTAATTATAAATTTATAAACACATTTTGTTTGTTATTATATGTAATATATATATATGTACATATTTATTTTAAATATATATATATCTGGTAAAAAATAATTTAATATTATCATATTACTACTAAAATCATGTGTAGTCTTAAATTTATTAATTTTGTTATTTTCACTCTACTTAGTCTTTTACGTTTTTATTCTAATTTGATTTTCTTTTTAGTAAAAAAAAAAATATCTATGATTTATTGTGTATTAAATGAATATTCTAAATTTTAAATGTCTTAAATTTTTTTTTCCTATGTGGATACTCTATATAGAGAAAGAACTCCTTAATTATATAATAAATTTCCATGCAACCCACCGTATCTTTTCATCGCAATTCGCATCCAATGAAGTTTTTTTTTTTTTTAACTATTCAATGAAGGTTTCCCGTTTATTTTCTGTTGCAGCCAATGGCTTAATTTCACAACTGTTATTAAGTCTCTTACCAAATATTTTTTGATAAAGAAGTCTCTTACAAATATTTGTACACTTATGTTTGAGTTTTGAATATAAGACTATGTACAATGGAAATATTGCAAAAATATATCAATTGTTAAATGAATACAATGAATACAATGTGGTAGTTTGTTAATATGTGATTAAAATTGTGTTGTAACTTTACAACATGCTGTAAAAAAAAAAACAGAGACCACAAACGCCAAGTGTTTTATTTCACTTTAATTAGTTATTGAGATTTTTGAGTTTTTTAATCTTATTTTAATTATTTGTGGTCAACTATTTGATAGTAAATTGAATTATTTTTAATTTTTTTATACCAAAATTCATTATTTTGTTTACTCTATAAATAGAGACTTATCTCATTTGATTTGGACACTGAAAAATATATATTTTTTACAATAATTTTTCTATTAGTTTCCAATAAACTCTTGTTTATAGTTTTAAACATTATTATAGAGAAATTTTTCTTACAATAACCTTTTTAACATTTAAATTTTTCTAATTACCTTTTTAACTACCCAAATTCCAACAATAATCGATTTCGAAACCAATTTTGCAAAAAAAGTTTTTTTTTTCAAAAAAATAGTGAAGTAGGATGTTGAATTTTTTAAAATAAAACTATTGTAGAAAATAAAAATTGAATGAATGTTGACCTATTAGGTGAAAACACAAAAAAGATGATGTGACATTTTAAAAGTATAAAGGTGGGTGTTGTAAAAAAATTCATTGTATATAGTCTAAGAAACACAATTGACCATTTTTTACAAGAAAAGCTAGTCTATTACTCAAACTTGAGATGGTTTGGTTATATTTCTTGAAATTCAATGAAGAAATTTAGCTAATCTTTGGACCTTCAATTATTCTTAACACGTCCTGGTAGTCTATCATGAATGTTGGTTGATTAGTGTGAGTGCTAAGACACTTCCTCGTCCAAGTGAGCCTTCTAGTTCCGAATGCAAAGAAAATAGTTTTTTGGTTGGTTTTTAACCCCATGATATCTTTTTCTTGGTTGGTTTTTAGACCCCTTTAATATTTTTTAATCTCTATAAAATAAATAGATCATTTTTAACAAAAATTTAAAAAATAAATAAATAGATCATATATAATCGTATAATTTTGAAATGGTTTAATTATTTTAGCCCTTTTATAACTTGGGTACTCGTAATGAAACTCATATTATTCAAACCTACGGTAAAAGTCGGTATTGTATCCTTTAAAGTATTTACGATGGTCAAATACTCAAATATAACTAAAATATAACTAAAATTGCAATTAATGTTATGTATACATATTAGTAGTGGGTTCTATAATATTGGAAAAGAACATGAACAAACAAACAAATTAAAAATCCACCATATTAAGATATATCTCCAAGTTGGCCAAATATTAATATTTCTTTTTGACATTTTTTTTTCAAAACCATGATCTCTCTGTTTTAACACTTTTTGGTGCCTGAGATATTTTCGTGTAAATGTGAAAGTGAAGTAATGTGCTTTTGATCCCTATAGCATTGACAAATAGAATGTTCCGTTTGTGCTTCTTTAATTTAGCTCACCATTATCCAATTAACTATTTCCTCTCATCCTATAATCTACACACGCACACTAACATACAGACGACGTGCCCAAATACGTACACAAACTAACCACATAATTTCAAATTTTCAACCCATAATTTTTCGATGTAAACCTATAGTAAGAATTTAAAACCCGCTAAGCTTAAAAACACTCTTTATATATCTTGGTAGATCAATACTATGATTATTAACATGTGCGTAAAATATAAAAAGATCTGCAATCTTGTATAGATAGAGAGCAACCGAAGGTTGTTCTTCCCTGATTAAAGTTGATAATGATAACAAATGTAAATCAGCCAATCACTTTGGAAATGTCTTAATCTCAATACACCGAAACACCCTTTCGGACAGTTGACTTTGCCTTCTTTGTTTATATATTTATTTTCTTCAAACGATTAACGATCACCCTATAAGATTAAATGTCACATTTTTAAAAAAAATATTAGAAATATATATTAAAAAAGTAACAAATGCGTTATTATTTATATGTTATAAGAATAATGCCGTTAATTCCGTCACAATTCCACGCTTTGATTGGTCTCTCCACTGTGTTGCCACCCACCACTCACATATCCAATGTTTACGGTTCTGCTTACCAAAATAACATAATGTTTTTTTTTGTTTTTTTGAAAATTAACATAATGTTTTTTTTTTTAAATCTTAATATAAGATTATGACAACGACCAGTTACTAAATATGTCGTTTTATCTGTAAATGGGTTAGTTTCAATAAGTCATATTCACATTACATACTCTTTTTTGACGTGGGTTAAACTTCACTCGTTGGTTTCTATCTCGAAATTGACTGAAATTGACTTGGATGACTCTCTTCCATGCAAATACCAAAAATTGACTAACTACTATATTTATACGGCGTGTGATTTGGTTATTACCTTTTGTTAAAAAGTCCAAAAGTTTACGTGATTCTTGTCTTCCTCTCATTGGTCCATTATTTAAATTTATATAATCATTGAAGAAATAGAATTTTACCAATAAAATATCGGCAACAAACCAGTAAACGTTTCGATATGTAGACATGAATAGAAAAATGAGATCAAAACCATGTACAACAGAAAGGATATTTTAAATCGAATAGAACTGTTCCTTAATTCATGCATATATACACAAATATAAACATAATTTTGTGTTTAATATATTTTATATACTTCTTCTCACTATGATCAACAATAAGTGAAAGAATAACAGAAACCAGCTGAGCTCGGAAACGGCTACCCTACAGCCCAAAAGCTACAAACTGGTCCCTCAAAATCTTTCAGATTTCTAGATTGACCCCAAAAAAAAGGGAACTAGCAAACCGCACCCAAGAGAAGAAAACAGAGCAAAAACCCAAAAGAACAAAAATAAAAAACAAAGAGGAGAAGATTCCGGGGATGTATATGCAGAGCATCCCACTGGTAAATCCCTCTCTCTTTTCTTCTAGAAGCTTCTTCATGTATACGTATTTTTTCTGTATATACACGTAGGATCCATCAAACCACCTGCTTCGCCAAGTCATTACCTCCGATGAATGTACCGTGAAATCCATACGGAACCCTTGACGGAAGTTTAACCGTTGCTTCAACCTCCATGCTAACGGCGTTAACAATCTGTAACTCCGATTTCCATGTCTTTTCGTCGTGAACGAAACAGAGTATGTGTCCTTCGTCTTCTCCTTCCTTGTCTCCGGGGAGAAACAGAGGCTCTCCACCGTAACGGTTATCGCCGTATAGATGTTTCTTGACTTCTCCGGTGGAGAGGTCGACTTTAGCAAAGCCGGAGACTTTAGGCCACGGCTCGGCTAAAGCTAAGTAAGCGAATTTGGTTTTACGTCCGAGCATGTTTCGGTTGACCATCCCTGCTTCTAAGTTGACTTGTTGCTCTTCCTCGGAGATGATCGGACGGCGAGTTGATACGCCGGTTTTGAGATTCAGTCGGATTTCAGACAGGACACTCTTGAGATTCTCGTCGGATTCGTTGAAAATTGAGTCCGGTGGAGTCATACAAGAACCGATCACTACGATTTCCTCTGTTTCTGGCTCTTCCCAAGCGTTCCAGAGATGGAAGCAGAAGCAATCCGGAGCTTCAATCCACTTGATTTCCGACGAATCTTTTGCGTATTTGTCTAAAATTCCGAATCTTGCAACCTTGTTCTTGTCGTAAACCACCGGAGAACCACCTCTGATCATCTCCGGGAGCTTGAAAACGACTTGCTGGTCCGGTATCACGACGAATTTATCTGTTATCGCGAAATCGTGCATCATCGTCGGCTGATCGAGCTGGATCTCAACGTCCGGTGATTTAGTTCCGTCCGGCGAGAATCGGAAGTATTTCAGGTAAGGTTTCGAAACGACGTCGTAGCTCAGAGCGAATAGCTCGCCGGATTCCGGGTCGATTTTCGGGTGGGCGATCATTGTGGATTCCAATTGACCGTCGAAATCGAACCGGCCAACGGTTTTCAAGTCACCGGTCGGAGTGATCTGTACTTGGTAAGGCAAATCGTCTTCCGACATGGCTAATAACCGGCCGTTAAAATAAACCAAACCGGCGTTTGCTACTCCGGTACCTTGAGCGGGGTCGACTAAACCGGCTGCAGCTCTAGCGTAGAATAGCATGAGCCGTGCAATACCGGTGTGGCCGTGAAGCTCACCGATGGCTTTGGGGAAAACCGGTCGACCTAATTCACGTTCCTGAACAAACCGGTTTGTTTGAGTAAACCGGCAAGCGTAGCTAGCTGAACCGTCTTCGAATTTCACGGCGTGAACCATCCCGTCTCCGTCGAAGAAGTGGTGACCAGTCACCGGCTCATGAAGAGGGTTAGCTCCGTTCCGCACATACACTCCTTTGATCGACTCAGGTATTTTTCCGATCACCGAAAGATTTCGCCGGACGGGCTGTTCATTCACCGGAGCAAAATTTCCGGCGATCTGAACACTAGGATCGGCTGTTTTAGGAAGAGGGTGTAGCCTCTCGTGGCTGACGAGGAAATTCTCCGCCGCGTCCAACGCCGTCGCAGCCGCTCTCTGGAAGAAATTCATCTGCTTTGCGTCGGATTCTTTGGCTTTGGGGTTAACAACAATGGCGGGAGAGTTGGAGGGTTGTTTATGGAAATGAAGAGCAGGAGGAGTGTGAAGCGCAGAAGAAACGTTGAGCTTTCGTTGGACACGACTGGTCATGGGTATGGAGCAACAGTAACTTAAGTCGGAGGTTTGAGAAGACGATAATGGCGGCTGAGTATGATTGCCACCACCAATCCATCTCCGGGAAACAGCCGCCGTCGCCGTGAAAGAAGCCATTTAAAAAACAAAAAAAAGTATGTCCAATCAGTTTTTGGTGGTGAAAGTGAGAGTTCGAGTTTGAGTTTTATAATAAAAGCTCTGTTTTTGCCTTTTGTTTGGTTGTTAAGAGGAGAAGAGAGAGGAGAGATTTGATTTGAGAGCGATGAAGTGTTAAGGGTTTATATAAACCGGGAGGTGGGTAAGGGGAATGGTGGGACCCATCCGGGTGGCCACGTGTTGAATCAGTGACAGAGAGAGGATGAATGGAGTGAGTGGGTAGTATTTTGAACAAGGGTATTTTGGGAACAAACAAGAAAAATTAAAAAACAGAGTTAACATTTTGTGGTTCAAAGTTGAGACCTTTCACACACAGACAAATGCATCCACTTCTCATCTTTAAACTCTCTCTGTCTTTTTTTGTGGCTTCTTTCTTCTGTTTCTAAGTTTGGTAACAAAAGCCAAACGATGTTTAGCAACTTGATGAACATATATGTCATCAAACTCTTTAATCTTAGTCTAATGTATCGTTTCAGACATTTTCTACGTTGAAATTCGTGTGCAAGTGTCTCAAGAATCGTTTAACAAAGCAATATTGTATTTATATACTAACAAAAATATTGATATAACATTTAGTGTCAATGTGTTGTTTCGTTAATTACAATCATCAACTTGGCTTATGTCGTGGCTCAAGAGCTTCTTTGTTGGAGAACTCCAACTTGGCCTATTCATCTCCACATGAAAATATGCTCAGACTTTACATTATATGTTCCATGTGAAAATTCAAAGAGAAGAGTAATACAAGTCTTGGAATAATATTTGGGCTTGTTCATACAATTGATCTATGTTAATTAAATAAATGAAATCTCCGACCGTTTTTAAATGTGAGTTTACACATTTCTCTATTGCTTTCTGTCCATAGACTTCATCCATCTCCAAAATTTAGTATTCTACGAATCTCATCAGATTTTTCGAAATTGCTTACACATTTTCACCCTTTGTGTGTACCAACAAAACAAACATTAAAGTAATCTATTCATTTTAAATTCCGAAAAAATTGTCCATTTTTAAATATGTTTTATTTGCATGTGTTTCATGAAGAATTCTGAATATTGTCCTCTTTTACGATGTGGATATTTTCGCCAATTCTTCTGAATTTGATGTATTTTTTATAACTCACACATACATAGTTACATAACACAATGTCTTTGTCCCAAACCAAAATCTAACATCAATGATCTCATCTAGAATCTAACATTGATTTTGTAACTTGACACGTTTGAAACTTTTGAAAACCTAAGATAAAACCATAACAAATCTTTATGTCCCTGTCGTTCTATATTTTTACCCGAAATAAGGAAAGATCGACCACTACTTAGTACCTCATTTAATTTTCTAATCATCCTATAAACCACTTACCCAAAAATCATAACTTATAGAAATGAACAAGATCGTTAATTGAACACTAATACTCTATAACACTCTACGCGCAAATTTTCAAAAGTCGGTGGGTTACATCAAATATAACTTGCTCTATAAGAAGACTAATATATTAACTTTGAATTGTCTGAAGTGATAATGTTTTTTTTTAATTCTCACTTAGATTTTAGTTGACGAGATCTATAAAGATGTTCGACCACTCCTTTTTTAATTGGGTCAAGACTAAACAGGGATTCTTACATTTATGTTTTTTTTCTTTTGTCATCAGATTCTTACATCTATGCTTAAATAATTTTAGAGAAATTAGCATGAATAACACAAAAAAAAAAATTAAAACTAAAATTCTAACAAATTACCTTAAATCTAAAGGTTTATGTTTTTGCCACACATACTAATTTTCTTTACTTTTTAATTATAATTTTTTTTTTGGTTAGATAGCAAATTGTCCCACAATTTTATCTAAATACTTGTTGGCAACAAATATCAACCGAAATACTTTTCAAATCATTGTTACTTTATAGATATGTGGTTTTTTTTTATATATATGATTTTTGAAATATGTTATTATCTTACCATTTAAAGATTTGAATTTATGATATACATAACTAGTGGATATGTTCATTTTTGTATCAATACTAAAAGTTTTAAGAGCATGGATGAAACTTTTGAGAGTCTCTAACTTATAATAATTTATTAATTTTTATTTAATTTTATTAATTTTTTAAATATTAAATTATTAAATAAATAATGAATCAGTAATATAGCAACATGTGGTATAAACAATTTAGAGACAATCTCAAAAGTTTCTTTCCCAAAATCTCATAAGTTTTTTTTTTCTTTTAATCAGATGATATTCATAGAGTATCACTATTAATGATGGTCTAAGACCTAGAATACGATTGTATAATATGATTGTTTCGTTCATTATTCTTGAACTTTATTGTATAATATGATTCGAGTCATTAATTAATTATGAGAGACTAGAATTAGAAGAGTCTTGAGTATTTAGGTATTATATGTCGACTTATATAATAATGAACGAAACAAACTTCGACTAATATTTAACGAAGAAACAAACTTCACGTATTAATTCTCTAGAAACTCCGCCTAATAGTTTAATAGAAATAAGCATTATAGAAAAATCGAAAGGAAGAATCCCTACACCAAACAAACTTTGTATATAATCAATGATATGGCCTCGTGTAACAACAAAATATTGCATTATAAAATTAGGTGTTTTTGGGACATTTTTAAAATGGAAACATATATTAGAGAATTGATCAAAATAAGAAGAAAATAACACGTAAAAAGATGAGCAAAAGGACATGTGGGTTTATATTGTCTCACTAATCACCGATTGGACCATTGTGTCGTCTATCTATCTTTTTTCTCCCTTTTTATCATTTTTTTGTTGTGCTGGTTAGAGAAGTAAAATCAAATTGGTTTGGTACGTCGTTAGTGAAGAAGACACGTTTTAGAGATAGCCCGCGTAATTGCCTCATAACCGAGTTCTCCCACATAACACGTGGCATTCTCCTTTTTTTCACTTCTTATCACGCTTGCTTTATTTTTTTTCTCTTTTTATCTTCGCTTTTTTTTGTTCATACCATTTTTTTTGGAGAAATTGAGCTTAATAACTAAACAAAAAACAATAATTAAAAAATTAACTAGTTAACTTAGATCTAATGGTTGATTTTTTTGCCACATACCCTAACTTTTGTTACTTTCTTGATTATTAGTTTTTTTTTGTTATCTAGCAAATTAGCCTTTACTTTTTTCTTTTTAATTTTTTTACAAACAAAATTTCTGTTTATTTTCTGGGTAAATAAGCAAAATAACCCAATTGTATTATTTATTTAGATCAATACAACGGCAAATTTGTATAGAAGTAAACATATGATTTGGCGCAATATTGGGTAAATATGCAAAAAACCCAATTGTAAGTGGGAGGAATAAATGGAAAATTAAGAAAAGAAAAAAAAAAGTGGAACTAGCATTCTTTCCACCGTGTTCTTCTTCTATTTTCAGGAGTAACAAGTCTAGAAAAATTTAATTTATTTTCCTCTCATTTGATAGGATCCACTAAAATTTGGAAAAAAAAAAGTTAATCTAAATAGTAGAATTGTAGAAGAATTAAAAAGAATAGTGAATTGCACCCAATATTTTTCCTCTAATGTGTCAATCATTTGCACTTTTAATATAAAGAATGTTGTTTGCATTAATGAATATATATGTGGTAACGTATTATCAAAGTATAAGTAAAATAAAATGGTATAATGAAATGACATCAACTTAATATATTATGTTGCCCAGAAAAAATATCATGTTGTCATATAAAATAATAATTTATTTGTTTTTATGGAACGTTGAATTGTTAACTTTTTTTTACATAGTGTTTTAGCTAATTATAAATCGTGGGAGTTTCAAAATTTTGGTTAATAATCTCTTCGGTATTCAGAGTCAATCTTTAAATATTTTTGATTTTAAAAATAATTCTTCATACCAAAAAAGGTTTAAATCTGGAACACATATAAAAACCAATCCATAATATTACCATCGGGGTCTAATCAAAAAGTTTCATAGTCATTATAGACAAAAAGGAGTTACTAGTGCATATATCCTCTCTTTTTTTTTAACCAACATCTAACTAATTTCGCTGTATATTTACCTTTGAATTAGGTTTGCGAAGGTAAAACATTAAAACATGCTAATCAAAGGTTTTTTTGTTTTAAAGAAGGTAAAACATGAAAAGGTGCACAAAATATGGTTGCTATTACTAACTATGCGGAAGTCATATATAGCTACGATTCAAAAGGAATAAAAAACTAAGAGCCTGGATCTTGAAAGGTAGCATACATCTTTTCAAGGTTATTATGGATTTGTGTAAAAGAAGTCAGATCATTGATTCATTGTTGATGAGATCAAATTACAAAAAGAGAGGCTATCTTTTTACGTTCTGTATAAATTATATAAGCGTTGGTATAGGCCATAACACGTATACTTGAGCATATATGGAATCGATTGTCTTAGAACATCCACAATGGTAGAGTCTCTCCAAAAGAGTTATACTCTATAAAATACTAATATTTTTATATTTTTCAATTATTAAATTAATTTTAATCTAAAAAAATGATTGAGCTAATTGCAAATTTTTTCTAGTGAGTTTCTCCATGAAAAACCACATGTCTTTATCTCCCATATTTTTTCTAGTTTTATCATATTTTTTATTTATTTATTTTGTTTAGAAACTCATAAGGTATCCACCATTATGAATGCTCTTAACACGATGATAAACTTATGGAATTGCTAGCGTTCTCCAAACTGCTTGACGATTTTGTTTTCTTCTCCAAAAAGTTTAGTGGTATTCTATTTCGTTAATCACACGTTATTCGAATTATTGAGTAAATAACTCACATACGCTCCATTTGATTTATCCAGCTTAAACAAAATGATATTAAGAAGTAATACTTAAATGTAACGAATCATATTCAAATATTAGAAAATACCACTACTTTATCCTTTTTAAAAGGTTAGTTACTATCTTAAACCGTCAAAGTTAGGTATAAACTTTTATTCATCTTCACTTATATATATATATTTTTTTTCTGGCAACCACTTATACATATAACTAGTATTTTACCCGTACTACCTACAGGACTTTTGTGTATATGTATTAGTACTTTTCATTGCTAACAAAAAGAAGAGTTGTATGTATTATTACTTGGTCACATTGTTTCGGAATTCGATAATAGTTTTTTTTTCCAAACGTAATGGATCATCAATTTGAATATAAGTCTTTGTTAATGTTTTTTGGGTTTAGGAAAAAGAATATTTATAGCTGGTAGTATAAAAATAAAATATCAGTCAGTTGGAGTATTAAGATACTCTCAGTTCAAAATAAAACTAATTTTAAGTGAATTCAAAATAAGTTTTATCATATTATCTTGTAACGAACATTGAAAGAATGTGAATGTGTTATAAATTTAAGAACTTCCAAAAACAAAGAAACAAAGACTAATTAAGATTTATTGGACAATAACAAATAAATCACTAATTTTTTTACATATGGCTAACAAATTTAAAAGCTGAAGGAGAACATATATAATTCATAGATGTATAGATAAAGTTGGAAAAAAGAGAAGTCAAAATAATGAAGCAAATTACCGATGATGAATGAGATTTTGAGGTCTTTGGCTCCATTGAAAATATGAAAACATGCTGACGAACAAACTTGAAGAATGAAAAACACCTTTCTACGCTCGCTAGCTTCATGCCTTCATCAATGCACACGTTTGCTTTGTCATTATTGGGCGATTTCTACATTTGTTAGAAAGAAAGAATGTGAGATAGTCGGACATCTTAGACTAATATAATTGGAAAACATGAGTATAATCTAATGGCATCCTCAACATATTTCATGCAGATGAAATGAAAAAGAATTAGTTCGAGATTGAGTGAAAATGAATCTGAAAAACATTAAAGAAAACCCAATGAATATATATTATTTTGATGGCTTTTGCTTTTTTTTTTTTGTTTATGGAAAATAAACTCGGTGAATGTGATATAAAATTAAAGCACAATGGATATGAGAAACATGAAAAAGATGAATCAAGAAAACACGAAAGAAAATAATGGAGAGGAAGAAGATTAGTAAATCTCTAACAATCAATCGAAGAGAATATTGACGGTTTACGTAACAAATAAAAAGTGTATTAATGAGATAATTGAATCCCAGAACTGAATTTTTATAATGGAAATGTGGTAGTTGTTATTTTCTAAGATTGTGGAATCGTGGATTTGTAGTGGTAGAACAGTTGAGTTAAGTTGAAAAAATCCTTTAAATAATTATTAAATTTGAATCTGAAAACGTTTCCGATATTTGATGCATTTTTGAATTGTTTTTTTATTAATTAATTCTTTTAAAATTGAAGCACAAATCATGTGATAAAGATTACGCTCTGAAAATCGATCTAAATGGTAATACACGTTTCCTCGACAACTCGGTTTTGAAGATAAGTCCATTTATACTTACAATCTTATATGGTCTATTAAATTACGCATCCTAAATCTTTTCAAGACTTCCCTACCTAAAGATTTTTATTTATAAAATTACAACTCACACGCACACTCCCGATTCTATCAGAATAAAGATATTGAACGGTACTAATATTAACCGTTAGATTACATAGATTATTATAATATTCATAAGTTTCGACTATTATCATTTATAATCACACTAAGTTTTGGTGGAATTAAATGCATACTAAGTTTCGCACCGGCCAAAGAAAAACATCACTTTCAAAATAGAGAATGGATACAGTTATTTTTTCTTTAAAGGACACTGTATAATATTATTAAAGGAGCAATAAACTAACAAAAGTTTGAAATCATCATGTGATCATCTGAGATTCATGCAGATGTGTGGCTGTTTTATTTACTACAATTAGAAAGAAGAAGAAAACAGATAATTGCTGGATATATATAACAAAGATAAATAGAGTGGCATCACCATTCACCAACCAATAAAAACTTAACCTATAGGATAACTTTTTAAGGAATAAAATTACCTAATTTTCGAGTGGTAACAAATAGGCATTAGTATCATGCATAGAGGGATCAGTAGCATGTTTAATTAGTCACATAGTATTATATTAAATATTTACATATCGACATATTTTATAAATGATCATACTTATGATGTTCTTAAATTTTGATCGATCTTTCTCTACATTGTCCGTCCAAAGAGTAAATGTACTATGTGTGTTCAATAATTAATGATCACAAACTACAAAATTAAATTTAAAAAGGGAAAATATATTTAAATTGTCATATATATAAGACCCTATGTTAATCACACATTGATATAGATATAAAAAAATTATGTTTCCTTGACGACCAATAACATCAGGTGCTAATTAGTAGTACCCGTTTATATGATCACACGTTAACCAGTAAATTAGTACCTATATAAAATTTTACATTGCGAAGGAACGACAAAGGCTTGACTACCATATATACAAGGTCCACAACCTACGATATAATGTTACTAGAAAACAAGTAATGTAAAATTTGATTATATAGCTCAATTAAAATATTAAGTCTTAAGTGGGAGTTTTTTTGTCTCATTTGATTAGAGTCATCAATGACATAATTAAAGCCCCAATGAAAAGTGGAGGGGGAAATTAAAAAAATAGGAATAATCACATAAAATATAAAATTAACGGTTGATTCGATCATCCATATAATCTTTATTTTTATATATGATTTTAATCATGCTTGTGATCTTAACCATCCCATCTTTCAGTTTTATAATTTAATAGAAAAAGGTACAAAAATATATGTATATCATAAGTTATCGCCACGTCAGTTTTATCGACACCTCATTCATAATTTGAGTGTATATACAGATCTCTTAAATATTTATGTAGTGTGTACACACGATGGGTATACATACACATATGTATGTAGACATCTCATGTATGTATGTATACATAACAAGATTTCGGGACAGGTAGCGAAGATGTTGTGTTTAACTGACGAACTCGTGGCTCACGAGACACCTCAATAATAATTGTATATTATGATACTACAAGATTTTCTTATAACGAACAGTATATAATATTAAGTTACTTTGTTGTTTGTTCACAAAAAAATTTACTTTGCTGTACTGTAATCATTTCTGTTAACCCGTTTATATAATCGTAACTTTTTCATTATGATGGTACACAAATTCTTAACCATGATCTAATCGATGGATAATTGTTATTTATCTATACATTTATCAGATAAGTGTGATATTTGACGATTATATAAGATTTTTAGACACAAGGAGATTATATTTAATAATCAATATTTAATTTTGCACATCTTTTGTGAGTTTGACTCAATTTGAGGTTGAATATATATTAGCATGTTTAACTCTATAATCCTAAAGTACAATAGTAACGAGAGCTACATTCAATACATGTCGAGATCTTTTTTCCCAGTACAAAATAAGAAGAATAGGGACATTATGTGTTTTGACAGTTTTAAAAGTAAACATGAAGTTGGATCAATAATAAAAACACTTGAACTGAAAACATGTAAGAAGTGCAACTTTATAATTAAAATATAATATAATATGATTCAAAGTATTATAGATTAAAAAAAAACAGAAATCTTATCCTCCTTAGAATGGAATATTGTCAGAACCCTAATCGATTAGACGTGGTTCCATGGTTTCTATATTTTGGTGGGTCAAAGGTCCACTCGTTCACGTCACATGTCACATTAATAATTGTGTGCTCCAATTATATCCGATATAACAATTTTGCGTATAATTGAGCAATTGTATAACAAACACTTGAAAAAAAAAATTGTAATAACACTTTAAACCCGACGCTATGTGGCACCCTATATAATTGTTTAAACATAGCACTTGTCGTTAAAAAATCAAACGTGTCTTAAATAATACTATTTAACTGCATGCCTTCGGGAACATCCGAGAAATTATAATTATATTTAACGGTAAACTATAATCTGATTTATTAGGTGTTCGTTAAGATTGATACGGCGAACCGGGAAAATAAAAGCAATAAGGGTCAATGAGTCAAAGTTTCTCCCTCTTGACACGTGTATACTTATTATTGGAGGACATCTACCCGACAAAAGATTTCGCCTCCATGTGTTGCGCACGCACATGTCAGACCATAAACAAAAAACGAAGTGTAGTTTCAATTTTTTTTTTCGGTTGATTTTTATTAAAATTGTATTTCATTTTATGGTTTTGATTCGTAACTTAAGGCATCATCAACGGGGGTTCTTAGCCCGGTTCTTAAATATAAAATTATTAAAACACACTCTCTTTTTCTTTTATTCAACTTTTTATTTTTTCTTTCATCATTTTACTCAATTTTTATTAATTTTATATTTAAACACTCTCTCATCATTATAAAAATACTTTCCAAAAGTTCTTATTTAAGCAACTTTCTCTTTTTTTTACTCAACTTTTATTAATTTTATATTTAAACACCCATTATCTCCTCACTTTTATTAATTTTATATTTCAATACACCCCACAAAAACACTCACTTTCTTCATTTTATTCAAATTTTAATAATTTTATATTTTAAGAACTCTTTAAGCATCCCCATTGATGATGCTCTTAGCTACTAGATCGAATGATAGAACGGACAATCGAAATAGATAACTAATAAAATGGTTGTAAATTTAAACGAAACTATTGTACACCGTTCAAAACATATATGAATCTCTGTTTACTGACTTGTAGTTGGAATTGTTTAAAAGTTTGAATATTGAGGATATGGCTGTTCCTTGGATTGATTATGATTTTCAAGTTGGATTAGGATTGTTATCAACTCAATAGCTTGGTACAAAACCTACCTTGAAAATAAGATAAAATTAACACTAAAAATAATCAAGTAAATGAACTCTTCCAATTATTTTCAATTAATTTGAGTTGATCAAAATCCAGAAATTTGTCTTGTATAGGATTGCAAAATATTATCCTATTAATAAAGGAAATCATACTAATGACAAAATCTGTATGTGATGCATTAACTGCATTGAAATTCACTATGGTGTTTTGTATATTCCACTTGCGGAGTACAAATGAGAAAATCTGTATGTGATGCATTATTTTTATGAGTACAAATGACATTAATTAAAGTAAAATATATCTCAAATTTGTTCATAATTAGAAGTGTTCCGTATACAAATGCATGTCGTCACCTGTATAAATACACGAAAGGAGTGTATTCAATCTATAGTATCTGTGAGGATTTAAACTGATTTGATTTTAAATGAGTTTTTAGATGATTTTGGATGATTTAAAGGATTTTAGTTAAAATATTTTAAAATTTCATCTAAAACCATGTGATTTGTTTTGTATATTTTTAACTAAGAAATCACACCAAAATACCTTAACATCACAACAAATCTCCTAAAATCCATTATTTAAAATATTTCCAATAACAGTGAATTTCAAAATAGATTTTGAAATCCACAAGTTCAATGTTACTTGATTTTGAAATTTTTTTTATTAATGTTTCAATAACAGAGGATTTATCACTTTAATACAAATCACTCAAAATCATCACAAATATAAGATTATATACACTCCCGTAATTTTAAATTGATAGGTATGGACTCGTGTTTTGCCTAAATTGCTTTTGCTTCATGTCCATGAATGTTGATGCAAAAAGGAATTTACACATGAGTGTGTATGTGTACGTATATGTGTATGTGTATTCACTAATAGAATAGAAAACCAAATATTATATACACAATGCTAAAATAGGAGACTAGCCGTCGGAGGCTAATCAATGAGATCCTAAATTATATATAAGAATATTTGGTTTTTTATTCTATTAGGCTAGCCAATCCTAAACTTTTTTTAAACCTCTAAATTTATTATTTTTTATTACAAATTATAAGAATTGTTACAAAGACGATTCTACTATAGAAAATTCACTCCGACCCTATTAAATCCACGACAATCATAATTTTATGTTCCATGCTCATAATAGACACATTCTATCTTTATTGCGTAAAATTACGAACGCTGATATATTGTAAATTTACCTCTATTAATCTGTATATTTGTTAATAAATTGCATTATATGAGATTCGAATCTCAGATCTTTGGATGTAAAAACATTAATTAGCATTTGGTTAAACTATTGAGCTAAATAGACTTCCAGATAAAATCATAAATTATATACAATAATATTTGGTTTTCTGTTCTATTATTGACATATATGCATCATGCATGTATATATGCTCATACACGATACACACATGAGCGTGTGTTCAGATATCACACAGATTAACTACAGTTGAAAGTTGGTCTTCAAACTGATTTTTTTTTGTTGCTGTCAACCCTTTTTATTTGTCACGTGCAATATATATTTTTCTATGGGAATCATTGTCCTAAAAAAATGTAGATTACCTTCCTATATAGACGGTAGATCTATATTTTAATATCCGATGATCGATATAACACACGACAAAAAATTTAATACATAGTTAGATTTCAATATATATGTACTCTCATATGGTGTTTATTTTTGCCTGATATGTAGTTGATATGAGTCTTTTTGGTCAATTTTATAATCGATTAGAAATTGGGCTTCGACCAATTGTCATGACGTATGAGTAGAGTTCCGTACAAAAATTCATTGGGTATATGTACGGGTGATATTCACTATGAAAAAAGAAAAATACAACCATGGATATACTTAAAAACCAGGTTTCCTCATTAAACAAAATAGTATATTTTAAACTAAAAAACGGTGGTCTAGTGTTTATATGTTATGTTCATTTATCAGTATATAACAATAACTAAAAAACGGTGGTCTAGTGTTATATGTTATGTTCAAAACGGTGGTCTAGTTTCAACATATCCCTAAAATAGTACTCCCAAGTTTTTTTGTTTAAATATAAGATGTTTTGACAATCTTAAATACTTTTTAATTTTATTAAATGTTGTGCAATCACTAATATTTTACAGTCTTTTGCTAAGCTGTATGGAATCGAAAACGAAACGTTAGGAAACGCGGAAACAAAATTTTAAGAAAAAAAACGAAACGGAAACGTTTTAGAAACGTATATACATATTTATATATTGAAAAAAAATATCAAAAGCTAAAACCATATTAAGAAAAAATATTTGAAACAACACAAATCTAATACATAAATATTAAATAGTTTAACTAAAAAATTAAAAAACAACACAGAAAGTCAAATATTTAGAAAATAAATCAAATGTAAGTGTTTTATAATTAGATTTTAAAATTTATTAAAAATAAAAATAGATCCTTAATTTTTTAAAAGTATTTACATTACATAATTTGTTTTCAAATCAAAAACCACATTTTCGTCGCGTTTCCATCACATTTCCAAATTCAAAATTTTAAAAACGCATTTCTATCACATTTTCCCGCGTTTCTATCCCGTTTTCATTTTCGAAATGAACTTTGGTCGAAATTTCCATGTAAGCTAGATCTTTTGTATGATTGGTCAAATTAATTTTATTAGATATATTAAATTATTTTTTAAAAATAAAATTGTTTTTTAAACTCTGTAGTTTTAGCCCATACATCTTACGTGTGAAACAGAAGGAATATATAACAGTAACTTAATATTATAAATTTTTGTTAGGGAGGGGATATTCCCATGTTATTGGACAACAGTGAGATTTAAAAAAAAAAAGAAAAAAAACCGCACGTCATAAAAATAGGATGTCCACTTTAAAATTAACCAAAAATAATAGATAAAAAACAACCGTGGGTTCGTGGGCCCACATTAGTCTTTAGCGTGTGGGGCCGAACCACAGTGCTCCTTTAGGTCCCTGACTTTTTGTTAGCATTGCGCCGACCGGCCAATCAGCATTCAGGTAGACAATACACATACATGTGCTTAATTGCATATGTATATCTCTCCCTATCCTAATCCTTATATATAAAATATTTACATGCCTGTTTATAACTTTATTATATGTTTATAGTATTTATATAGATGAATGGTTCAGTGCTTAATTAAAGAAAGAAAAATGAATGTTTGGTTTTTTCTTTTTTAATTTTTTTTTAGTTAGACATGTTTGGTAGCATATATTAGGGATGCTAGTCGAACAAATTTATCAAAATGATGTTGAGAAAATTACGTATATGAATAAATTTACACGCTTACAGAATTGTGTCATCTCTGCTTATATTTAAATATAAATAATTTCATATTATGTATCATATGTTTAATTAGATAAACGGTTCAACGCTTCAAAAAAAAAACATATGTTTCCTTTTCCATATTTGAAACGTACGTATATGTAATGGAATTTTCAGAGTATAAATTAGTGGATATGAAACCCATAAAGAATATTACGGTATTTGAGAAATGAATTTGTCAAACGTATGAACCACTAGTTCTTAGAATTTTTTTTTCTTTTTTTTTGAAAAAGAAGTTTCTTAGAATTTTCAGACCAAGTAATTTTTTTTTAAACAATTAACTATCTAGATTTATCTCATCGGTGACACATAAAGGTAAAATATTTTAAACGGAAAGAGTAAATTGTAAACAATATACAATAAAAATAGTGGTAAATGATATTGGTGGAAATGCTTCTCTATTTTATTGGGATCCCCTATTTTATTCAAATCATACTTTCTAAACGAAATTTTTTAAACGTCTTTGAACAACACTTTCAACTAAACAACTATAACAATCTATGTAATATTGATACTACCAATCAGAATAGTTTTGCTTTGCAAGTTCGTAATCGAATGGATCCAAAATCTTGTTATTTTCCGTATGTGTATATAACTACATATATGTGAACGTAAATAATTGGAGCCAATATGTGTGGGTATGACGACACTGGAAGTTTGACCAAGTGCGACTTGGAGAGAAGAACACGAGAAAAGGGGGGAACATAGCTAAGGACATGTTTGGCAAGTGTCAAATCAAGTTTCTACTAAGTGTTGCAGAGAAAAAAACGCCACAACATGGGTCCCTTTCCAAGCGCTGCCTTATTTATCGTGCGCATGTGTTTTCCTTCGAAATTAAAGGGTAAAGAAGAAACTCAATTTGAACGCTGACATTGCTATTAGACTCTCTTTTTTTGTTTGTTCATTTTCATCAACAAATTTGCTTTTTAGTTTTTGAGAAAGGTCATTGTACTAAAAACAGATGACGAATTACAGCATGAAAAAATTGTTACAAAAGACCCGCAGTTCCAATCGCGGCAAAAGAGAGACAAACCTTGAAAGTAATAATGCATGCACAGTATACTATTAAAGTTGTAAGTGCCGTTGACATGGTAAAGATACATTTAACCACACTTTGTCAATATAAAAACTGAAGTTGTTTATCGAATTACTAGATGACAGCTACATAAAAGTCCACCATGTCAATTCTTTTTATTCAAATTCACTTGGTTAACTCTATTTGCAATAACCAAGGCCTCATGGTACCTCACAATAGGAAAGTCATGGATTCGAGTCGCCTGGACCACCTAGTTCCATTTTAAATTTGAACGCGTATCCGGTTGCAAGACCTTGTGAGATTAGTTTTTGGATCTAGAAAGCTTTTGGAATCACAAGGTTATTAAAAAAAAATCTATTTGGAATTAGTAATTGATGATTTAGAAAACAATATAAATCACCGGTGTTGAATACTGAAAAAGTATAGACTAAAAGTTTAAAACTTTCACGTTTTATAAAAAAAATAGTATATCTATAGGAAATAGTATATACAGTAGAAACTCTATAAATTAATAATGTTGGGACAATAATATTATATTAATTTATAGAGTTATTCATTTATAGAAAAATGAAATTTTTCATAATCTTCTAAATTTGTTTTTATTTGATTTTTATTTTTATATTAACTATATTTTTCTAAATTAGTTTCTTCTCGTTGTTTGTGTTCATTACTTCCAATAATAATTAAGTTATAAAGAAATCTCAGTTTTAAGAAAAGAACACACAACATTAAAATCATATATAAATATACTTTAATTGTATATATGTAAAATTTTATATACTAAATATTAATTTATGATATTATTGGGACCACATATTTACATATTTACATAAATAGTAAAACGGTTGAGAAGCAAAGTTAATCTACTACTCTGACATAATATGTTTTCGTCACCCATAAATTTGAAATAGCAACCGCATAGCCATTGAATATCGGATTGTGTTGTTTTTTTTAACTTCTAAAGATGATATTAAAATGAAAACCAACTTGTTTACAACCAAGCGAAAGAAATCAAAGGAAAAACATGAAACAGCATCAATATCCTAATGAAATGGTTGAAGATGATATGAAATTGCGTCCCGACGCAGAACCGACAAAAATTGTTAATTTATTGAGTATTAATTTATAGAGTTTCTAGTGTATATATATATATCATTCAGTAATAAAAACTTAACTAAAATTATTCATTTTCCCATTTAAAGTACAAGAATATAAGAGTGATGTGGTATTTATATAATGATCAAGTTCATTACATTAATTGATAAACAGAAAACTCACAGGTTATAAAAAAATGGAACTACTTGAATGGATCAATTCTTATCACATTTTATTTTGTAATTCATTTGTTATGAGTATTATAGAGATTATTGTTTCTTCATTGAAAAGTATAAAATATATTTTTTAAAAAATTTCCGAATTGTACCTATTGTAGCGGTGCGAATATTCTTATTATCCCTATGTGCATTATGTTTCTCTTTGTTCATACCATCATCGATTTTGCCACTAAGCTTCCACGTAATAGAAATTCTAGAAAAGTTTGTCAGAAAAGTAGATGGCTTAATCAGTCAAAAAGTAAAGTAAAAAAGGGTTTATCAATGAAGTTATCAAAAGTAAGGTTGATCAAGTTCATTTGATTTGTTTAAACTTAACTAACTTTGCTACTTTTGGAGACGATATATATTTTCTTTCATCAGCAAGTAAAGTTGGTCAGCGTATTAATATAAGTAGCACTTACGTCTCGTTAATATTTAAATTATTTATTTTAATTTCATTGGTATTCGATAACATTGGTCGTCTTTATCTTCTCCATCTCCGTATAAGAGAAATTGTCAAACAATCTCCTTATTAGTTTGTACTAACTGATTTTCAAACTATAATGAACTCGATCGAATACGATAATTTCATTCGATCACTATATCTGCTATAATATAATAATCGACGTCGCAGAACACAAGTTCTAAAATAACAAGCTCGATGTACAAGAATTTGTTTATTACCAGAAAGAAAATACACATGAATAATATTAGAGCTGATAAAACATAAAAGTAATATAGTGATCGAATTAAATTATGAGTTTAACCAAGCGTAAACTTCATATCTCTCGAGTTCGTATCCCATTGTAAACAAAAACATGTGTGTTCAGTCTGAATAAGGTCGAAAATCCAGTTAAAAATCCGTTGCATAAAATATTTTGGTTGTTTTGCTCATCTCAAAATTAGTCGAATTCGTCTAGATTACTTAGTTAAAAAATATTTATGCGCCAAAAAACTTGATTGACAACGTAAAGTTTCAAATTCGATATATAGGGTCTGTAACCAGGGCCGGTTTAGGTGGATGGACACGTGGTGCGACGGTTCGGGGTCCAATCCCGTGTCTCAAGAATTAACAGGTTTAATTTTTTTAGTAAAAATTAAATTTAAAATAAAATAAGTAATTTTTTAGTAGCCGAATGTACAAAATAAATTAACAAAAATTGGTTTATTTTTTTTATCTAGCAGAAAACCTTACAAAAAACAATTTTTTGTCCAAAAACTCATAATAATTTGGGGTAATTGCAAAAATATTATTTCTGGTGTATCTATTTTCAAAATTGCCACTATAGATTATATATTTACAAAAATACCACTAATTAAAAAATTTTAAACCATAAATCTTAAATTTCTAAACCTTTAAAAGGTTTTGACTCCAAACAAGTCATAAACCCTCAAAACTAAATCACAATACATAATTAATCCAAAAATAAATAATATATTAAATAAATGATTTTGAAAAAGTGGCATTTTTGAAAAAATGACATTTCCAAAATTGGCGTTTCTTAAAAATTCTCTAATAATAATTTTGAGCCGGTCTGTCCGTAACAAATAAAGTTAATGAAGTAATCAATTTACTATTGTGACTTATGGAAAACAAATCCTGTACCACGCGGCCTATAGTACATAGTTTAAACTAAACAGTTGGAGAACAATGAGTTAATTAGTAGAAAAAACAACAATAAACTCTGTTTAAAACTATTTTTATTAATTAAAAGCCATAGAATAATAGTATTTGTATGACATTAGTAAATTTGGAGGAATAAATATTCAATTACTGGTTGACAAATAAAATCTACGAATAGGCTGAATTTGTACCGTTGCGTGCAAATGTTAAATACGACCAACGAACTCAACGACCAAAAGCATTAACAACAAAGTTTTTTCTTTATTTCTGAAAGTATAATTCTAATGTCGGCAAACGATAGTCAAATGCTAACATACACTGAATATCATTTGGATGATTGGCTGATTGGAGTGATTGTTTATTATTGGTTTTTTCAATACTTTTTTTTTTGGAGGTTTTTTCAATACTTATTATTAAGAATCACTAAATCATCTCTAATTATATATAAATTCCCACCGTCAAATAGTAGTCGTTCCAAAGATTTATGCGTGGTGAGCTATCGCACCCGAAACCGCGTTCACGTTCTAGCGTCACAAAACAACATTGAAAGAGTTAATAACAATATAAGTTAATTCATGGTGTGGGGTTTGATTAATTAGTTCTTGTTTTTCTTACTCTACTATATAAGCGAACATTTTATGCCTAACTACTCTTATTTAATATATATATATTTAATACGACCAATAACTAGCTAATGCAGAGCGACGAGGCATTATTTTGTACCACACGGAATTTGTGCATGACCACTAGATGTCACTAGTAATAATAGTAATAACAACAACAACAATAATAATAATAGATAGATCTTATTTTAAATCTTCTTATATATATGTACTGAATTTAAGATGATATTCATAAAGTTTTGCTTTCTTCGAATTTCGTTATGAGTTATTTGGATGGACTGGCAATTTATACTTTCTGGCTGCATAAGTCATGTGGGTCATAAATTTGTTCGACTCTCATTTCTAATATATGTTACCAAACATGTCTAACAAAAAAAAAAAATCATGACGGTAAACATATACCGTCATGAGAGATGTACATGCAGTGTTTCATCACACAACGGGTTTTTTTCTAAATAGCATGTCAATTCATGCTGAACTAGCGTTAATTATTTCCATGTTAGAATTAAAGTTAACCTCTAAATTTAGCCTCGGTATATATGATTGGTAACAAAACATATATTTTTACAATTCGTTTTATACCTTGATACAATTTTTACAAACTAAATATCTAAGCAAATTTGCAAAGTCAATATACCATTATAGCTACTAAGTAAATTGCAAGCAACGTTGCGATGATAAATCACGCAAACGAGATTAGTACCAGGAGGTCTGAAATCAAAGACCAATGATGACCTAGAGAGCACACAAAATTTAGATCCATACAACTTTATAGATCTCAAAAACCTGGTTTATTTTATTTCTTTAAGTCGAAATTTTGAATCTAATTGACGCTCTTTGTTTTGATTGGGTAGGTCTTCGTTTAAACTCTCTTCCATTAGGATCTGTCTATAAAAAAATGGCTTGAAATTAATTTATTAAATTACAATATATAGTTTGTGGCAAAATTTAGATCTCTTTCCTCGAAGAGCTTATTTGTCGTTCGTTTATTCGTACGGTCGTACCTAACCTAGAGTGGCTTATATAGTTATATGCTTATATGTAATATTCCCTTTGTTTGACCTAATATAGTATTTAGCGGAGCCTTATCTTTCTATTTTTTCTTTGCTTATTTCCTTTTGATATTTGTAATCTTTGATTCGGTATACTTAAAAACACTTTTCCGACGTAAAAAAAAAAACACTTTTCCGAATAATTAAAGGCTGCTTTTGATAAGAAACGATTTAATTTTATTTTAATTAATAAATTAAACTAAAAGGGGTCAATAAGTATAATTATAACATAGACAATGGGAGGGAGTAGTATCTTTCTGATACAAATCTAAAAGTAAACCCACTTTTACACGGATATTATGTATCCTATACATGTAAAAGATTAAGGGTATGACTGATAGACATTTATAGAGGAAAAGAAAAGAGATTAAAGAAAATTGAAACAAAAGATTTTTTTCTCAAAAATTCAAAAAAGTGACTAAAGTAGAGGAATTCCTCCCACTTCAAATACATGGTAGAAACAAAAATATTCTAAAAATAACTTTTCTTTTTTTCTTACTTTTTCTTCTCATTTCTTCTAATTGAAATACGAGTCTGACCCTAAAAAAGACAACAAATCTATATATTTTAAGTTTTTAAAGAGAAAAATTTGGTTATTGTACCCATACATGAGCTTAATTTAATTATATTTTATTCTTCAGTATTACCAAAAGAAGTCTTAAGATAATATATTCCCTTTTTCTTTGGCTCTTTCTTCTCTCTCTCACTTTTTCTTCCTGCTTTTCCATTTTATGGGGTGGGGTTATAGGTCCTAACTGCATTCTTCAGTGCCCCTACATCTTTAGACGCAGCTTCAAACAAATTGAATAAATATCTAGATTCTAGACCTTTGTTTATTACTTTATTCACATCAAACGACATGTGTGTTGTTTCTATTCGAGTCACAAAAGTCATTGTTTATGCTAGATATTTTGGTTTAATTATTATACTATTTTATAAACTTTTGAGTCCATCTGTTAAATTTTTAGAATCCCATCGACATCGACTACTGTCGAGTGCGGTATAGGTTTTAATTTCTTTTATCTTCAAACCATGATTTCTATAACCAAAGTTTATAGAAAGAAGTCTATGTCTTAGACTCGTTTATTTGTGCTTGTCGAAAACAAACGGTATGATGATATTTTTCTTACGTTAGAATACTCTCAGACATAATTATTTGAATTCTAATACTACATATAATAGATGTTTTCCATTCTTACGAAATAACCACCATATATATGGTAAAAATAGTTGTCGACAAAAAAAACTACACAAACTAGATCATCAAACAAACAAATACATTATGTCGGCTGAATACATTGGTGGAAGATCTAATGATATATTCAAAACATTAAAAGATATTTTCTATAAAAAAAAATCGGAAAGTTGTTTCAGAAGAATCAGAACTTTAATATGTACTGGATATTAAGTTTATTATTTTTTTTTTCAACCAAAATTATAATTAAAATATGATATTACAATTACCAATTGGGTGGATCGTTGTTTACAAATGAAAAATTAAAAGTTTTAGTACAATATAGTGTTAACTTTTCCTATTTATCAATAAAAAGAAACGAACATAACCTCTACATATTATTTCGACATTTCTCATAGAGAGGACAAAATAAGTTACGATTAAAGAAAGTGCGTAAAATAAGAGATAGTGACATTCACTACCTCACTTCCATTGATTCATGCACTCCTTTTTTTATATTTTCTATTTATTTTTATAAACTCGTTTATTCTTTTGTTATAGAGCTAAGAGCATCCGTATTGATGATTTTTTATGGGTATCATTAAATATAAAATTATTAAAATTTGAGTAAAAAGAAGAAAGAGAGTGTTTTTGGTTGAAATAGTAGGGTGTATTGAAATATAAAATTAATAAATTTGAGTAAAGAGAAGAGATAGTGGGTATTTTTGGAGAGAGAGAGTATCAAAAGTATCAACTGGTTGATACTTTTGAAGAGAGAAAAAGTGTGTTTTTAATAATTTTATATTTAAAGATAGTATAAAATTAATAAAAGTTGAATAAAAAGATGAAAGAGAATGTAAAAAGTTAAGTAAAATGAAGAGAGAATGTGTTTTTAATAAATTTATATTTAATGATACCAAAAGTTCATGGATAAAGATGGCCTAACTAATCCATCTTTTTATTCATACACTCCTTTCATTTTTATAGCTCTCTTCCAATCAAATTTATTTTTCTGTCCCACTCTCATTATATGACCATATCCCTTCTTCATATTTTAATTATTTGCTATTCGATCGTCTTGTCCAATCAATGCATGTCGTTGAATATCTATTTACTTTAAGATTCCAAGTTAAAGGAAAAAAATAGAATAAATGTCCCTTTCAAATTCAATAATCTGTCGACTTTATATTAATTTTGGACTGGCGGATATAATCCAGTAAAACCTCTATAAACTAATAATGTTGGGATCAAGATATTTTATTAATTTAGTGAAATATTAATTTATCGAGAGATTAATTAGGTCAAAAACTTAATTTGAGACTTAAAAATTGTATTAATTTAGCGAGGTATTAATTTATCGAATATTAATTTATAGACGTTTTACTGTAGATTTTGTTCTCTTCATTATAGGATTGAGCATAAAAATCCAAATATCTAAACTTGTACCCGATCCAAAAAATCTACTTGTATCCGACCCATTTTACATGTATTCGTATGGGTTTAAATTTTTTAGATATGATAGAATTTGTACCCGATAAAATCCGATCCGGATATCCGTATGCCCAGACCCTAGCTACCTTTTGTCACATATTTAACTAGTTTGAATTTTAGATTTTGTATTTCAAATATTTTGTATTGTTTTGTAAAATATTTTTCATTTTATATGTTATTTTTTATAGATTTTAGAGAAAAACAGTTTTAAATTCAATTGAATCAAAAAAATCTGGAATCTGTATCTGTATCCGATCCAAAAAACCCGAAATTGTATCCGAGTCGAAACCTTACAGGTTGTATGGATCTAAATTTTTTATATCCGATAGAACACGTACACGATAGGACTCGATACGATCCCGACCAGAATACCCGTATGCCCAAGCATAATTGTGTGTGTTACATGTGGACTAATCAAATCTTACACGTCTAAAAGGTCTACAATAAAGCTTGTTTTTAAGAGATTTTTTTAGACTCTAAATATAAGATGGTTAATATTATGTAGAGAAATTTTGAGATATGCCATATGTCCCATGCCACTTTGTAAAAAATGCCATCTTTTTGCAAGTTTTGCAAAAATACCACTTCCTTTTTTTCATATTCCAAAAATACCCTATTTTAAAAACTGTCTCAGATCTCTCTCTCTCTCTCAGATCTCTCTATGTGCGATCTCAATCTCTCTCTCACACAGAGAGATCTCTGCGATATCTCTCTCTCTCTCTCTCTCTCTCTCTCTCTCTTTCTCTCTCTCTATCTCTCTCGCGTTCTCACACTCTCTCTCGCGTTCTCACTCTCTCTGCAATCTCGATATCTCTTTATGTCTCTGCGATCTCGATCTCTCTCTCTCTCACACAGAGATCTCGATCTCGATTTCTTCTCTCTCTCTCTCTCTCTCTCTCTCTCTCTATCTCTCGATTCGTATATGAATCTCGGATTTTTTTGGGAAAATTGCTGTTGAAGTCTGAATTCGATGTCGCTGATTCGAAATCCGCCTCCGTTGCTGAGTCGGGATTCTTTGTGATTGGATCTGCTGAGTTACAATTAAGGTAATAACATGTTTCTCGTTTCTCTTTGAGTTACAATCATGTTTTATAAACCTTAAAAAAATCTTAAAAAATGTTTATAAACATATGAGATTAACATTACATGGCGTTGAGCAAGCTTAATTGATTAACAATTAAGTTATAAATCGTTTCTCTTTGATTGATAATCATGTTTATAAACCTTTAAAAAATCTTATAAATTGCCCTTAATGTTTTATAAATCGTCCTTATTTTCTATAACAGGGCATAATGTTTGAGTTGTATTCTTTGTGTGGAATCTGGAAGATTACGGATAACAGTCAGTGGGAGTTTATGTTCGATGTTGAAAGGGGAGCATCTCCTAGCTTGGTCGATGAAGATATTAGTTTTACTGGGTCATTGCAAGTTGTGTCAGAAGATTTTGGAATTGATATGTGCGGAAGTTCTATCAAACTTAGTTACATGTTACCAGATAGAACACATCTTCCACCAATGTATATTAGGAATGACAGGCAATTGCAAGCATTCATGAAGAAGTTTGTAGAGAGTGGAGGTTGTGTGAATCCAATCAACTGAATATTTTTAGTTACAAACTCTCTCCAAGATTCAAAATTTTTATTAGCATTTATTTTTATTTGCATTTATTGGATTAAAAACAGAGCTTTTTATAGAGTTTTTATGATTAAAGTGCTTTATAGAACATTTTATGTGATGTTCAATATATAAACCGTTAAAATATCTCCATTTTATAAGCATTTTGTACAACTTTTTTAAAGATTTTATAAGTCTTTTTTATAAACTTTTTTGGATAAAATATTGGCAAACAAATTTTTATAAGCATTATGTACAACTTTTATAAGGATTTTATAAGTATTTGATAAGGATTTGATAAGAATTTTATACGGATTTGATAAGGATTTGATAAAGATTTTTTTACAGACTTTTTGCCGAAATTATGAATTTCTATAAAGATTTTATAATTCTTTTTTACAGACATTTTTTGATAAAATATATGCAAACAAACTTTTATAAGCATTATGTACAACTTTTATAAGGATTTTATAAGTATTTGATAAGGATTTGATAAGAATTTTATACGGATTTGAAGATTTTTTACAGACTTTTTGCCGAAATTAGGAATTACTATAAAGATTTTATAAGTCTTTTTACAGACATTTTTGGATAAAATATATGCAAACAAACTTTATAAGTATTATGTACAACTTTTATAAGTATTTGATAAGGATTTGTTACAATTTTTTTTTCCGAAATTAGGAATTTCTATAAACAAAAACATTTATCGTGCATCATACGTTTATGCAGTCTTGGCAAAAAAGCAAAATGATTTTTTATAGACTTTTTTAAAGAAAATAATTTTTATCGTGCATCATAAGTTTGAAATAAATATAAAACTAGGTAGACCGACCAGACCGACGAGGTCTTACATTCCTTGAGCTTCCAGCTTCATCCCTTGGGTGGGTTCTTACGTTCCTTGAGCATCCAGATTCATCTCAGCACCAGTAATAAACGTATAAAAATAAACAACATCAGTTTAAAATCTTTGTCAAATCCTTATAAAATCCTTATAAAAACCTTTAAAAATCCTTATAAATTCCTTTAAAAATCTTTATAAAATTCTTTCAAAATTACCTGTGGTAAGGAAGAACCATCTTTCTGAGAATCTTGTTGGCTGGGTATCAACCCTGAACCACAAGTCCAAATCGACAAATCCAGCAATCGCTAATAAAAAACCATTGAAAAATACAAATAAACTATCGAACGACTACAAAATCTAGATGTACAAAACTTTAAAAAAATCTTATAAAAAAATATTTCATATGTTTGTGAGATGCATATCGCTAAAAATTACCCAAATCGACAAATCCAGAAATAGCTAACCAAAAACCATTGAAAAATGCAAATAAACTATCAAACGACTACAAAATCTCATTGTACAGACTCAAAACGATGAAATCGAGATCTAGATCTAGAAATCGCAAATCCAAATCAACATATCTAGATCTATAAATCGAAATATCGCGAATCGCGAATCAAATTACCTTTATCTTTGATCTTCGTCACTTAAAAAGTTTCGATCGTCGTCGTCTCTAAAAAAACTCGATCTTCGTCTCTAAAAATTCTTCGAGGCGATTCTGTTTGGGAGAAAAAACGAAAGGGATCGCGTTATTGTGAAAGAGGCAAAGTTGTCCAAACGGACAAAATATGTGGCATAATTGTAAAAGGCTTCCTAGACGTGACACGCTTGTAAAAAGTGACCACATTTGTGGCATTTTTATAATTCTCCCTAATATGTATTAGTTGGCTATTTTTGGTAAATATAGACAATATCCCCTTACTCTTAAAAAGAAAATAATTTTATTAGTTTAGTTTAAGTGTTTTAATTTGGTTGGTTGTAAACTATGATATGACTTAAAAAAATGATGACATAGATGAGAAAAATGATGATATGGATACCAAATTTGGACTAATTAAATAAATAAAAATCAAAAAATGAAATAGAATGAAAAACTTTCGGATTCTACCGCTTAGCATTTGTTGTATATACTCAACAAAATGCAATCTTCTAAATAGAGAATATTTAATTGATCAAAATGCAAATGTAGCACAACAGATACATGAGGGAATGGAATCGAACACTAAGATTATACCGTTTAATTACATAAATGGAATTTTCATTTAAACTTTAGAATCAAATTAGGATTTATTTCATGATAGAAAATAGAATTGGATACATCAGATTACATATTTCCTCTTATAAATTTTACACGGCTATAAGTTATCAAGTTAATTTGACATCTTTTACACAAAAATTACCAATCAAGATATCTTTCTTCCACATAAAAATTACCAAGCTATCAATGTTTTTGAATACTTCAGATACATATTTCCTCTTATGTTTCTCACCATATCTAATGTTTTCAATTTGTTAAAACATTTTTCACCAATTTTTTAAAACATATTATTATCTATTTTTTTTTCAACATAAATACAATAGTTACAAAACGCAAAAACTCTAATTTTCAAAATAGCACTCAAAATATTAAAAAAATTTATCCCATATATATTAATTTTCTATATGCATCAAAAAATTAAAACAAGCAATAATAAAATATATATATATATATTTATAAATGATAAAATGGGCAATTGCAAAAATATCATTTTTAGTGTGTACAATTGCAAGAATACCACTTAGGAGTTTCCATTTACAAAAATGTACTAGTTATGGATTTTTAAAACTTAAATCTTAAAATTATAAACCATAAAAAATAAATATTGAGAAATTTTAAAAAATGCCATTTTTCAAGTGTCACTTTTCAAAAATGCCACATTTTCAAAATCTTTGCAAACATGCCACTTTTTCAAGATTAATTTTTTCATTATATCATTTATATTTAGGTTAACTACGTTGTATTAGAGTTTAGTTTTGAGGGTTTAGGGATCAAAACATTTTTTTAGTGTTTATAATTTAAATATTTAAGCTTTGAAATTTCATAATTAGTGACATTTTTGCAGATGGACACCTCTAAATTGTATTTTTGCAAATATACGCATTAAAAGTGGCATTTTTGCAATTGTCCCAAAAATATTTTGATCCCTAAAATTCCTTAAAAATTCTTTAAACCCTCGGAACTAAACTATAATACAATATAGTTAATCCAAACAGAAATGATATAATGAATTTTTTTATTTTAAAAATTGACAATTTTGTAAAAATTTTGAAAAGATGATATTTTTGAAAAGTAGCATTTGAAAAATTGTATTTTTTGAAAATTTTCATGATAAAATTAGGTTAATAAATAATTAAATTAATCTATTTTTATTAAAAAACAAATCATATCCGCACACCAATCATCTAGTTAACGATTATAACTTATAGTTTATCGAAAGTGTATATATCCTAATTTTGGACAGGTAACATCACTTTAGCACGGAAAAACCGAAAGTGGACCACAGAAAGGAGAAAAAAGTATTTTAGACCACGAAAAATCAAGGGAAAAAGGGATTTTATGTACTTTTTGTAACGTGAATATCATTTTGTTGTTCTAATAAAATTATCAAACAGTAAATAAAAACGGAAAAAAGAAGACGGCAGATTCTCCAACGGGTAAAAACTGCCGCCAAATGTGCGATGCCGTTAATTAAAGGACACGTCATTGTTTTGATAGCCTTCCGACATAATACGACACGTTGGAAAACGTGTCCGTCTCACCAAGAACGATGACCGACACGTGGCAAGGCGTGATTTTGTGTTGACGCGTTTCATAACGGTCAATCAACAAAAAGCGCTTTAACCGACCGCACTTGATGAGTTGAAACTTCTGATTTTTTTTTTCTTTTTTTTTTTGTGAAAAAAGAGCAACTTCTGATTGTTTCTTTAATTATTTGCTCACGGAATCCTATAATATTATTTGGCTTCTTCTATAAATAATTATCCCATGTGTAATTATTATGTACTAATTTTTTTTTTTGTTAAAGAACTATTATGTACTAATCAACAAAGATTATCAGTTGTTTTGAAAATTATTTATGTAGGTTTGGAAAGAAATAGGTGTACTTTTAGCAAAAAGAAAGAAAGAAATAGGTGTACCATTATCTTATTAACTTCATGTTGCATATGGAACTTTTTTTGTTGCATTTTGTGATAAACAAATTTCAAATAATGTTCTTTTCTTTTCCTGACATTTTTGGGATAAAATTTAATAATATAAGGAAGACGTGAATCCATGCCATCAAACTTTTCGTTTTTTTTTTTCTGAGTTTTGACATTCTCGAATTTTTTTTCTCATTATTATTAGCAAAAAATAATAATATAGTCATATAAGCATTCTCACGGTGTTTATGATTTAATTATGTTCTTAGTTTGAAGTTTGGTCGAAGAGACACATTCAATCAAAAGCAATATGATACATTTCCATGTATGTAATTCGTGAAAAGCAAACACATGTAATCAATGAAAAAGATAGCTCACGTTGATATATTCTGTTTATTTTTTCTGTCAAGGATATATATATGTAGTCAATTCTTCTTTAACTATAAAAAGATGTTTTCATAGAATATTAATGGTGAAGGAAGTTTCTTAGAAATTTGATTATAAAAGAAAGAACTCAATTCCAATTTTGTTAGCTTGAAGTCTCCAAATAAAGTTTGGTACGTTGGTTGATTTGGCATCTTCTAGAAGTCTTCAGATAATTCGAGAATCTGTTTTCATTTTTATTATTTTAAAACTAACGGTGGAACATGATTGTATATGTAAATAATACACGACACGTGAATGAAAGCAATATACATATGTATATCAGTAATAACAAATAAATTTCTATAAAAATCCGAAGAAGTTTCTTGGTTCACTTACGGTATCTTTTTTTCTTTTCATTCTAATTTTTGTTCTTTTCATATTTGATCTACTCCCTCTCCGCATGGGTAATCACTAATCAAGACATACATTGTTGTGGTAATAATAGAGAAATGAAGGCCAGTGTAAAGTTGGGCCGAAATATTAAAACCCAATATAAATACTATCCCTTATTTCTTGGGATGGAAAGCAAACATTAAAATGATGTATTTCTTGGGATTGAATATTTTATTACATCAACGCGTGTATCTAAAAGTGTAAACAATCAAAATCTATGGTCGGACTCGGAAGGAACTCGTGTCATCAATGCAAGTAACATATTAATAAAACAGAACATAAACTGGTGACCGTTAATTAAAGGACACGTCACTGAATTAGTAGATAACCCTAGAGACAAGCGCCACCTCCTCCGCTCTCCCTCTCCAGTGACCGGTGATTCTCACCGCCATCGTGAGAGAGACTCCTCGTTGTTCTTCATTCATCGGCGCCTTTTCTTATTGGTTTTCCTTTGCTGTCAAAAGCAGATCTGAATTCTCTTTGTGTTGCTAAGGTTTGAGTTCGTCGATTGGTTCGAGATATGTGGACTTTGTCCTCCCCAGCGGTGAGTCTCTGGTTTTCTCTCATTGTAGATATGTTTATTTCAAAAATTGTAGATGGATTTGCAGTCAAGATCTCTGGTGACCACTAGCTTTGATAGAGCTTTGTCGGTGTCTCTGAATGCTTCGGTACGGTGGCTATGTAGTTGCAGATTTCTCTTGGGTATTTGTGGTTTGTTCGTTTGCTCTCTCTCCGGTGGCTTTGCGGAGTGTGTCGCCATCTTGCATCTCCCTGTTGCTCTCCTTCCTCACAACGATGGTCTACTTGTTCTCTTCCTCCGGCAATTTTGGTAAAAGATTGTGTTTTTCGGTAAAATCACCTGCCCTCCTACTAAATTAGGGTTCTTTGCTCTCTCTCTAGGCTGCTTCAATTCGAAGCTTGGTTGTTGTTTCTCCCTGTTATGTGTTTGTTTAGCTTGTTCGGTGTACTTCTCTTTGTTCTAGCTTTGGTGTTGGTCTCGGTTTTATGTAGGTGTTGCTTCCTCTCTTTGCCTTCGACGCTTTTCTTTTTCTTCCCCGCATTTCAGGTTATGTTGGTTGTGGTTTGAGGATTTGGAGTCAAGGGTCCGCAAGCTGGGTTACTCTTTCTCTTCTCTTTCCTTGTTTGTTGGTCCTGGATCTTTGATTGCCTCTTCCAGTTGCGGCATGTTACTACTCCACTGTTTTGCATTATTGATGAAGTCTCGAGTTCTCTTTTCTGGGTATTAGGTGCGGAAGATGGTTTTTTGTGGGGATTAGTTACTTCAGGCGGTGAGCCTACCTCTTCCTTTACATCGGTTGGAGGGGCTAATGTTGTCTACAATACCACCATCTTCCTTGGTTTTCTTAGTAGTGTAGGGCTGAGACTCTGTTAGTAAATAAGGTTGAAGCTCTCGGGCTTATGTCAAGACGAGGTAAGTTGATAGAGTGGTGTGATGCTGCTGCTTCTGAGATTCTTAGAGGTTGATTTGGTTGTTCTCTGGCTCTGTTTAATGGCGGCTTATCTTCAATGTGTGGTTTGGATTTGCTTGGTCCTTGGCTTTCGGAAGATTGGAGTGGTTTAGTTTGGGCAACCCTTATAGTTTCGACGTCTCTTGTCGGCATAGTTGGGTCCTAGTTCTTTGTAGTGTGCTCGCTCAGCCGTTTCCTATCTTAATGCCGCCGTTCGCTGTTTATTGTGCCTCTTCACTCTGTCACTTGTGTAACGCCCGTGAACCAAAATGTGTATTTTTGGTGTTGCGTCGAGCGACGCAGGGGATGTGCGTCGAGCGACGCTAATCTTTAATGAGACCGAGAAGTCGGGTTTGATCGCACGGTTTGCATGATGGTTTAGCGGAGCCCTAGGGTTCGATATAAAAGGCTGGAACAGTGTCCTAGCCGTTTGGTTGATGATAATCAGAGAGAAAAGGTTTGGGAGAGAGAGACTTTGTTCTTGATAGGTTCATGTGTATGAACAGCTTCTGATCGAAACTTTGAGAGGGTAAACGGCTGGGCTATTAGTGGCGGATTGGAGTGATTTTTGGAGGGTAAGTTCTCTAATCTCTTCTCGTATCATAGGCGAAAACGGTTCGTCTTTGGGTTGATTATTCACCGAGTTATGGCTGTTTGAACTCGGTGGGTTTGTGCAGATTGTTGTCTGCGATCAGTTGGGTTCAGAGGAGAATTCCGATCGAACCAGAAAGAGTCTGGAGGCGATCCACATACCGACGCGTAGCTGTGTGTGTCTAGTTTTCAGAACAGTCGTCTGTTTCGGAATTGGACCAGTGGTTCGTCGTGTACGAGGGTTTTAGTGAATGTCGTTCATTCTTTTCATTTCGATCCTTCGAGGTGAGTGCGTGATCGTGGGTTGTGTGGGCATAGGGATAGATGAATGCGTTTGATTGTTGTTTTCGTGTGTTCTGTGACTGGGATCGTGCAGGTGACTCGATAAATCGCGACGGATTCGAGCCACGAGAGGATAGGCTCGTTTCTGTGGATGTCGCGTCGATCGACGCCAGGGTTGTGCGTCGCTCGACACAGAGTTCCTGTACGGGTTCGTGTTAGTTCTTATTGCTTGCTCATCCTGGTATTTGTCTTTCGTTATGTCGATACTTAAATAACCTGTAGACGGGATGACCGCTTCGCTGAGTATTTGTGATAATACTCACGCAACTCTTTTTGCCATGTGTTGCAGGTAAAGAGAAAATGTGATCGTGGAATCGGGCAAGGAAGAGGAGATGATCCAGCGTCTCGATTGTGTGTTATCGTATTGTTTAGAACCGCTAGGTTGCTGGTTTGATGAATTGGACTGTTGATTTATAATTGGTTATTTATTGACTCGAATCGGTTATTTGGTTAATGGGTAATTGTTTGAATTAAGTCGAATTGATTCTGCTAGTTATGTTCGATTTGCTAGTTTAATACGATTGTTGAGAATTAGTATTTATGGGAATACTAATTCGAGGTTTAAAAAAAAAAAAAAAAAAAACGGGTTGTTTCAACTTGGGTTGGGTTGTCTTTACTCAGAATCATAATGCGGTCATATATGCCTTGTAGTATCATTTTTTAGTTTCAATTCCATTGCATTGTTTGCTTACTATAGTCTTTTTGTGTTGTTCTTATGTTGTGTTTTTTATCCATGTTGTAATCTTACCATATGCTTTTCAATAGAAGAACTTAAAAAAAAAAAAAAAAAAGAAGAATAGAGAATGACAGGGTTATTTACAGTTATAGGTATTTTTTTGCAAACTCATTACACTCAAAGGCACTTTGCAAAGAGTGGGGACTTTGGGGAGAAAACGAGGGATTTTTGGACATTTATGCCCTAAGGAAGGAATCAGATAGTTAGTATATGTTGTATCTGAGCCGTTCAAAATCACTTAAAATTGACGGTGGAGATCAAATATTTGTTTTAGATCTATATAGAGTTTGTGTGGTAGTAAACGATGGTTTTCTTCTTCGTGACTAACCGTACCCTCTCGTCTTCCTCTTCGTAAAACAAGACACAAACCAGACAAAAAATTGGATTTCTCTCTTCTGCCGTTTTCTCTATTTTGCAACATTGTTCTCGCGACTCTGTTATGAACCCGTCCGTCGTGACTCCGCTGCTCTGATTTTCGTCTTCTTTCCTCTTTTTATTTCCCGTCACCGTAAAAAGCCTAACCCTGCAACATCTCTGATCTGACACGTCACCGTCGGATAGACGAAGATTGTTACCAATCTTTGTTAATTTGATTAATGATCTATTAGCTCATGTTATCAAGAAGAATTAAAAATGGATTAAAGAAGAAGATGTTGTAAGCAAGCTCAGATTAATGATGGATTGAAAAAGAAGAATGAATCAACGAAGGGATTCAAGTGAAGGTTATTTATTCGAATTGGGTATTTATATAACTCTTTGATTTTTTTGAATTGGATATCTATAACTCTTTGATTTTTTGAATTAGATATGTATAACTCTTTGATTCTTTGAATTGGGTTTCACTTGAATCCTCTTAAGTTTCTACAATCACTTAGAGAATCCGACAAATTTTGGCCTTGTTGGGGTAACGATTGTTGTTTCTTGCTTATTTAGGATTGGAATGCAAAATCACTCTTGATTGGTTACTTGATGTTAGCAAATTTTTTCTTTCTCTCTCTCTCTCATTTTTGATTGTTTTCTTGGGTTTGTGCTTTGTTGGAGAATTTCTTGATGGTTTTTGCTTAATTTCTGAAAAAGTCTCTTCCTTTAAAAAGCCCCTCTCTATCAATCCTTATCTCAATTTGGAAGTCATAGTGAAATTGATGAATCCTCTTTCTATCAATCCTTATCTCAATTTGGAAGTCATAGTGAAATTGATCATATCTCAAGAGTTTCTGATATATTTTCTTCTTATGTGTTGCAGAGGCGAAGAGAGAAGAGAGAAGGGAAAGTAGAAGGTAATATTGCAATAGACATGTACGAGATGTGGATAGTGTTTGGTGGACACGATGGTGTGGTTAGTGTTCGGGGATAGCATGTATCCATTTGGTCATGACAAGGTGTTTAGTGTTCGGAGATAGCTTGTATCCATTTGGTCATGATGATGTGGTCAGTGTGTGTCCATTGACCAAATTTGTGTTGTGTTGTGTTGTGTTGTGTTGAGAACTAATTGTTTTATCAAATATGCACATAAGGGACTTGTAAAAGAGAAAACCAAAAACTTATTTTTAAAAATCCAATGAGAGCGAAAGTTTGGAATTTCAAATTAATTTTCTTTTGCTAACAAGTGAACTCGAGAGTTAAAATGTAGGAAACTAATTGGAATTTCAAATTAATTTTCTTTTGCTAACAAGTGAACTCGAGAGTTAAAATATAGGAAACTAACATAATTCATATATTTCAGATTCATAGTTGATAATCTTTTACCTATCCACATGGATAGTTGAAAATGGTCAAGATGTGATGGTTATGTATCATTCGGTACTATGGTTGATATGTAATGGACATACACAATCATGTGTCATCCACGCTAACTTGTCCACAATACTTTACCCATGCTAAATTATCAATGATACATTTGTAAACTAATTCTAGTTTGTCCACACAACTTTATCCATGATACATGCTAACTTATCCACAACACTTTATCCACAAAAAAATAATCAAGAAATCACCTTCTTAGTGATGCGACTTCAATCTGCAAGGAAGCAATCTTGTCTTCACTTTCTTTAAGGGGTTTCTAACAATAAACAATAACATATCATTTGTAAGCTTGAAGTTTTATCTAATATATATTCACGAGGTGGTGGATGGATCAGAGATTACAAGCTTCGTTAAATGATCATCGACATTATGTTGTGGATAATGCATCCTGGACTTTTGTTATGGATACTGCATCCTGGATACAAATGCTTCTCCATCCCGTTTACACAACATAAGACGTTGAAACAAAGCTTCTCTATCCAAAGATCATCCATAAATAGACATCTATCTATGGCATCCACAAGCTAAACAAGAATTTGTAAGATAGCAGAACCTCATCATTCCCATATAAAAATCTCAAAGAGGAACAACATAAACTCATAAAACCATGAAAGCAAGATAAAGCTACTAAAAATTAAACCCATAAAGTACAACACGCAACCCTATAGTCACACATAAATCCATCACAAAATAGATTGTTGAATGAATTGGAGAAACTGAAAAAGTGAAGTTGAGACCAGTTTTATAGTATCCATGAAACTGTGACCAATTTATAGTGTCCATATGGACACGAATCCGAGCAACAACAGATTCGTTCTTGAATCCTAAACTACATACTGAGATTTAGAGTTGATGGCCCAAATCCTAACTACGAATTTCAAACTACTAATCTTATCAATGAATTGGTTCTTACTAACTTCAAAGCTAATCGATCTATTTCTTCATGAAACCGTAAAACCCATCAGTGTCTTCAAAAGGAGTTGTATCTTCATCCATCTTCTCATCTTCTCCGGAAGTAACCTTCTTCACTCGCTTCGCCTTATTGTCCTTCGAAGTCCCTTTACTTGGCCGCTTCATACTTGATTTCACCGCCATAAAAGTTAAAGTAGTAGAAGACAAATCTTCCTTCTTCTTAGGATTAGTTTCCCAGATCTAGTATTGTGATTCATTGAAGCTTGCTCGGTTTCAGAGTCAGATGCAATCTCGATCTCATATCCAAAATCTGAATCGAGCCCTTGGTTTGTTGCGGTGGAAGAGACGGTGGATTTACTTGGAACGATGATTGAACAATGGCGGTGGGAGTACTGGGTTTATCGGAAAAAATCTTCTTATTTTCCAACTAAAATATATTATGATAAAAAGTTAAAATTGAACAAATGTTAGTAACTAGAAAATGGCAAATTAGATATTAACAAATTTAGTTAAGGGTAGCATAGACAATATACAAGTCCAATGTATACCTTCTTTGCAAAATGCCTTTTAGTAAAAATAGTTTACATGAAATTACCTATATATGTAATCATCCCGAGAAGGACACATATATTGTTCTTAATTTGGGCTCAACAAGAAAATAAAATAAAAATTACTCGTCAAGAACAACTAACAACTCATCTTGCTCTCCACCTTCACATGGATGGGTTAAAATGTGATCACGAGGGAACTTACCACCCATCAAATAGTCAAACTGGGGCTGATTGGATTTTACGAAACACCAACGACGACTTCATTCGCGGAGCTTCATCTTTTTTATCTAAAGCAAAATAAGCGTTTGAAGCCAAAAGATATAATTTACTTCCCGCTATGTAGATTTTGTGGCAATGAGGTTATCGTAATATTATCTTTGAAGGCAATTCATAACAACTCGTCGATTTGTTTCACGAAGACATGAAAATATATTTATGGACAATTTGATAAACGATCTCCATCACTTATCTTCTCATTTTACCGGAAATCAAATTGTACATGTTGGTCGTCATATCAATATAATAACATATAAATTAGTTCACATCGGTCATTTTTGATACTCTTTTTGTTTTTAAATGATTGAATTTTTAGAATTTTCACATTTAATATGTTAATGTTTAACTTTAAATGCATTGTTTTTTGTATTAAACAATATTCTATAACTTTAAACTGTCTTTCAATAAAACTAATTAATATTTTTTAAAATTCACAATTTACCATTATTATTTTATTAAAATTACATAAAAAATATATATAAAAAAATCAATATTTATGAAACAATTTTTTTTTCTAGAACATCATTATTTTATAAAACCAAAAATGATTCTTGTTGTATTTATAAGTCTCTCTGTTTTTGACTGTCGCCTTATTGTATACAATCGTTTCTCTCATGAAGCATGTAAACTTTTCCATGATCGATACAAACCGATGTTCAAAAAGAAACAGAATTGTTCGTAAATTTACAAGTATCCCTTGTAAAATTTTAAGCCGTGTAAATAGTAGTTTATAAATTCACATTATTAAGTTAAAAAACAAAAAAATTCATATTATTCCAGTGTCGACGAAGACGGTGGATTCTGTTGTTGAATAATAAGATATTTGTTTTTTTTTTTGTTAAAGATTAATCAGATATTTATTTCCATTTATTTGCTCAACAATCTCAAAATCGCCGAGATTTCAGAGTGAAATATAAAGATTTAAAAAAAAAATTACTGGAGAGGAACAAGAAATACGAAATTGATACTAAAAAAAAATTGAAAGTTAGATAAAATCCTAACAAACCCAAAGATTTATGCAGCTGTAGCAGCATGTAAAAGGCTTATTAGTTATTTAACGAGTCTACGACAGAAACATTGTTTGATAGAATAAAAAAAACAAATATAAAAGAAAAAAAGGAAAAAAAGAAGAAGAATATAATCAGAAAATAAGATGTTACAAAAAAAAAAAGAATATAATCAGAAAATGGAATAAAAATAAAAGCGTGGTCGATATCACTTTATATGATTCCTAAATCCTAATACGATAACCTATAGAATTTCCCTCTACATCATGTTAAATAAAAGAATATTTATAGTTTTTTTTGTTTTTATTGTTGAAAAAAAGAATATATATATATATAGTTGATAGTCTAAAGTCTAATTACCTTTTTTTTAAATCATGTATTAAACTAACATAAATTTTGTGTAATCTCTGTTATTTATTGATGCTATTTTATAAAATAGCACATTTTATTTAAATCACATGCCAAAATTTTTTTTTTCCTCCAAATTTTGATTATCTTTCAAATAAACCCACAAAACCATAAAAAGTGACATTTATGAGTTTAGGGCCTACGTCAACTTATAAGACATTTGTATAAAGAAATAGAAGATAGTGGGGCGAAAAGATAAATTGAATATGTCCTTTACAAGCAAGAAAGAATAATATATTTATATTTTTCACCCTTATGAAAGTTAGTAAGCAGAAAAGGCCAAAATAGAGAGCGGCCAAAACGGAAGCAAAAAAAACCCTCATCATTCCTTTTCTTCTTCATCTTCCTCTCTTCTTCATACTCTCACCTCCATAACCACACCACACCACAGAGCAAGCTTTCTTTTTAATCGCAAACTCTTAATTTCCCTTTTATGGCCTAATTAAATTAATACACTTTCTTTCACTAAACTTTTGTTTATCATATACATATACATCTACGAGATCAAGCACTTTCGTGATTTGTTATGCGTTAATTTGTTGGAATTTTCTTAAATGGGTTTCAATTAAGAGTGTCACATTTCTTGATTTAGCTGATTTTTATTGATCATCATTCGTCAAAGTTTCGATCTTTACGAAAAAAAGGAGAGAGTTTCGATTTTTTTTTGTTCTGTTTCTGATCCAATGGCTGCAGTCACTGAGATGCACACTGATGTTGTCGACGATGTTCATGAAATTACCGATGGTGAAAAGATCATTGAGAAGAGATCGATCACGGATTCTAAACCCGAAACTGAACCCGAGCTCAAACCCGAATCCGAGTTTGATATGAAGAAGCTTGTTGCCATGTTCAAGAAACTGAATCCTTTGGCCAAAGAGTTTTTCCCTTCTTATTACAATCCGAAGAAGGACAATCAGATTGGGAAAGGTGATCAGTTTCTGCCGGCTGATGATTTTCCGACCATGAAGAAGCAATCAGGTGAAGAATATGATCCTGATTGCAAGAAGGATGATAATACCCGAAAGGTATAATAATCCTTAAATTTTTTTTATATGATCAGATAATTTGGATTGGTTATATATATAATAATTTAATCTGATAATGTGACATTTTTGTTGTTGTAAAGCTGTGAAATTTGATTAATTTTTGTTTTGTTTTTGTTTTTGTTTTTATGTGAATTCAGAGAAGAAACAACTTTAGCCAAGGGAGGAAGAGGTTAAGTGGAAGAATTTCTAAGGCTCAAAGAGAAGATAGTATTAGAAGAACAGTTTATGTTTCCGACATTGACCAGAGTGTAAGTTTTGTTATAGTCTCTTTCAAGGTTATTGTAAGGAATTGGAGTTTAATTTTAGATCAATGTTAACATATATCTGCTTTATGATTTAGGTGACTGAGGAAGGTCTTGCTGCATTGTTTAGTAACTGTGGACAAGTAAGATTATCTTCCAAGTTTTAAATGCTTGGTTATATCTTTATGAGATTCTGTGTTTATGTTACTGCTAAGAAACTTTTGTGATCTTTGAGGGTGGTATTTAATTGTTTGTGAAGTAACATTTGAGTTTTTCTTTTGTGAAGGTTGTTGATTGTCGAATTTGTGGCGATCCACATTCAGTTCTTCGGTTTGCGTTTGTTGAGTTTGCTGATGACCGTAAGTTTGGCAGCTGGATTATTGAAATGCTTTAACAAAACATTTTTGTGTCAGTCTTTTGACCCGTAGTAGCCGTTTTTCATAGTAAATTTGTTTCTACAGAGGGCGCACGGGACGCTTTAAGCCTTGGTGGAACAATGCTCGGGTACTACCCGGTTAGGGTCTTACCATCCAAAACTGCTATTCTTCCAGTGAATCCCACATTTCTTCCCAGGGTAAGAGCAAAATGTTCCACTAATCAAATTTGGTTTAAGTTTTGAGTTTTGAATAAACTTTGATATATACTTACCTTGGGGTTAATTCAGTCAGAAGATGAGAGGGAGATGTGTACAAGGACAATCTATTGCACAAACATCGACAAAAAGGTAAAATACTGACCAATCTACACAAACTTTACTGCATTTTTTTTGGGTAGTATCTCCTAAACTAAGGACTTTTTTCGACGACTGCAGGTTTCTCAAGCCGATGTGAGAAACTTCTTTGAGTCCACATGTGGTGAGGTCAGCAGAAGCTATACCTACTTGATGTTTCTCTTGGACTCTCTCTAATTTGAAATTTTATTATAAGGAGTGATGCTTAAGTTGTTTTCTAATATACGTAGGTTACTCGCCTGAGGCTTCTTGGCGATCAATTGCATTCAACTCGCATAGCTTTTGTTGAATTTGCTCTGGTGAGCTCTTCAGCTATTCACTAAAGGATCACCTAATACATTCCCTATATTCAGCTTCTTTTTTTGCTCTTCTTACTGATGACAATATCTTGAGTGTAGTGTCTGAATAGGGATGAAAGACCATTGAAAAAATTGCTTGGCATTGTTTGACCTACAATCTCAAAAACTTATCTTTGTTTCTCTTCAAACGAACAGGCAGATAGTGCTCTTAGGGCGCTTAACTGCAGCGGGTCGGTTGTTGGATCCCAACCGATTAGGTAAATTTCATTGATGGAATGTCTTAAAAATGTTTTTTTTCTTTTTCTTTTTGAATATCTCAATTGAGTCAACATTTGGCTCTATTTCTTTTCGTCTTCAGGGTAAGTCCATCAAAGACACCAGTGAGGCCAAGAATCACTCGACCACCATCGACACACTAGACGAGGCCTGACTAGCTAGCTGGCTTTCGCGAAGAGAGATGATTGCAGACATTCCATTTCTTTCGTTAACTTTTTTTTATTTTTTCTTTCCTGGTTTTCGTCATCTTTTTCTCCGTTCTAGAACAGTAATCTCCAGTTATGTTAGTAGCTGGAAACACTATGATCCTGCTTCTGAATTTGGAGTTCTTCTTAGGCTCTTATATTTTTCCGACCGAGATACTTCCATCTGTTTCATCTTATTTCTCTTAAGGGGTTTTGTTTTGGAGCATTTGCTTTTCAAAGTTCTTGCCTTTTCACAAAATCTTTTATTTGTTCAAGCTTAGAATTCTGTTTGAAATTTTGAACAAAGAAGTCAAGTATAAAAGTATAATGTTTCGTGTGTGAATTACAATGTCGTGTGTATCAAGTAAGGTCTTAGTGTCGTTGTGTATTCCTTCAAGAGAAGATCTCACCGTCGATTTCCACATGTGGGATTCTGAAGAAGAACTCTGTTTCTGATTCCGTCAACAATGGACACGAGCTTATTCTCAGGCAAGTCAAAGAAGCAGGAAAAAGATCTTCTTCTTCTTCTTCTTCTTCATCATCTATCGATATCCGTAGCTTATCACAGCCGTTGATCTCCATCGTCTCTAGAGCTTTTGTATCTCGAAACCCTTTACGATTCAAACTCTTGAGATTCTCGAAACGGCTTATCCTCAGAGAAAAAACACCTTCTGGGAGTAACCCTTCATCAGGAAACGATTCAACGTCTTCGTTTCCTCCTTCGATCTCCAGATTTCGTAGATTCTCCAGATCTCTCAATCCCCATTCGATTCGAGGAGTGAGCTTATCGCAGAAGTTGATGCAAAGTGTTCGAAGGCTACTCGGAAACCCACCTCCAGGGATCGTCTCGATTACTGGGCATTTGATTACGAACAGTGACGATAGAGAAGTGAGTCCGAACAGTTTCTCCGGTAACGCTCTGAGATTCTTACAGTTTGAGAGTAACATCGAAGAGAGTTTCGGAGTTGGGAGTCCTCCTTGTGGGAAAGTTTCCAGATTTGGGCAATCCCTAATTTCTAGGGATTCGAGTGCGATACGGTCGTCTCCGAGTCCGGCGTGAATCGAGAAAGTTCTGAAGCTTTCGCAATCCCTAATCGAGAGGCTTTTCAGCTTCGGGAACAACGATAGAGGGAAATTGAGGAGGTTGCTGCAGCTACTTCCGATGAACAAGTGTTCGAGCTGCGAGTAACTCCGAGTTGGTTGCAAACTCTCTGCGAAATCTAGCTTCTCGCAGTCTCTTATGTATAGGGTTTTCAATGTGATCGGAGGGTTGCTTCCAGGGAATGATTCCAGAGATCGACAAGAAACGATGATGAGTTCGTCGAGATTTTGGTAGCTTTCAGATAAGCTCTCCGGCAAAGAAGTTAGTCCGTCGCAACTTTCGATGTGGAGTGACTGTAGACTCTGTGGAAGCTCCATGAGGTGAGAGATATCTGTCACTTTTAAAAACTCCATGTCTGTTGTTTCATCATTGTCATACGGAGAATACCTTCGTTTGTCTGCATCGCTTGACGGTGGACTCCGACGGGATGGCTTTTCAGATTGCTGGTACTGGTAGCTACTACTTCCAGGGCCTTCGTTTATAGGATCTGGAAGAAATGATTTTCGTGAGATATACGGACTTAACGAGCTATGCATATCTGAGATGTATCCTGAGTATCTTGCCGAGATCACAGCTGGTTCTTCGATATTCTGATGTGAGCTTTCAAACTGAGTTTCGTATTGCTCCAGAACTTCTGTTTGTGACAGTGGACGGTCTTTTGGCAAAGATGATGACAGGCTTGATATCGAAGTTACGTCAGTGTCATCATTACTTTGACTACTTGTAGCTAAGCCTCGTTGAGTACCTGTACTCGCATCCAAGTTTGGATTCCCTGTAGGGGAAGACAGTTCACTTCTGCTCATAGAAGGAATGCTGGCTTCACTTTCTAGAATGTTTGTCGGGTTCCTTCTGGAGGAATGTTCTCCTCCAACAACTACTCTTAAGGGGCAATCGGAGATGGTGACTTCAGTGGAAGATGGGAGTCCTTCAGGAAACTTTTTTGTTAAGCTGGGGCATCTTTGTATTATGAGTTTTTGGAGGCAAGGGAAGATCCCGCCTTCTAGTTCTGGACAAATCCATTCTTCCCATCTCGGCATGGCGTAGAACTTTAGAGTTTGCAAGGACTGAAACGGTACAAAGCCAGAGTTGTTCTCACCGAAGAAGAAGTCTAGACCAACCTTCTGCAGAATGTTGAATTTTTCAATGCAAAGGTACTTGAGTGAAGGCAACTGCCCCACTGGAGGTAGTGATATGCAGAGGTTGCAGCTACTGAGAGTGACGTATGCAATACTGGAGAATGAAGAATCACCCAACCATTTAGGAAATCCTGCGCCCTGATAAGACTCGATGCAGAAGGTTTTCAAGTTTGGATGAGGTTCTAGCATCTTCAGGACCTCTTTCTGGTCACAGGCCAATGCATTAAAACTACCAGGGACGAAGCTAGAAGCTTTCACAGGCCACTTCAGGATTAACCCATCAAGGAATGGCTTCCTTTTCAAACCAGCGTCTTTTGCTTCTGAGGCAAAGGACACATTTTGTAGCTCAGAGATGCAAAGTGTCCCTCGGAGATGAGAAAGTTCTTTGAGCTCATGCAATCCGGCACCGCTAAGCCTTCCTATAACAAAATTAGATAACTTCTGCAAGCTTTTCAGCTTTCTTATTCCTGTTGGCATCTCTACCAAGGGAGTGTCAACGAGGTCGAGAAGGCGCAAGTTGATGAGTTCGGCCATGCTTGTTGGCAGGCTTGTGAGGTCACGGCAATTTGACAATAGCAGTGTCTGCAAATTACAGAGGGTACACACAAACTCTGGGAGCTCTTTTATCTTGGTGCTTGACAGATCTAGATACCGTAACTGCTTCAAACCCTTTAATGATTTAGGCAAGTGAGTTATCTGATAATGAGACAAGCTAAGAATTCGTAGGCGGCTCAATGACTGAAGCAAAGGCTTCAAAACTTTCTCTGTTAGTTGGAGAGATTCGAGGCCCGTTGGCACGTTGAATGGAAGAATTGTTCTCAGAAACTCAGCTCCACATATGGACCTGAAAGCCACGGAAGCATCACATTGGCTTCTAGAAAATGAAAAATGTCGAGCTATGCTTGGTATCTCCGGAATATTGTCATCTTCCTGTCTGAAACAAAAATCTCCTGAGACAGCTTTAGCCAAATCATTCATGAGATCATGCATCACAAAGCTTGTCATGGTGATGTCCGACCTCAGGAAAAAAGATCGAGCAACTAAATCATCCAGGTAATCGTAACCAATCTCCTCCAATCTTTTGTTACTCTTTGGTTGGTATAAGAGGTCTATTGCCATCCATAGAAGCACCAATTCGTCCCTATCAAACACATAACCTTTGGGGAATATTGAACAGAAGGCAAAACATCGCTTGAGTTGAGGAGGGAGAGAGTCATAGCTAAGTTTAAGAACTGGAAGGATAATGTTGGTGTAGGTCGAGAAATTCTTTGATATAGCAAACCAGTCGTCAAGATTTGGCTTTGACCGAAGATGAGATGTGATGGCTCTTGCAGCTAACGGCAAGCCCTTACACTGTTCTGCAATCCTTTTGCCAATTCCTTCTAGTTCTTGGTTGATAGAACCCACTGATATACTTCCAAAGGCAGTTCTAGAGATCAGCTCCCAGCATTCTTCATTAGTCATCAGCTTCATTCGGTACACTTTTTCAGCCTGTGCGACTGTGGAGACAATTTCACTTCGCGTGGTTAGAACGATCTTGCTTCCTTCCTTTGAATCATTAAAGGCGACCTGGAAACTTTCCCATTCTGTATTACTTTCAGACCAAAAATCATCCAGAACGAGTAAAAATCTCTTCCCTGATAGTGTTTTCTTCAGCTGAACTTGAAGTGAAGGTAGATCCTCAGTATTAACTACACTTGAAGTGACCTCCTGCAGAACGGCTTTTGTAACCGTGAAGACATTAAAGTTTAGCCCAGCAGAGATCCACATTTTAACATCAAAATGTTCGGTCACACTGTTGTCATTAAAAACTATCTCTGTCAAGGTAGTTTTTCCAACCCCTGGCATACCCACTATGGAGATCACAGCTGGTTTCCCAATGCCTATTTCATCATCAGAAAGCAGCAAATTGACTAATGCTAGCTTATCTTCTGCTCGCCCGACCACTCCGCCTCGTGGAAGATCATCAGGTCTTGACCGTGATGCTTGCCTCCATTGTGGTTCTCGAGTCTCACTATATTCTTTCAATCCAATAACTTCAATGTGTTTCACATGATGTTCCAGTAGTCTAACTACTTTTTCCATATTTGGTTCTATCTTTCTCTGGATGGCTTCGCGACCAGCCATGAGATTCTGGAATAGTCCTCCTAAGCCTCCCACTTCAGCTACTACTCTTCTTCTCAAAGCTTCTGTTAGTAACTCATCAAGAATATCTTCTGCCTGGAAGAAAGCATCTTTGATTCCTGTAAGCCAATGTTTTACTTCTCGAACATGTTCTGCTCTTTGCTCAGCATCCGTGAGCACTGGGTTCGCAGTCACCAAAGCAACCTTCAATCTCTTCAGCAATGCACTGGAGGACTTTCCCTTACATACTTCTACCAATTCTTGAGAAGTATTAATCCGCTCAATCATCACGTTCGCGCAATTCGATAAATATGCGTTCGCCATGTTTGCTCTTGTAACTTGTTGGAGCCAAGGAGATGCAACAAGTTACAGGAAAAATCCAAGCCAACTATCGGAATAAGCAAACAGCAAGGCTTGTTGACTTGCTACTCTTTACGCAATTTTTTTCAGCTGGCCTGCAGCAAGTGACAATAATATCAAGATTCTGGAGATTTTCTTCTTCCATTTGATCACGAGATTCGGTTTGTTCATAAGTTTACAGACGTTTTGCTTAACATTGATGATTCATGATTATATTTTTTTTGTCATCTATAATTCTCTAAAACTATTATCACAATCTTTGCAGTGGTCATGGATCATTCAACAAGTCACATTCAAGAAAAATAAGACAAAATAAGGGGGAATAAGGTGAATCTGACCTGCTTTCTTTTTTTTTTCTTTTCTTGATGCAGTATGAATTTTTATCTATCTCTTGTGTTGTCTTCTTCCTTTTCCTCAATTTCCAAGCATCTGTTAGAGCAGAAAACTTTCTTCCTTCTTCGTCTTATTTTTTCAGTTTTCTTCTTCCTTGTCCTCTTATGTTTGGCGCGGTGTCTGAATTTTAGGATCTCTATGCAGCATTTAGACCAGACGAGGAAGCCAAAAAGGGTTTGGCTGCATACTATTCCGATGTTTTGGGTTCCTAAGAAGGTTCAGAGAAGAAATAGTCCTGCCTATATGTCGGTTCAACCAATGAATACCACATGATGTAAGTTTCTTGTATTATATATACACCATCTCAAATTCTGTCTTCTCTAATTAATGTAAATTATCTGTTAAGGATTTGACTGATGGTATTGATGTCATTTCAATTCTGCATTCCAACCTATAACAACATACCCACAAAGATAATACTTGTATTAAAATTGTGTTTATTTTTTTGTTGGGTCATGATGTTTTGTCCTTTAAATCTACATGTCTAAATCTGGGTGGGTGCTTAAGCCAATAAAAAAAGACACTGTAGACTCTTCACACCTTGACCCTATAGAAGACAAAAAACATTTAAAGGTCTGACTAAATATTTACGAAGGCTCCAATATTGATTTAACTCATGATTTGCTTCTCTCTTTTTTTTTTTGGTTTGTTTGTTAGCTTGTAGAATAGACTTTGTCTGTGATCGTAGACCAAGACAATTTTGAAGACTTTTCATGCCAGCTCACAGAGAATCATTCTCGAATTTAATATTTTGTTCGTTTGTGGAAGATAACACTTTGTTAATTTGAAGTCGTCTCTTTTACCTATTATTAAACTGTCATATGTATGTAACTTATCAGAATTCTCAAGAGTATTTTCACAAATCAAAAGTCAAGTAAATGATTTTGACTTTTTCATTCACCATAAAAGTTTCGTCCTTTTCAGGCTATCTTCAAGTTTCTCCACGGAAATGCAGGTAGCTTCCAATCATTTTCCGGGTAGTTTCAGTTGGTGATTGATTGTAGAATTCACTTCGGTGGCATGATTCATGGTGTGTTTTATCAAGTCAACTTCAACAACTTTGTAGGGAAATACAGTTTTTTTTTATTAAGGTTAGTGTCTCTGATTTTTCCTACCAAACTGTGATGACCACTTGCCTTGTAATTTCTTAGTATTTGAAGACTTGTGGATCAAATTTATTTGAGGAGGTAACACTGAAGAATTAAATAGCCTGCTGTGAAGTTATTCATCCTGAGAAATTAATCTCCAAGTTCTTGATTTTGTCTCTGTTTGTCGTATTTCCAGAGGGATTTGTGTGGGCAAAGACAGACGAGATGATTGGAGGAGAGATGGTTCTCTCAGCTTTCTTACAAGCTCTCTTCCAGACGCTGATGTCTCCTTCTTTCAAGAACTTCTTCAAGAGGCGGGAACTGAACGAGAACGTGCTAGAGAGGCTGAACACTGCGTTGTTGACAATAAGTGCGGTGCTGATTGATGCGGAGGAGAAGCAGATTACAAACCCAGTGGTGGAGAAATGGGTCAACGAGCTGAGAGATGTTGTTTACCATGCTGAGGATGCTCTTGATGATGTTGCTACAGAAGCTCTGCGTCTCAACATAGGAGCTGAATCTTCTTCTTCCAACAGGATGAGACAGCTTCGCGGCATTATGTCCCTCGGAGATTTTCTTGACGGAAACAGTGACCATTTGGAGACCAGGCTTGAGAAGGTCACGATAAGGCTCGAGCGTTTAGCCTCACAAAGAAATGTCTTGGGTTTGAAAGAGCTAACCGCAATGCTACCCAAACAGAGGTTGCCAACGACATCTCTTGTGGATGAATCTGAAGTGTTTGGTAGAGATGATGATAAAGATGAGATCATGGGACTCTTGATTCCTGAGAAAGGGGACGATAGTGTGACAACCGTTATAGCTATTGTTGGAATTGGAGGGGTTGGGAAAACCACACTTTCACAAGTCCTATACAATGATCAGCGTGTCCAGAGTCATTTTGGAACGAGAGTCTGGGCTCATGTCTCAGAGGAGTTTGACGTTTTTAAGATCACCAAAAAGGTTTATGAATCCGTTACTTCCCGGCCTTGTGAATTCACCGACCTGGATGTACTTCAAGTCAAATTGAAGGAGAGGTTAATAGGCTTACCGTTTCTGCTTGTTCTAGATGATCTGTGGAATGAAAATTTTGCGGATTGGGATCTTCTACGCCAACCCTTCATATCTGCTGCTCCAGGGAGCCGGATTATTGTGACAACACGAAGCCAACGCGTTGCATCCATTATGTGTTCTGTCCATGTACACAACCTTCAGCCATTATCTGATGGAGAATGCTGGTCGTTGTTTATGAAAACTGTATTTCCTAATCAAGATCCGTGCCTAGATCAAGAAATTGGAGATCTTGCGGAAAGGATAGTGCACAAGTGCCGTGGCCTGCCTTTGGCTGTGAAAACACTCGGTGGTGTTTTACGGTTTGAAGGTAAAGTCGTAGAATGGGAGAGAGTTCTAAGCAGCAGGATTTGGGATCTTCCAGCTGATAAGAGCAATCTACTTCCTGTTTTACGGGTAAGCTATTACTACCTTCCAGCTCACCTGAAACGATGTTTTGCCTATTGTTCGATATTCCCCAAAGGGCATGCGTTTGAGAAGGAAAATGTAGTTCTTTTGTGGATGGCAGAAGGTTTCTTGCAACAGACGAGAAGCAGTAAGACTCTAGAAGAGCTTGGGGATGAGTACTTTTCTGAACTAGAATCAAGGTCGCTTTTACAGAAGACTAAGACAAGATATGTAATGCATGATTTTATCAATGAGCTTTCTCAGTTTGCTTCAGGAGAGTTCAGCTCCAAGTTTGAAGATGGCTGCAAACTTCAGATCTCAGAAAGGACCAGATATTTATCCTACCTGCGAGATAATTACAGTGAGCCTATGGACTTTGAAGCTCTTCGCGAGGTCAAGTTTCTCAGAACTTTTCTGCCACTCAGCCTCACAAATTCTTCACGGTCATGCTGCTTAGATACAATGGTCAGGGAGAAGTTACTTCCAACTCTTACTCGCTTGCGTGTTTTGTCTTTATCACATTACAAGATCGCAAGGCTGCCCCCAGTTTTTTTCAGGAACTTAAGCCATGCTCGGTTTTTGGATCTCTCTCGCACTGAACTCGAGAAACTTCCAAAATCCCTTTGTCACATGTATAACCTCCAGACACTTCTTTTGGCTTACTGTTCCAGTCTGAAGGAGCTGCCTACAGACATCTTCAACCTCATCAATCTGCGGTATCTTGATCTGATTGGGACGAAGCTAAAACACATGCCGCGGAGATTTGGTAGATTGAAGAGTCTCCAGACTCTTACAACCTTTTTCGTGAGTGCTACTGACGGGGCGAGGATTTCTGAACTTGGAGAGCTTCATGAACTTCATGGAAAACTTAGAATAGTCGAGCTACAACGAGTTGTGGATGTTGCTGATGCTGCAGGAGCAAATTTAAACAGCAAGAAAAATCTGAAGGAAATAGATTTTGTCTGGAGAACTGGATCTAGTAGCTCAGAGAGCAAGACAAACCCTCACAGGACGCAAAACGAAGCTGAAGTCTTTGAGAAGTTACGCCCGCATCGTCATTTAGAGAAACTCGCCATTGAGAGATACAACGGAAGAAGGTTTCCAGATTGGTTGAGTGATCCTTCATTCTCTAGAATCGTGTGCATACGCCTCAGCGAGTGTCAAAACCGTTCCTCCTTGCCATCTCTTGGTCAACTACCAGGTCTCAAAGAACTTTACATTTCAGGAATGGCTGGGCTTAGAAGCATAGGTCAAGGCTTCTACTTCAGCGATAAGTCACTGCGTGATCGAGACCAACAGCCATTTAGATCGCTTGAAACACTGCGATTTGATAACCTGCCGGATTGGGAAGACTGGTTAGATGTAAGGGTCACAAGAGGAGATTTATTCCCTTCTCTGAAAAAACTTTTCATACTGAGATGTCCAGAGCTATCTGGTAACCTCCCGACCTTTCTTCCTTCTCTGATCTCTCTTCACATCCATAAATGCGGTCGCTTAGATTTCCAGCCAGACCACCACGAGTACAGCTACGAGAATCTTCAAACGCTAAGCATAAAAAGCAGCTGTCACTCTCTTGTTACATTTCCTCTAGGCCATTTCGCCAACCTCGAGAAGCTTGAAATCGATCACTGCACATCTCTGCTCACTCTTCAACTATCCAAGGAGCATTCATATGGTCTGAATCCCTTAAGAAACCTGAGAATCAATGACTGTCAGAGTCTGCAGCGTCTTCCAGAGCAAAGCTTCATGGCTCAAATCCTACAGGTCTCGGTCTCGAACTGCAGGAATCTCAGACAGCCAATGGAACAACAGCAGCCTCAACATCATCATCCTCAGTTTCATCTTCCAAGAGTAAACGTTTCAAGTTCACAAAGGTCTCATAGTTCACACAGATCGTATGATTCACGTTCACCCTCAAGATATGACTGACCACGATTCGCTCACATCAATCAAAGAGAAAGACCTTTTTTACTTGTTCCATTCCTAAATCCTAAGTGAGTTTGTTTTCTAATTGTGTATGAATAATATAATTACTGGGATTTGCCTATGTTCTACCGTCTTGCGTTTTGTATCAATCAAAGACAAGTCAACGGTGCTGTATATGTATCTATACATTTGGTCTAAGTAAACTCTCTTGCATTAAAATTTTACTAGACTGATCTTGTCGAGCAAAGATTTGGACTAGAATGACCTTTATCTTTGAATATTATTAGAATGACCTTGAAAAATTTTTAATTCCTGTGTTAACCTTGTTTCATTTGAAGACAAAAAATGTATTTACGAAACTGCCATTAATGAAGCCGAAATTTTTTCCCGCCAAAAGTAAATAAGTCTACCATTCTGTTACGGTAGACTTATTAAACGTCTGGTAGACTTATTACGGCGTACGCGATGGTAGACTTATTTATAGTTGTGGTAGATTTATAATATGTGGTAGACTTATTCGTAATACTGGTAGACTTAATTTTGGGATCGGTAGACTTATTTGTAGTAGTGGTAGATTTATAAAGTGGTCAGTAAACTTATTACGGTGCAGGCAGTGGTAGACTTGTTTATAGTAGTGGTAGACTTATTGTAAGTAGTGGTAGACTTATTGTAAGTTGTGGTAGACTTATTGAGTAGTTACGGTAGTCTTATGCGTTGTAGTGGTAGACTTATTTATAGTTGTGGTAGATTTATTTTTGAGTGGTAGACTTATTAGTGGTTGTGGTAGATTTATTGTTGTGATTGGTAGACTTATTGATGGTTCGTGCGATGGTAGACTTATTTATAGTTATGGTAGATTTATTTGTGAGTGATAGACTTATTAGTAGTAGTGGTAGACTTATTAATGGTTTGCGCGATGGTAGACTTGTTTATAGTAGTGATAGATTTATAAGATGTAGTAGACTTATTTGTAGTACTGATAGACTTAAGTTTATGATAGGTAGACTTATTTGTAGTGATGGTAGATTTAATTTTTTGATTGATAGACTTATTGATGTTTAGCGATGGTAAACTTATTTATAGTAGTGGTAAATTTATAATATCTGATAGACTTATATTTAGTGGTGGTAAACTTAATTCTGGTTTCGCTCGATGGTAGACTTGTTTAAAGTTGTGGTAGATTTATTAAATTTGGTAGACTTATTTGTCTTTGTGGTAGAATTATTAAATATTTTCAGAGTTTTACTAGAATGACCTTACTTAATTACAGTTGTGGTAGATTTATTTATAATAGTGGTAGATTTATAATATGTGGTAGTGGTAGATTTATAATATGTGGTAGACTTATTTGTAGTAGTGGTAGACTTATAATATTTATTTATGATAGTGGTAGATTTATTCAATGAAGGACAAAATCGTAATTTACCCTTCATCTTCTCCAACACACCCAAGCCTATGTCAAACCTAACAATGGCGGCCAACTCATTTTTATCTCGTTTTTGCTGTGTTTTAATTTGTTTTCAACTGGATTTAGCCTAAAACTAGTAGATCTAACATCATATATCCATTTTCTAACAAAAAATCAAAAGATTTTGAGTTTTTTTTTTCAACTTTTGATTTTTAGTTCAATTTTTACCTAAATCTCGGTGCTTTTGCAGCCTCCCCACCTTCGCCGAGCACGATCCGGTGATTCCGCAGCCTCCGCGACGATGGTTTCAAACAAATGTTTTATTTATTGGTTTAAAGAATTTCCAACGTATACATGTGGTAGTAGACTTATTGGGTAGTTATGATAGATTTATAAGTTTTTTTTTTTTAGGTTTCAGGATGGCAGTTGCGTAAATAAAATAGATTATTAAAATTTATTTGTCTTTTATCGAATTGTGTCAAATTACTAGATTTGACAAAGTCATTCTAGTAATTACCCTACTTTCCAAAATCATTCTAGTAATTAACTCTTAAAAAAAATATATTGCCAAGTTTTAGAGTCAAAGAGAATTACTCAGTGGTCATAGTCTAGCTCAGTTTTGGTCTAAAATATCACTTCTTAGGTGTTGATGAATTTTATTCATCACATAAAAACAAAACAAAAAATGATAGGAGAAATCAGTTCTGATCAAGTGTGTCTCGTAGCCATTCGCAACGAAAAACATAGAATCGGGTGTATGTTAAAGGGGTATTGGGTGGACGTACAAGGAGGTCATAAAGTGCTCAATCTTGCCTTTGGGATCAGAGTATCCATCACCCTCTCTGTAGAACATATCGAAGAGACGTGCAATGTTGAGGCATCTGAGAAGAACCTGGCGAGGCACATGATCATGTGTGTTGATGAACTCCTCCATAACGACTTTGTAGTACTCTCTATACATTTTACGTAACTCTTGGGATGCCTCTTCCTTGGTGACTCCATGTTGTTTCATGTAGCAGTTTAGCCCATTAGCCACCTCTCCTCTTCTCATCTCGGTCTACAAATATCATTTACGTACTCAGAAGGACACAAAAGAAAGAGCAAAAAAAGAAAAACCGTTTAATTCGAGGTTTACCTCGTAGGTTCCTACGTCATTTGCTAGACGGAACATTAAACTCAGAGTTTTGATGATTAGGGGTTCGGAATTGAGCCAGTCGAAAGCTTCCTTCTCGTTGATATCATCCATACCTATAAAGGAGTATGCTGCAAAATCACCCATTGCGCCTGTTTTTAACCCAACCTTCATGTACTCATCAAAGGTTGCTACGTGACCCGTCCGTGCCCACTTTGCGATCTCTTCGTATGACTTGGCAAGAATCTTGGTCTGTATTCGGATTCAAAACACTAATCAGAGTCTCCCAAAGATAATAATAATAATTAAGTATATATCGTTTCAGATTCCTTGTTGAGCTGGATTACCTTCTCTACCACTTGTTTCACGCCGTAGGATCTTCCTTTCGGTCTCATTTCCCGTTCAATATCTCCCATGACTTGGAACACATTTTCAAGGACGATTTGCAAATAGTCTGGTAGTTTATCACTGGCACCAACACTCCACCTAGTCATACCAAGATTTAATCCCCATGCTTGAATAAATACAGAAAGAGAGCCACACATAAATGGATAGACATATACTTCTGCAAACATTCTGTAAGAGCTGTAACTTCCGCAAGTGTAGCATAAACATCATATGTGTCATCAACAACAACCACGATCATGTTGATTTTAGCCACTATGATTCTCCCAAGTGAATATTGTGGCTCGAAGTACGGCCCCAAAGACACCAAATGGCTCTCCACGAGTCTATCCCTAACATAAGGTAGCCTAGATCCAAGATCTAAGTCCTTCCACCATCTGCAACCATAAAAAAAACAGAAAATAAAAATTGGGAAATTTGAAACCGAGACCAATGTTGTCAACAAGATTGAAGATGAGGACGTCACTTGGTGAGAATTTTGAGCTCTTGGATGTAATGAAGCTGGCAAAAGTTGAAGTTAAGCTTTGCAAGCTTGAGCAGAATCTCGTCGTGACCTTCTTCTTGTTCGTAGTAAGATATATATTCTCTTGCCACTAGTACTGGTGTGTTATGGTATCGAGGTATATATAATGCAGTTTTTATATGCTTGATGAGATGAGGAATATCACTGGACACATTACCACCTGCCAAAGACTCCAAGTGATTGCGTGTGAAACTCAGCGCTTCGTCCATTATATCTTCAAAAGGTGTCCCGAGATGCGCTACTTGGAACAATTGTAGCATTCCTCTAACATCTATGGCTAGACACTCCTTGAACCTTCCATCTTTGTCTCTGAATCTATCAAATGCATCTACAATGAAACCGTTTAGTCAAATACATATGTCATGTTATGAATATGTTGTCTGTATATCAAGGAAAATGATTTTCTAACCACAAGACATCTTATGGCCGTATAGTCTAAAGACCTCAAACATAATGGAGATTGTTTCCAAATCATTTTCCCGGACTAATATATCATCCAGCTTTGTGAAACTGTGGTTAAGGATCTCTTGGATCTCCTTATCAAAATGATAAGATATCCCGAGGCTGATAAGCAAATGGATGAGACGAATCTTCTCCTTGTCGCTTCTGTGAGAAGACATGAGCATGTCTCGCGCCAATGGCTTTGTAGTTTCAATCTCTCTCTCTAGTTCATCAAATACCTAAAAAAACGTTATATACAAAATGGCTGGTCAAGAATCATGTTTTGGGCAACAAGACACGTGAAAGGGACCAGTCATATGCACTTACCGCGCGATCGAGGGGAACAGAGAGGAAGTGATCTCCCCAAAGAGAGGGAGAAAAGTACGTCAAAGGACGACTACTCTCAAGTTCATCCCCACTCTTAGTAGACCTTACAACGAACATGTTGTTTTGGTTGGTTTTTTTGGAGGAATGAGTATTATTGTTTTCAAGCAAAAGGCGAGGAAAGAGAGAGAGATTGGTCTTAGAACAGAGAGGTACTTTGTGAAGATAAGATAAAGTTCCGAGTCCAAAACCAATTGTTGTTGCTTCCATGTTTAGAACAGAAGGATACAAATCTAGCTACTCTGTTTCACTTGAAGTACTCTGTTTTTTTTTTTTTTTATGTTTGGTTTCTCATTAATAAGGTTTCTCATATCTGCAGCTTCCACCTCCATCAAGGGTTCTCTCTACGATTTCTTAATAATTTAGATCTACAAAATAATAATTAAAGTTTAGAGATATTAGAGAAAAGGTATATAAAGTTTCTCATTTAAAAACCCATCTCTCCTATTTTATGTTAAGTTTTCATAAACATTTTTAAACATATCATATTGCATTTTAAAATATAATTTTAATTTTAAACATTCCAATTTTTATCAATTAATTTAACATTGTATTAACTAAAACAATTTTAATTTTATATCTTATATTAATTTTATGTAAAATCAATTAAAAATAATACTAAATATTTTAAAATAGAATTTTTAGTTTTTAAAATCTCATTTTTAATAATATATTAGTTTATAAACTAAAACAATATTAATTTGGTATTAACTTTAAGTAATATCAATTTAAAATAACGTTAATATATAATTTATATTTTGTGAAGAATGTCTCACACTGAAGTGGGAAGGAATTTGATCTAATATATAAGGGAGCTGGACCAATCCACTCATTGCCAATTGATTTTGATTTGGAAACCCATGAAACTTAACATGGTATCAGAGCCCGAACACACGCTGCCCCACCCCAACCGAAATCGATCTGGACCGAAGATTGCCAGACCGATCGAACCTGAATTTAATCCTATAATGGAAATTGTCGAGATTAATGGCTAGACGGACCATTATCTCGAGGGGACGTGTGAAGATAATGTCCCACATCTAAAGTGGGAAAAGATTTGTACTAATATATAAGGGACATGGGCCAATCCACTCATTGTTTTGAGTTGGAAACCCATGAAACTTAACTTATTTATGCATAATTAAGTTTGATGTATAGATAATTTTATTTTATGATTTTAAAAAAAAAGAAAAAAAAATTAACAACATATAAATTATTTAGAGATCCCTAGAGATGATCTCAAAATCTTAGATAGAGATTCTCTTATTTTCCTTAAATAAAAAAAGGAAGCTTCGTGATCAACGGCCGGGAAATTTAATGTAACAATAGAAAAATGAATTAACAAAATACTAGGAATCTTATCTTTGGTACTTGAAAAAACTGTCAGACGATCATTAAATTAGCTTAAATAGGAAATTTAAGCAATTAAATTATTTAGTTAATCGGTTCACATGGCCTGTTTCATCATGTATCCCCCCATGCTAACTTTCACTTACGTTCACTTCTCATTCTCGCTGTCTTGGCTACTTCTTGAGTCCTCCGTTAGTTATGAACTATCTCTTTTGCCATAGGTTTATGCGGATTGAAAATAAGAGTTTTGGTTTCTCGAAGCTCAATGTACAAAGCTCTTTCACTTCTTAATCTGTAGTTAAGAGTAATCTGAGATCGTGCATTTAAAAGGTACCACATTATACAGTTTCCTTAATGGAAAAAGAACTTTTAGTTTTACTGTGTTTAAAGTTCTTAAGAAATAAGACATACACAAGAGTGACATCAGTCATGCCTTACATCCATAGCCAAGCAGAGCCTTCAGTGAAGGCCCTTCACACACCCATAGCCTTACATTCGAGCTTTGCGTTTTGTTTCCTCCAGAGAAGTACACAATTTACTTCTCAGAATGCGACATTGAGAAGCAGAACCTTTCATTTTTATAGAATTGTGCGTGGTCTTGAAAATTTGAAGGGTTTATCAGGAGACCAATTGGACTAGGCTAAATCTCAGATTATAACAGTTTTGAGGATTAACATTTGGTCACTATGAAAGTGTTCAACTCATCAGACAACAAATGATGAGTTTATTTCTGCGGATGCTGATCAGTCTCTAATCTGCAATATGATTGTTAGTCCCTCTTTACTTGAAAATGTGAAGCTGCAGATCATGTTTCAAATCAACATTTCTGTTTAATGTTCCATATTTATCTTAAGTGTTTTCTCGTAATGTATTTTGCCCTCACGTTTGAGTTTTGTGAACAAGAATATTATATACATAATTTTTTTTTTCTTATAAAAAAAAAAACATTTATTTTATTTCATAAAACCTCCAATATGTTTGTTGACTTGTTGATAATTCTTGTTGAAACCGAACAAAGTAAAACCAAAGTTCAAAGCGGAATTGGATAGACGAACAAATATTTGATAAAATCTTTGAGTTTTCCATGAGGATTGGTGTATTCATCACACTCCTTGTAAAATACATTCATCACGCGTGTAATGTTGAGGCATCGCACTAGAATTGGCCGTGGCACATCGGTTGTAGTCAACCACTCCTCCATCACTATCTTATAGTGATCTCTAATCATTTTATTCATTTCCCTAACCGCTATTTTTTGGGTAAATCCATGCTGTTTCATATAACAATTTACCCCATTAGCCACTTCTCCTCTGCCTATCTCTTGCTGTTCATTAATTCAATTAGACATCGAGTTAGTACGCTAACGGAGAAAAAGAGTCGTTAAGTTAGATTTGTATACCTCGAAAGTGGATATGTCGTTGGTCATACGGTACATAGCACTCAAAGATTGGAAGATTTTGGGATTGGAGTGGAACCATTCGTAAAGTGGTTTCTCATCACAATCTTCCATTCCGATAAAGCTGTAGGCTGCATAGTCATTCATCCCTGATGTGACCAATCCAACCTCCATGTATTCCTCAAAGTTTGGCACGTGACCTGCACGTGCCCACTTTGCTATCTCGAGGTATGCTCTTCCAATGCTTTTGATCTGTGTGCGACTCTCTTAGTTAAACTTAAACTGAAAACATTACTTGTTGTAGCCATTAATTGAGGATTTTACCTCATCTACAATGACTTGCACACTACGTCCTCGTGGCTTCATTTCTCGTTCAATCTCTTGTACAGTTTCCAACAAAGTCCTGATTACGATTCTCAAATAGCTTGGTAATTCGTCAATGGTAGCAAGATCCCACCTAGCCAGTTTTTCCCACCCATTTCCTTGTTAAATTAATAAGATATATAGAAACACAAGTGAAGACCATATAATCATGTACATATATACTACCTTTGCAAAGAATCAATAAGACTTTTCGCTTCCGGGAAAGTGGCATACGCATCACATGTGTCATCCAAAACCACCACAACTATTATGAGTTTAGCGATTATAATTCTCCCAAGTGAATATCGTGGCTCGAAATATATTCCCAGCGCCGCGAAATAGGACTCAACAATCCTATCCCTAATGTAAGGTAGCTTAGATGCAAGACCAAGGTCCTTCCACCATCTGCATATTAGAAAAAGAAAAAAGAAATGAAAACGTTTAATTAATGGATTAGACTGAAAATCTCATCAACAAGATCTCGGAGGATTCGTACCTGGTGAGACTTTTTAGCTCTTGGATGTAATGCAGCTGGCAATAGTTGAAGTTGAGCTTGGCAAACTTGACAAGCGTCTCGTCATGACCTCCTTCTTGGTCGTAGAAAGAGATATACTCTCTTGCAATTAATATTTCTATGTTTTGACATCGAGGTCTGTACAATGAGTTTTGTATATGTCTAGAGAGATGGGAAGTACTACTAGCTTCTTGAACTGACAAAGATTCCAAGTGAGTTCTCGAGAAACTCACGGCTTCGTCCAGTATATCTTCAGAGGGTGTTTTGAGATGCGCAGCTTCGTACAACTGTAGCAGCCCTCTAACATCCCTCACTAGATTCTCCTTGAACTTTCCATCTTCACCTTTGAATCTATCGAACACATCTATGTACGTACAATGAAACCATATAGCCAGGTTATATCTATAAGTAATCAAATACATTCATGTTATGAATATGTTGCATGCATCATGCATGTCTGTAAATCAATCAAGCAAACTGATATTCTTACCACAGGACATCTTATGACCATAAAGTCTAAAGACCTCAAACATAATGGAGATTGTTTCCAAGTCATTTTCCCCGACTAATATGTCATCCAACTTTGTGAAACTGTGGTTAAGGATCTCTTGAATCTCCTTATCAAAATGATAAGAGATCCCGAGGCTGATAAGCAGATGGATGAGACGGATCTTCTCCTTGTCGCTTCTGTGAGAAGACACGAGCATGCCTCGCACCAGCGGCTTCGTAGTTTCAATCTCTCTTTCTAGTTCATCAAATACCTAAAAAAAAAACGATACAAAATGGCTGGTCAAGAATCATGTTTCGTGCAACAAGACACGTGAAAGGGACCAGTCATATGCACTTACCGCGCGATCAAGGGGAACAGAGAGGAAGTGATCTCCCCAAAGAGAGGGAGAAAAGTGCGTCAAAGGACGACTACTCTCAAGTTCATCGCTACTCTTAGAAGACCTTACAACGAACAACTTGTTGTTTTTGGAGGAAAGAGTATTGTTTTGAAGTAAAAGGCGAGGGAAGAGAGAGAGATTGGTCTTAAGACATAGAGGTACTTTGTGAAGATAAGACAATGTTCCGAGTCCAAAACCCATTCTTGTTGCTTCCATGTTTAGTCACAGTCAAGAAGGATCTAGCTACTCTGTTTTACTTGAAGTACTCTGTTTTTATGTTCGGTTTCTGATTAATAAGGTTTCTGATAGGAAAATTGCATATAATAGCCGTAAAAAAAAATTATAATAGTATTCCTAACCATTTAACCTAAATTTAAGGGTTTTGTCACATACAATAGTTTTCCTCATTTTCTAAATATTATTATTTTTTGGTTATTTTTACAATTCACCATTTCTGATATGTGCAGCTCTTTATTTCTCTTAAATAGAAAAAAAGGAAGCTTCGTAATCAACGGCCGGGAATTTAATGTAATAATAAAAAATGAATTATCAATATACGAATCTTATCTTTGGTTCCCGAAAAAAATCATTTAAATTAGCTTAATGTGAAATCCAAGCAATCAAATTATTTAGTTAATCGGTTCACATGGCGTGTTTGATATCTCTAAACATAACACAACAATCAAAGATATGATTCACGTTCACCCTCAAGATATGACTGACCTGATTCCCTCACATCAATCAAAAATAAAGGCTTTTTACTTGTTCCATTTCTAAGTGTTTTTTTTTTTTCAGAAAAAATATCAAAAAATGTCATATTTGTAGTTTGTAATTACACAAATGTCATATTGTAGTTTCTAATCACAAAAATGTCACATTGGCAAAATTCAGACAAAAATACCTCTGTTTTATCTTTGTTCGAGTAGCATTTAATGCATCTGCTTTATATTAGTTTTGAGCATTTAATATAGATTTGACTTCTAAATAAGAGATGTACGTACACTATCATGTACACATACTCATATAAACATGTGTACACTATCATAAACACAAATTATATAATCATGCGTCATCCGTGTATACGTAAACTTACACTTAATGATTTCATGGTTACAGTGTACGTGCATACGTTAAAATTAAAGGGTATATGATGTACGTATGCGTATACCATATAGTTGTGATTATAGATGAACGTCTATGTGTGATTTAGTTGAGTGTACATGAATAGTGACATCAAACAAAAACTTGATTAGTGTACTAAAAATATGTGTACACCGAGAGCCACTATAATAATTAGATATGTAGTGTACATATAGTTTCACCTAGTGTACATATGTATATGTGAGTCTACATGGTATTTGTGTACATGCGTCTAGTATTCGTGTACTTGCAATTACAGATGTACGAGAGTTATGTGTACATCTGGTTTTACTGGATGTACATAACTGATAACACATGTGTATATAGTTTCGTGTACATGTGAATTTATGTGAGTGTACGTGATATATGTGTATGTACGTCATACGTACATGACCAAAACAACATTTTTCAGTGTATACTTAGAAGATATTTTCGGGATAATAGTGTGTAAGTGACATTTTTGAATAAGGAATTTGGTCATGTGACATTTTTAGATTAAAACTCATTTATGTGACATTCTTGGAAATATCTCTTTTTGTTTTAGTTGTGTTTGTTATGTGTTGTACTATTCTGCGTTTTGTATCAAAAGTATTCCATTATATATTTCTCAGTCGCATGGGATTTCCCGTCCAAAAAAAGAAGAACCTTAGCACGTATTCATCAAACTTAGCCTCTCAATCTATGTTTCTATCTGTGATGCATCTGAGCTCATCCTTAATACATCCTCGAAAATCTTGAGATAATACCACAGTCTGAAGCATGAGATACTATAAAGAACTTAAAAAGGCGGTATTGATGCTATGAAATTAAACATGCTTTGGAGATGCCACGAAATTACAAATTTGTAGTTGCATCAATCTGAGATCTTGCCAAACAAAAAAAAGAATTAAGACAGAACCCGAGCGACAGTCGACATGCCTAGGCTAACAGTGAAGAAACAGAGAGAACCCATAAAAGACTATTATTCCTTTTTACTTGAAAGTCATTATGGAACGGATTAGGCATTTTTTTCGATCATATACATTCTAGTGACTCCGAGGAAAGGCAAGGCCATTCATGTGGTCGGTTGGTTTGATCACAATGTCCTTGCAGTAGTCGCGAATGCTGGATTAAGAATCTATAATTTAAAAGTCTATGTTATAAGTAAGCTTAGAGATAAATACGCCTAGGCTCTTGGCTTATGTTATCTCGTGAGGATCGAGAAAGAAAATAATATATAAGCATCATCCTATTTAAAAGTGTTTTCACCGTCTCAAAGAGGAATTGGATGGATGAACAAAGAAATCATCACTTCTTTGAGCTTTCCGTAATAAGGATCAGTGAATTCATCGCTCTCCTTATAAAAATGATCGATGGGTCGTGAAACGTTGAGGCATCGTACCAGAATGGGGCGTGGCACAGCGGTTGTCGTCAAGAACTCCTCCATTATTATTTTGTAATAATCACTAGCAGTCTTGTTCATCTCTCTAATCGCTTCTCCTTTGGTAACACCATGTTGCTTCATGTAACAATTCAGCCCTTTAGCTACTTCTCCTCTGCTCATCTCTTCCTGCTCATCTTTGTTAAGTTACTTTGTAAGAAAAACTTGTTGTTGATGTGATTGTGTACTGTCATGATTTTGTATGTATTACCTCATAGGTGAATATGTCGTTCCTAATACGAAACACACCATTCAAAGCTTCAAACATTTTCGGTTTCGATTTATACCACTCGCACGTTTGATTCTCATCACAATCTTCCATTGCAATAAAGCTATAGGCAGCAAATTTATCCATTGAAGTCCTCAAACCAATCTTCATGTACTCCTCAAAGGTTGGCACGTGACCTGCGCGTGCCCATCTCGAGATGGCCAAGTAGGCTCTTCCCAAGTTCTTCGTCTATACTCAAAACACATTCTTTTTAAACACACAAACTTTACTACAATTTCTGCTACCCCAAAATTTGGAGGACTCACCTCATCTACCATTAGTTGCACAAGTCGCGATCTTCCTCGTGGCTTCATTTCTTGTTCAACCTCTTCTAAAGTTTCTAACACACTTTGAAAGACGATTCTTAAATAGCTTGGTAGCTTTTCAATGTCCCCAAAATCCCACCTGTGTTAAGAGGTCTCGGGGATTACGAGATCGAATTGAATAGAAAGTGAATATTTGTGTATATTTTCTTATCTTAAATAGGTAAATTTCTAACTATCAAATATGTAAAGAAATTGTTAACAAGTTATTATTTTGTATAAATAAGCTTATTGATTAATCAATAAATCTAAGAGAAACTATTATATTTCTAAGGTTTTTTTCCAAAATCTATCAACCTGACGATAACTTTTGCATGCCATTTACATACTTCTAAAATTGATCAATGAAATAGCAAATTAGGAGTTAAAAGACAAAACCTTTGGAAAGCATCAACGAGGCTTGTAACTTCAGGAAGAGTGCCATATGCATCACATGTATCATTCAAAACAGTCGTAATCATAGTAACTTTAGTGACAATAATTCTCCCAAGTGAATACCGTGGCTCGAAATACAATGCGAGTGCCCCAAAAAAGACCTCTACTACTCTGTCCCTTATGTAAGGTAGCTTAGATGCAAGATCTAGCTCCTTCCACCATCTGCAATAAACATAAGTATTGAACTATATATATATATGTATATCAAGATTGAAGAAATGAACTACCACAACGTACTTGGTTAGATCTTTTAGCTCTTGGATGTAATGTAGCTGGCAATAGTTGAAGTTAAGCTTTGCAAACTTGAGCAGCGTCTCGTTGTGATCTTCTTCTTGACCGTAGAAAGAGATATATTCTCTCGCGACTAGTATCTCCAAGTTATGATATCGAGCTCTATACAATGCATTTTGTATATGCGTACAGAGATGGGGAGTAGCACTTGCTGCATGATGGCTTGTCAACGACTCCAAATGATACCGCGCGAAGCTCAGTGCTTCGTCTATTATATCTTCAGATGGTCTCCCGAGATGCGCTGCTTCGTACAATTGTAGCATCCCTCTAACATCCTCAGCTAGACTTTCCTTGAACTTCCCATCTCGCCCTTTGAATCTATTGAATGCATCTATAAGGAAGCCAAAAGCCAAATTATACATGTGTGTGTATATATATATATTGAATCAAGGGAACTTATATTCTTACCGCAAGACATATAGTAACCGCGTAGTCTGAAAACCTCAAACATGGTGGAGATTGTTACTAAGTCATCTTCATTAGCTATTATATCCTCTAGATTCTCAAACGCTTTGTTAAGGATCTCATCAATCTCGATCTCGAAATGATATGAGATTCCAAGGTTCATTAGCAAATGGATGAGACAAAACCTCTCATTGTCACCATTTTTCGAAGACATGAGAGTGTCTCTCACTTTTGGCTTCATCACTTCGATCTCTCTTGAGAATTCATCGAATTCCTACAAAAGAATCATGTTATGATCTGAACCAACAAATCTTGGTCTCAAGTGCTTTCTATGTACTTACAGCGAGGTCGAGGGGAACAGAAAGGAAGTGATCTCCCCAAATGGTGGGAGAAAAGTGTGCCAAGGGGCGAGTTCTCTCAAGATCATCACTACTCATAGTAGCCCTAACACAAACCAAATGGTGTCGTGTTTCCGGTTTCAGGGAAAGAGTGTGCTTATGAAGCCAACGCCGAGGAAACAGAGAGAGGGTAGTCTTGAGACAGAGAGGAACGTTGTGAAGGCGAGAGAGATTTCTAGGACCAAAACCCATTCTTGTTGCTTCCATTTTTTACTAAAAGATACAGACGAAGTGAGATTTCTATCTATCTCGAATTACAGTAGAATAAGCCCTAGAAGCTACCTTGTTTCAACGGATGATTTTGATACGAATCTTTTCTTCGGTGGTACTTTGGGAACATATGTGATCTGGGAAACAAGGGAGGGAAAAATATCAGACGATCATTTAATTTAGTTTTATGGGGAATCCAAGCAACCATGTTACTCAGTCAGTCGGTCATTATTGCTCTCTCAACTGCATTAAATTCCTTCAAAGTTACGACGTCTCCGTGTTTTAAGAATCTTGTTCTGAAACCAGAACCGTATCGACTTGTAGATACCTTTGTTGCTGCTTCCATAACAATACATATATATATATATATATATACTCTGTTTTGGTTAAGGTACTCTGCTTTAGTAGAGATACTCTGTTTTTAAAGTAAACCCCCCGAGGCTAACCTGCGCTCACGTTCAATTCCCATTCTCTCTGTCTTGGATACATCTTGAGTCCTCCGTTATTGGTTTATGTGGATCGAAGATAATGGTTTTGGTTTCTCAGGGATTTCCAAGAGACAAGCATCATATTCTACTAGGTCATTTTTGTTCCTCTTGTACACTTGCTGAGTAATGGTCAAGGTTACGCCTTGTTCTCTTTTGGGGCTTCTTATGTTCGTTACCAATCTCCGTTGAATTCTATTAGCTATTGATAAGGGTCTACTTATCTGGTGATCTCAATTTCAGGTTCAAGCTCCAAAGAACAGTCTTACTAACTAGGTGTTTCTTATGTCTGTAGCTCCATACTTTACATATCTATTTTGCATAGTGGTACAAGGTTTCTCACAATCTTCCTAGATGACCAAAAAAATAAAAATAAAATATATTTTGGGATGAGGAAAGAAGAATAATAGTTAAAAAAACAAAAACCCATGCGCTTGTTTACGTGAAGAGAGGGAATGAAAGTCTGGGGTTTGTGACTTTAACGAAGAAGGAACTATAGAAGAGGAAAAAAAAAAAAAAAAAAAACTGTCATTTTAATACCGAACTATCCGTTTTGAGCCAAAATAAGTACCAATTTTCTAATGAGTAAAAAAAATACAAAACTTTAGTTGATTCGTCTAAATTAGGTATAGAATTAGTCAACTTTAACGGCCGTTAAAAAATCGTTTACTTTATCCGTTAAGTTTCAAAATGGCGTCGTTTTGAAATTAGAAAAAAAAAACTCATAAGGTCATTTTAATACCAAACTTTCTATTTTGAGCCCAAAAAAATACCAACTTCTTAATGAGCCATAAAATACACAAACTTATGTTGACTGAGCCAAATTAGGTATAAAATTAGTTAACTTAAAACCAGAGTCCAGGTCCGGAGAAATGGAGAGACGAGATCCTCAGAAACTTGATCGGCTTCGTACTTAGAGCAACAACGACATCAAGGCACCAAAAAGATTTGACCAACATTTCAAGAAAGAAGCGGCTTCATCACTGATTTAATCTCCCGATCAAGTGAATCAAATTCCTGCAAAGATACGATATGGCTAAGAAAATGAATCATTTCTGCGAAAACGAAACACATCCCATCAAGAGAATATTTTTGGTTGTGTACTTACAGAGTCATCAAAGGGAACAGAGAGGAAATGGTCTCCCCAAAATGAGGGAGAAAATTGGATCAAGGGACGAGTGCTCTCAAGATCACAACTACTCTCAGTAGTAGCCTTAACACATAACAAGTTGTGTTTTGCCGGTTTTCGAGAAAGAGTGGTTTTGAAGCAAACGCCGAGGAATCCACATAATAACGTTCCTAGTTTTTACTTTTTACCCACTTGCTCTGTTTCCATGTGCAGAGATTATTGATATTTGTTGAAATAAATGACATCAAATTCATAAACACAATACTAAATTACAACCTAAAAACACAGAGAGAGATCCTAGGGTTTTTCAAAACATTAATGGTTCCATAAGAAACAACACCAGAGAGCGGAAAAAATGACGGTGTTGGGACATTAGATGCAGTGAGCATATGATCAGTTATTGCAAAAGCTCAGTTGTGTCTGCCAGCAATGTAGCTAGCTAGAGCCACCAGAGGCACCGCCTTTTCCGGATCAAACCCTTGAAGCTGTTCCATTGCTTCTCGGCTCAATTTCTCTGCGAATTCCCTCGATCTCTCCAAACCAATCAGCCTAGGATACGTCAGCTTTCCGGTCATAGCGTCTGTTCCGGCAGTTTTACCCAACTCCTCAGTGGATTTCGTTATGTCAAGTATATCATCAACTACCTGGAACAATAGCCCAATACATCTCGCATATTTCCTAAGCTTTTCGATTTCTTCCTCTGTTCCACCTCCCATTATAACCCCTAAAACCGCAGCTGCCTCTAACAATGCCGCCGTTTTGTGGAGGTGGATGAACTCTAGACGCTCCAATCCAATGTCATCTGGATTCAATCCTGCACTGCATAAATCTATCACTTGTCCAGCCACAAGCCCTTTTGTGCCTATGGCCTTTGCCAGCTCAATTACAGCACGGACCGTCCTCTCTGGAGCGACCAACCCACTTGACACCATCGTCATGTGCTCAAACGCCGAAGCAAGGAGTGCATCACCCGCTAAAACCGCCATGTCTTCTCCAAATACCTTTTGAGCAAAAATTAGTTAAACACTAGTGAGCATGCATTAATATCAATGACTGATTCAACTCTAGTGAGCATTTCTGTGAGCCTTCATATGATTTCACAACATACCTTATGGTTGGTGGGCTTTCCTCGGCGGAGGTCCGCGTTGTCCATACAAGGAAGGTCATCATGAATAAGAGAGCTTGTGTGGATCATTTCAACCGCGCAAGCGGCTGACATGGCAATAGCTTCGTCGCCACCGACGAGCTCGCAGGCAGCAATGCAGAGCAGAGGCCTCACACGTTTTCCGCCCGCTAGCAATGAGTACCGCACCGCCTCTTGGATCGTGAGGGGTTTCAGAAGCGGTACAGAAACGTCGAGAGCCGCGCTTACAGATTCAGCTTTTCGGATCATATATGACTTGAAGTCAAAGGCAGAGTTGCCATTATTGCTTTTTCCCTCTGGTGGAATCATGTGTCCGCCGCCTTGTGAGGTGAGCACAGAAGAGAGAGACAAAACGGTGCGTTTTTGGAGACTCTTGACGGAAGATATCGAGTTGTATCTTCTTCCTCTGGATTGGATGAAGAGGGAGGATGAGCTAAGATGAATACTAGCCATGGCTGATCCACCTTCTCCAATAGAATTTTATAATTGAGTTTGCCTATTTAAGAGTATGTGGATCTCTTAATAGGTTTCTTGTACTTGGAAGCAATGAAGGTCAAACTCTTTACTCTAATTTTAAAATGCGACCGAGATACAAAGTATGAATATTCACACATGGGATGAAAAAGTCACGATCTATGTACATATATATTTTAAGGCAAGATGTTCAAAAACGAAAGTTGACCTCAAAAAGAGAAAATCCGGTATCCAGTTTGCGAGCTCTGATCCTGAAGCATTATGAGCCTTTTGCCCAAATCTTAGTCAAGAGACAATTTGTGAAGTCTAATCCTAGAACATAACGAATGTCTTAACTTCTGGGTCACTAGATCAGAGTAAGTAAAATACAGAAAATCAGGTACTTACAGTTGGTTTTGATTTGTTCCGGGAAAACACGCTTGGGGATTTGTAGCCACGAGATCAAGCTAAGCTCTTAATCTGCAAGAGCACGTCATGTAATCAGATAACTTGCAAAAATCTGATATACAAGACTCACATAACATAAGCTGATGTAGAATAGGAGTCAACTGCAAGTGGATTTTGAACTAACCAAGACATAACCCATGCTCATTTTCACATTTTTGAAGTCCTTAGATCAATGCAGCCAAAGCTGATTTTGTGCCGATCACACTAGTGAAAGTGGGGAGCTTTGGACAAGACATTTTGTTTTCTAGAACATCCATCTTACTAAACTAACGAAACCCCTCCTCGTGCTCTCCATTGCTCACAAACGCAGATATTATAAAGGTGCAGGTGATATCGTCCTAGATACAACCATCAATCATAGCACTTGATACAAAATTTCTCACAGGGCTTCTCTCTAGCATTGAGAATACTCCCCCCTTTGCAATACCCATCATATAGCCTCATTCAATTCCTCTGTTTTCAAATAAACATTCATCAAGGTGTTGACAGAAACCGGATGCAATAACTTATTGGATGTTTCGCATACAAATTATGCGCCTTTATCACACATCCTTGCCCGAAACCGAAAGAAACCGAAAAATCCTCCCCATCGTAAGACACGCGATTCTTTTCAGGCATAACACTGAACATATCTTGTCGTCTTCCTGCAGCATCAAACTGTACAATAATCCCAAAAGACTAATCATGGCACTGTAAGAAGCTATGGCTCTCTTGAGCATTTCAGCAAACACCTTCAAGGCGCTTACTCATCTTCTACCGTTTTTCCACTTCGCCGGTCAATCATCATCGCAGTCCAGGAAATTCAACTGCAATACGACATACGCCTGAAAAGCTTCTTCCGTATTTTCGATCCTTCCATGATTCGCGTGATCTGAGAAATGCAATCAACGATGGGTTTGCTTGTGTGTTCAGGAACTTGCGTGATTTAAAGGTTTCCGAGTTGTGCTTAAGAGACAATATGTGCGTATGAAAAAACTGGGGATTTTGGGAGAGTAAACGCGAGAAGCTGTATCTGAGAAGAAATCGATGTTCGTTGAAATCTCCCGCGTTAGTCAGTTAGTTAGTTAGTCAGTCGTATGAGAGAAGGAAGGACGGAGTGACGGGAAACAGTTAGGGCTTTTAATTTTTGTCAGCGCAAGACCCTCTTCTTCCTTTAGAGGGGTTCGACAACAACGCATTACCAGTTTGTAACTTTCTATATATACATATACACACATGTAGAAATCCCCTCGGTCCAATGGTTTGACAAAAATTTCATTAATGCTTATACACTTACAGGTAGTTTGAGTATCGGAGAATACAAATTATAATGAAGGCAATATTTTGGAGATTTTCGGCGTGGTGGAAAGAGAGTCGTCTAGAGTAATCATGTATGTCAAACTAAAATTATCTGTATATAGTCATCCGTGTAATTGTTCTCATAATTTATAATAATTCATAAATCTAGACGATTAAGAAAAAACTTTATATATGTATATATTTGTTTCCATTTACCAAATGTGTAAGATTTAGTGCTAGTTAATTTTGTAAAGATATGTATATAGTTAGGGTATTAATGTAATTATTATTAGCCAAAACCCTATTGTATTCACTCTATATATTGTAAATGATTCTACCTAATAAAGTATCAAGACATTCCTTTACATGGTATCAGAGCCACGATACCTACAAACCTATACCTACAAATACTACCTCGTCCTGGTCGATCACTTCACAAGATACACGTGGCTATACCCGCTAAAACAAAAATCTCAAGTCAAAGAAGTGTTTGTGGCGTTTAAGGCATTGGTCGAAAATCGGTTTCAAACCAAGATCCGTACCTTGTATACAGACAATGGTGGAGAATTTGTTGCCCTCTGGCAATTCTTATCCGATCAAGGAATCACTCACCTTACCACTCCACCACACACGCCAGAACACAATGGAATCTCCGAGAGGAAGCATCGTCATATCGTTGAAACCGGTCTGACCTTGCTCACTCATGCGTCTATCCCGAAGACGTACTGGACTTACGCTTTCTCAACGGCTGTGTATCTCATCAATCGACTGCCAACGGAGGTGTTAAATGGTGTCTCTCCTTATGCCAAATTGTTCACGCAACCACCGAATTATCTCAAGCTAAAAGTCTTTGGATGTCTGTGTTACCCATGGATTCGTCCGTATGCAAAGAACAAGCTAAAAGCACGCTCCACCCAATGTGTCTTCCTTGGATATTCTTTGACTCAAAGTGCGTATCTCTGCTTGGACGTGGAATCGGGAAGAATCTACACCTCCAGGCATGTGCAATTTGTGGAATCAAATTTTCCTTATGCTGCTGCTCAAGCGGAAATGCATTACGAAGAGAGAGAGACTCAGATTGTCGATATGCCCAATTCCTCGCCATCACTGCCGGTTATCACCACCACTCTGCCACTAGCTCATTCCCCGTCGCCCCCGTGCTCCGAAGATCCTCACCCGTCATCCTCTGCTCCGCCATCGCCAACTGCTCCGCCATCGCCACCTCCTCCTCTGTCGCCAACTGCTCCGTCCTCGCCAACTCCTCCTCCATCACCAACTGCTCCGCCATCGCCAGCTGCTCCGCCATCGCCACCTCCTCCGCCGTCACCAACTGCTCCGCCGTCATCGCCTCAAGCTTCACAGTCTCCATCAAATTGTTCACGGCCTCACTCTATCGAAGAAGAAGAAGAAAGCTCCTCTGTAGCCCAAACACAATCAAGCCCAATTCACCCAAGCCCACATATTAATAGCCCAAACGCACAAACACCTAACTTAAGCCCAATCAACAAAAGCCCATTAACCCAAACAGTGTCTCCTTCACCACAACCTGCGACACAACCGACCATATCCTCCACCTATACTCCGCCTCCAAATTCACCAAATCACTCCACCTCCCCAGAAATTCAACTACCTTCACCACCTAAAAACAACCACCCCATGAAAACCCGAGCCAAAAATCACATAAAAAAACCACAAACCCGATTAAACCTCATGGCCGAAACCACTTTGTCTTCTCCAACGATTCCGACGACGGTTGCTCAAGCACTAAAAGATCCAAATTGGCGACAAGCCATGTGTGAAGAAATGAATTCCCAACTTCGTGAGCGCTCATGGGACTTAACTCCACCAACTGCTGCTCGCAATGTCATCTCCTGTAAGTGGATTTTTACACTCAAATATCGTTCTGATGGATCTTTTGAACGCTACAAAGCTAGGTTGGTGGCTCGGGGATTCAACCAGCAATATGGCGTCGACTATTCAGAAACTTTCAGTCCCGTGATCAAATCCACGACAATACGCACCGTTCTTGAAATCGCCGTGAAAAAGAATTGGAGCATTCATCAACTAGATATCAACAATGCCTTCCTTCAGGGCAAGCTGAAGGAGGAGGTTTATGTCTCCCAAGGTTTTGTTGATCAAGATCGTCCTCACTATGTCTGCAAACTGAACAAAGCTTTGTATGGCCTGAAATAAGCACCCCGCGCGTGGTATAATGAGCTACGCACTTATCTCTTGGATACGGGTTTTCGGAACTCTCTTGCCGACACATCACTGTTCATATACAGACGTAGTCATGAATTCATCTATGTTCTTGTCTATGTTGATGATATACTGATAGCCGGTGACGATCACCTAGTACGCGCCTTCAATGAGTCTCTTGCAGATCGGTTCTCCCTAAAGGATCTAGGACCACTAAGCTATTTTCTGGGCATTGAAGCAACGCGAACATCTAAAGGTCTTCACTTAATGCAGAGGAAGTACATTATTGATCTCTTGACAAAGACACATATGCTTGATGCAAAACCAGTTGCTACTCCCATGTCTCCTACACCAAAGCTCTCTCTTCTCTCGGGTACGGCTCTACCGGATGCAAACGAGTACCGTGCAGCTCTTGGGAGTCTCCAATATCTCTCCTTAACGCGCCCAGACATCGCATTTGCTGTCAACCGTTTATCACAATTCATGCACCGCCCAACAGACTTACATTGGCAAGCAGTCAAACGGGTGTTGCGGTATCTCACGGGCACTCCAACTCATGGCATTTTCCTTCATACAGACACACCACTCACTATTCACGCATTCTCCGATGCTGATTGGGCAGGTGATGCTACTGATTATATCTCCACCAATGCTTATCTCATCTACTTTGGTGGCAGTCCTATATCGTGGTCTTCCAAGAAACAGAGAAGTGTAGCGCGATCATCAACTGAAGCAGAGTATCGAGCGGTTGCAAACACGGCTTCGGAACTTCGCTGGATCTGTTCACTGCTTTCAGAACTTGGTATTTCTTTACCTACTGCTCCCGTGATATATTGTGATAATGTGGGAGCGACGTATTTGTGCGCAAATCCTGTTTTTCATTCCCGGATGAAACATATTGCCCTAGACTATCATTTCGTCCGAGAGAACATACAATCTGGGGCTCTTCGCGTGTCACATGTCTCAACACAGGATCAGCTGGCTGATACACTCACTAAGCCACTCCCAAAACCACGTTTCCAAGATCTGAATTCTAAGATTGGAGTCAACGAACTGCCTCCATCTTGAGGGAGGGTGTAAAGATATGTATATAGTTAGGGTATTAATGTAATTATTATTAGCCAAAACCCTATTATATTCACTCTATATATTGTAAATGATTCTACCTAATAAAGTATCAAGACATTCCTTTACAAATTTATCATCATTTGACGATTTAAGATTTGGTTACATTATAATTCAAAAAAAAAAAATTGGTTACATTAGTTTTTATTTTACTTTATTAGACGGAAACCCTTATAAAAATTATTTACTTTAGAACCTGAAAATATATAGATTTTTGTTATTATTTGACAGTACTACTAGGATGATAATTATTTGATCAGTGGAAAGAGATTTTAGAGCTAGGTTCAAAAGCTTTTCCCACATGTGTCTTCCTATAATTGGTCCATTTTATGTTTGTTTTTAAAATATTATTATTTAATGAAATTATATAAAAAATATTAATATATATATATATATTACTAAAGAACTCATAACAAAAATTTACCATTAAACATGCTCTTATAAGTATATCTTCATCGAACAACCAAGTACTATTAAGTTTAAACAAAAAAAAAAACAGCCAAACTATTAAACAAAAATCAGAAATATTTTTAGCTAACCATCCAAATTACTACAATCCTTTTTCCGCGTTCTATCTTCCTGTAAATTTATACGGTACTAAAAATCATTTTTGTGTTTGTCACTAGTACTCATTCATAAGTGATTCCAGTTTAACTTTAAGAATAGGGTTTTCTCACGCATCACGGAGACAAAACAAGTGTATAGAAAGCATAAACTAGTGTACAACAAATTCCGATATCAACTATGAAACGGGGATCATCAAACTACAAAGTTTTGTATCAAATATTGTACTAAAGAGTCATTAAACAAATATTGGAGAATAATTGAAGAGAATTAAAGAAAACAAAAGAGTGGTGGAGACATGTGAACCGAGCGATAATTGATGCGACGAAGATGGGTTGGGTCGGTCCACTAGAAGAACCACCACTCGTGCTAATGCTTCGAATCCCATTTATTCGGTCAAATCATTTCTTCTCTAACGTCCAACACCCACATGTGACACGTACCACCTTATCAAGCATAATCGTATACGACCACCGAAAATTAAAGTTTCCTTTTTTATATCTTTAATATAAATTTAGTGTCGGTACGAGTATTGTGAATGTGACATCCATTTGCATTCTAAAAGCTACATTATATTTATCTCAAAACTCAAGCCAATATACGTTAGATGTGCATAAGTGCAATAGGCCCGAACCGTTTTATAGGCGTGTAAATTGTGCATTTGTACCAAATAAATTAATTGGGTAAAACAAAATTATATCCTATATTAGTTATATAATTTATTTAAATATATATATATATATATATATATATATATATAATGTTAACAAATGCTAATTTTCAAGTGTCACTTTTCAAAAATGTCACATTTTCAAAATCTTTGAAAAAATACCATTTTTTAAAATTATTTTTTATTATATCATTTATGTTTGGGTTAACTATTTTGTATTAGAGTTTAGTTTTGAGGGTTTAAAGGGTTTTAAGGGTCAAAATATTTTTTAGAATTTATAATTTTAAGATTTAAGTTTCAAAAATCCATAATTAGTGACATTTTTGCAAATAGACACCATAAATGGTATTTTTGCAAATATACACTCTAAAAATGGCATTTTTGCAATTAAACCATCATTGTACTAAACCATCTTCTTTTATACACCATCTTTGTACGTTAGATGGCATCTTTGCGATTAAACCATCATTGAACTAAATTTGAGACTTCATTGTACTAAACCATCTTTTTTTATACACATAATAATGACCACCTTAAAATGTGAATTTAGTTCTACATGATAACTCGTCGAATTACCGGATTTCTACGCTTTACGACTAATCACATGAATATAAAGTTCTATAAACATCCAATTTATACCGAATTGATAATGAATGTATTGGTCAATGTTTATCATATGTTATTCAATGTTATTTACATTTTTTTATGTGAGGTTCCTAGCATGCTTCCTCAAAACCATACTTATTTTGATCCATCTCGAACCTAATCACATTTTAGAACTGATAATAAATTATACTTTTAGATCAATGATTTAAGCTATAATACTATGTTTAGTTACAGGAGCTTTCAACTTCAAATTGTTTGGTAATGAGTCTTCCTGATTTATATATTGATAAATTATTCTAGTCTCTTCATTTTTTTCTGCGTGGACCTATAAATAATTTCGTCTTTCTATTGTTTTATCATATATATCACTAAAAATAAAACTCTTCGTTATACAATCATGTTTTCTATTGTTTTATCATATATATCACTAAAAATAAAACTCTTCGTTATACAATCATGTTTTCTATTGTTTTATCATATATATCACTAAAAATAAAACTCTTCATTAAACAATTATGTTTTAAAATTGATATTTGATATCTATGTTATTCTACTCCGGGTGTTTTTTTTCTCTCATAATGATGCTATTCCGGGTGTTTTAAGAATCAAATTTTGACACCTCATTTCATTATTTTATTTTCCCGGTAGAAATCAATTCATCAAGAATATAATCTTTCATGGAAATAATTACTTTGTGAATATTTTATAGTAGTGGTACTCTCTTTGTCTACATAGTAGTGGTATTACGTCAAAAAAAAAAAAAGTAGTGGTATTATCCGGAGCATTTTAAAAAGCTCTCCTTTTCAAAATATAAAAAGAAATGTCCGTCCGTTGATTTGTTCCTAAATCAATTGCAAACACGAGTAAAGTAGATGTCTCGGCTTTGTTTCTTCGCCTGTCCTAAACCATATCTATAAGTGGGTAGTGCATTGTACCAAACTTGAAAGATCTTGTCTATACGCATATTCCACTTGGACACTTGAAATTTGACATTCAACTAATTTTTTTAATTATATATAATATATAGTCCATGCATTAATTTCATTTATTCATGTCTCCTCGATGGTCCATTATCAGTTAGGCCAAAAGCTTTAATATCCCATCTCTTATTCTTTATTATTAACTATTATTATCATCACCAATTCACCATCACCATCATATCACAATACATATGATCACATGATTGGTCGTGTAGTGTGGGGAGACAATTATCTCATACGCCAATATGCCTAATTAATTAATTTAACGTTTCCCTATATATAAGACATTAGCTTCGGCTCAAGTTATAACACATTTCAAAGTTATCTATCTATATTTGCTTTTCTTTACTCTTTCTTCCCTCTAAAAGATGGCGTCTGAGCAATACGGTTTTGATCATCAAAGCATGGAGATTTTTAACGATGAGCTTATGATCATGTCGCTTTTGGAAGAAGAATCGCCTGTCGAAAATCATAGTAGCATTAACGAAGAGGAAGAAGAGAAATTAAACCGAGTGATTAGATCGCTAGAGGTGGAGATCAACGTGAGTTCTTCGCCCATAGAGTCTCGAAAAATGGATTTGCAACAGAGCAAATCCGGTCTTGAAGATGATTTCAGGTGGCTTAACGACTTTGATGTTAGTGTGATTTCGTCGCAAAATGATGATGAGATGATGAATTGGTGTACGGAACTTTCTTACATGGATGGTGTTGATACTAGTGCTCTTGAGATTGAAGGTGCTGATTATTATTCTCATATTAACTATGGACTTACATTTGAGGAACCAACTTATTCTCTTTGGCAAGATAATAATGATGTAGTTATGTATTGATTGGTCTCGTGAACTCATAATATAACAAAGGCTGTTTCATATCAGCTAATTAACCTTTTTAAGTTCATATATGTTGATCAAAAAAAAGAAAAGTTCATATATGTATTCGTAAATGTTCTATGTTTTTTTTCCTTGGTTATGATTTTTTAAGAAATTAAAATAGAGATCTATTTAAAAAACATTATTGTAATAATCTTCTTATTTATTTTTTCTGAAAGTTTTATTGTGATTATCATTGACAAGTATTATGTACCAATATGAACTGGATACAACTACATTTTTTCAGCTCACATGTTTATATATATATATAGGGTGATTTGCAACAATAACTAAAAAAAAAAATTAGATTTGCAATCTAATGAAAATAGTATGATGTGGAGAAATAAGAGTCATTAGATTAGGATGATTTAGTTAGTTAGTGAAATATAATTTTTTTTAGGTTATTTTAGCCAATTTCTATATATATATATATTTTTTTTTTATGATTAAAAAAAATTTGAATAACCTAAGGATTTCAATAACAATATTTGATCATTTGTTTGTTGATGCGACCTATCTACGATAATTTCAACTTTTTATGTATTTACTGTTTCAAATGAATACGCGTTGACGTTAACAAGAGTTGAGCACTTTTACATTTTGTAAAATAGAAAATAGCCGAATCATATATACACGTCCTATTAAAAGTTATTTCGAGATCCTTTAATAATATGATTAATTGAATTTTAGAAACGACATGAACTGTAAAATTTCCACCAATATATTTATTGGATTTCATTAAGGTCCGTACAGAATGCCTATATGCATAATTAACTCTCTTTTTGTATCAACATATTTTGTTTTTTAACAAATTGTATCAACATATTCACATATAAACTTATGATAATAAAAAAAAAGGAGAGATAATGTCACCATCATAACCCGGATGCTAATCTCGGTACGTAAATTCGCATATGTGTGGGCCATTCGGACTCTTGTCCTTTGGTATGGATGTTTTTTATACGAAGGAAGTTTGAGAAAAAAACTCATGCCCTTGCTCATCTCAAATTAGTTAAGACTTGAAAATCTTTTGAAACAACAAAGGCATCAGCTCTTACTTCAACAGGAACCATCAAATAAACCACTAGCTAGCGACGGTAGGCTTTTGAAATGAAAGAAGGTTGGGAATGTTCAAGGCTACAATTCGTTTAATAGGAGGGAGACTCAAAATGTTCAAAAAATGCAGTGGACTGTTGCTGGAGGTGGAGGAAACCACTGCCGTAGAGGCCGTGGACAAATCAACTAATATCTAATAGAGACTTATAGTTCTTCTCGACTTCTCTATCTTTTGCTTATTGGTATTTCAAAGCTAGTTTATGTGGAAGCATCAACTATCTTAACCTTTCAAACAGTATGACCAAAAAATATCATGGCCTTGTATTTTTCTTTTATGCATTTTCAATAGAAATCCTCTTAGCCAAAAAAAAAAAGCAGTTGATATAACATAATCATCATATTTATTCAAAATATGACTTGATTATTTGGTATTGCTTTGCTTTCAAACTGCATAACATAATAACATAAAGCCCATGCCCCATGGGCTATTGATAAATCATATATCGGTCGGATAGGTTTGTAAGTCTAATTTCTACGTATCAGACCCAATCATCAGGCTAAAACGAACTACACTTTTTGTTAGTACAAAACTACCATTAATTGAGTTTCACAATTTGACCAAAACAAAAAAAAATTGATTTTCACTAGAGGTGGTTAACTTTTTTTTTTTCTTTTTTCTTCTTGGTACTAGAGGTGGTGTTTTGAATACATCAATTATGCAAAATCTTGTGTTCTTATAAGCTGCACAACATAGAAACTAAAAAGTTTTTCTAATGAAACTTAACTTAAATTGGTTTGATTTGGACACCAAGTTGTTTTTGTGGTCTTCTTTAATAAAAAGTGATTTTGTGGTCATTTTGGTATATTCTTCGTGACTAAGAAATATATACATATGAACATCAAGTAATATGCTTTGTGTTCCAATTCATTTAAATATGATTTGGCTGCTTTACAGTCAATCAACTTTTTTTTTATTTTAATGTTTTTTTTTCATGCACGTTGGTATATTATGGTGTAAACTATTGTTGTGAAGCCACTTTCTTTAGCACGGATTTTAGTAAAAGCAATTAATTTTTCAATAAAACTACATATACCAAATACTGTATGTTTATGCATATCCTATTATCTTTCACTTTAACCCTTTCTTTATTTTGTTTCTTTTTGAGAGAAAAGCTTACTTAGTTAATTAAAAAGTCATTTCCAACTTTAATCTTTCTGACATTTAAGACCAATTATGTAAGCTAATTAACCAATTCTCCTCTATGGACGTGTAGTAATAAAATAAATGTGGTCCTACTAAAATCAGGAAACAGAATTATAAGGGTGTATTCAATTTGGCATTTCAAATGATTTGTTATGATTTGTCAAATCCTATGTTATAGATCATGGATTTAAAAAACTTTCTTAAAATCTAGTGTTATTGAATTAGTGATTTGAAAAAATACCTTCAAATCTACTGTTATTGAAAACATATGAAGGATTTGGTTGTTAATTATTTCATGGGATTTAAGAGGGATTTGAGAGGATTTCTTTGTTAAAAATACAAAAAACCAAATCACATGATTCTAGGTGTGATTGTACAGAATTCTCTAAAATCACACAAAATCATCTAAAATCTCATTAAAACTCAAATTCTTTTAAATAAACTTTCAATACCTCCCCGGGTACAATTCTTCCAAAATCGAGAAGTATTCCAATCTCAATGTTAACACAAGTTTTTCGTTGTGGATTTAACATTCACCTAACCTAACACAAACAAAAAGTTGTTAATACTACAAAAAGAACTTCGTAACGTAAATTGAAAACTGAATTGTTTCACATACCCAAATATGAAAAATAATTATTATTATCTATTTATTTTTAAATTTCATTGTCATCACTCAAATTATATCACTGTGAATCAATAATTTGGGGAAAAACAACAAGATTTTTAAATCGAGTTAATTAAACAAAAAATAAAAAATCAGTTGATTTAATTTTTACTAGGTTAGTACCCGTGATGTGCACGGGTTTAATTGTAAACGGTTAATTTAATTTTAAAATTGGCAGTTGATATTATTAAATTTGAAAAAATCGGATTTAATTGTAAACCGTTAATATAATTTTGGATGTTGATATTATTAAACAACAAAAATATCTGATGGAATGAATTATGTGTATGTACTTTTGATCAATTTTAGAATTGCCTAATAGTTTGTTCAATATTAATACAATATACTTGATTTATTTAAATAGTTAAAAGTACATTTAGTTGACACTGTTATTAAAATGAGATCTACTTTTTGGTTTTGTTGCTAACAGTTAGGATAGAAAATATGGATCCGTTTGTATTTTAAATTGGTATTTCTAGAACCAAAATTATAAATGTAATCAAATTATTTGTATGAAAATTTTAAAAGTGAGGATTGTGTATATCTTACGAATTAGTAAATAAAATTTAGTAAATATAAACTTTTGTTTAGTAAAGTTTGACCCAAAAGAATAGGGTGATAGGGAATTAGTGTAATTAGTATATAACTTTTATTTGGGAAAGTAAATAAGTTTACTACGGGACTAATCTTAATTGGAAAAAAAATTGTTTGACAATTATGATAGTGTTAAAAATCGAATTAATTAAATAAAAAAGTTGGGTGATAACACAAAGCAAAATTGTCCTCTAATCTCTTTTAATATAGAAGTTTAAAAATAATAATGTTTAGTTATAGGGATTGTTTCATAAGTGTATTTAGATAGTAATAATGATAGGAATTTAATTATTAATAAAAAAACTTAGAAAATTTGAGAGTTTGATACTGTATAAAATAATATAAAAATATGTTTTTAATATATAAAAGAATATAGAGTAATACAACAATAAGATTTAAGGCCCTGGATTTCTTTAGTATTCATATAAAAAAATTAAACATAACAAAAATAAATATCTTTTTAGTTGTGTCTTAGAAAACAAAACTTATTCGAAATTTAAAAAAAAAAGTAACAAAAACTCATCATTTGTCTTCCCCTTGGTTTTCGGTAATTCCTTTGGAGTGTTGTTTTACCTGGTAGATTAACAAAATGACATGCATATGTTTTAGCTGATGATATTAATTAGTCAAACATTTAAACAATAAATATTGTATATGTTCCACTTACCGGTGAAGAATATCGTTGACTTCACATCTGAAATGCAGGGAAATCCATAGATAAAATTGCTCTATAATCTGATTAACAATATGTAAATGATTTTTGATCATTTTGTGAGTAATTTGGTTTACAATATGAAAAACTAATTGAAGAAACATACATCTCAAATCTTTAATTGTTGTACACCGTAAAATTGCAATTTTCTTCAAACCGGAGCTGTTATTCCAAATAAGTTGAAAATGTTGACCGTGTTTACCCACAGAAAACACTTTATTAACAAATCACTGATTTTATTTACATATCATATTAGTATATGTTTAATTAAAATTCATTTTTATAAAAATACAGTCTAAAGTGAAGGACAATTTACTTTGTATCACAGAGTTTTATTCTGATCATTGATGTCTTTTTATCAAGATAATGATGAATTAAGGTATTGTAAATGGACCAACTTCACCAGTAAATCTAAAATAGAAATTAACAGTTAATGAAGTAACTTTGATAAATAATTAAAATTGACTATAAAACGTACCAATCAAAAACTCTGGATCTTTTGTGTTGTTATGAATTTCATCAAATTTTGCAAATTGAAATTAATGGAATAATGTGTGGCCTATCAAAGATCATTATGTATTTTGAAATTTGAAATTTGAAATTATGTTTTTGGAGTTGGTGATGAGAATGAGAATAAGGATGAGGTAGGCTGACTATTTATAGACTTAATCGTGTGTAATTTTGTGAGTAGTTAATATGATAAGATTTTGTATTGAAATAGTTAACAAAATATGTGATACGTGGGATTGCCAGTAGAAAATCTAAGGTAGTTATAGCAAATTGGATAATTTTGCTGAGAAAATATTGGTTAGTATCTGATACAAAAATTATATTGTTTAAATTTTGCATTTGTAAGATTAATTGAAGATTGTTTATGGTTAGTTTCTTAATGGTCAATAAATCAATATACTTTATTTCTGGAAATATGGAATAGGGAATATTTTGTTTGCTAAAAACCTCATATAGTTTCGTTATATACAATAGTAAATTAGTAATGCAGTTATGCTTCTGAGTAATCGGGAAAATAATTTAATGCATGTGAAATTAAATAATATTTTAATTAACATTTTCAGATTTAAAGTAAATTAAAATAACCATATTTGGTTATAAAGATTGTGGGAAGAGGAATTGTTTGGATTGTAGAATAAGAGTTAATTTTATAGGATTTAATTATTAAAAAAGCTGAAAAAATATTTAGTATATAATTCTAAGATATAAAGAATTTAATTATTTAAAAAAACTAAAAAAATTAAGTTTAAACTAAAAAAGCTGAGTTAATATATAGAGAATTAATTATTTAAAAAAGCTGAAAAAACAAATAATTAGTATATGATTTATTTCAGATTTAAACTGAATTATCTGAAATTAATATTGTAATTAATATTTTTGGATTTAAATTTAATGAGATTAATTATGTTTGGCTAGTGGAATATACGAGTGTTTAGTAAAAAAAATGTTTGGTTAGGAGGATAGTAAGAGTGATTATTAGAAGATTTTAATTATTTAAAAAAATTGAGAAAAAAATCTGTGTTGACATCCAAACAAAAATTACTTTGCAATGCTTCTATTTTAATATATATAGGATATTTTATATTGTCTTTTTTGTTTTTTTAGAAATACATTATTTAATAACCTTTCTCATATAGTTTTCCCTCCCAAAAAGAAGGACCAACTAATAAAGAAATCAAAAAGCCAAAAAAAGAAGAAATCGCACCACCACCATCATCAATCTCTCCCCAAAAAAAAAAAAAAAAAATCCTCACTTTTCAAAGTTTCCGCCATGGAAACTCACCTCGCTAAGCAATTACCTCTTTATAAAAACACTTCCATTCTCCACACCCATCTCCCTCCTTCCGCTTTCCTCCAAAACCCACCCGACCAAATCCCTAAAAGAGTCAGCTTTCGTCTGATTCTGATTCTGACTTCTCCCAAATGTCTCACGAAATCGTCCCCGTAGATCCCATCGATGTTCCAAGCACCAGCTACTCAAGACCGGTTCTGGGTCGGGAAGATTCTCCGGAACGCCGGTTCACGAGATCCCTCACTTTCCGGGAACACGTATCGGAGCCATTTGACAGTGAGAGGCTTCCGGCGACATTAGCTTCGGAGATTCAGAGGTTTCTTCGTATTGCTAACTTGGTTGAGTCTGAAGAACCTCGTATTGCTTATCTATGTGAGTTACCTTCCTCTTCCCTAATTTTTAGGTCAAACTTTACTGTTTTATGGAATTTGAAACTCAAAAATTGGCGCTTTCTTGTTCAATATTCAATTCTAGTAATGTTTTTGAAACTTTTGATGTCGCAGGCCGTTTTCATGCTTTCGAGATAGCTCACCATTTGGACAGAAACTCAACCGGAAGAGGTGTACGGCAGTTCAAAACTTCTCTTCTTCAGAGGCTTGAACAGGCAAGTCCATGTTTTTTATTTGTTGTCAAAGATATGAATCATGTGGACAAATTTCTAAACAATTAGCAGTTTATTTAGTTTGTTCTGACTTCTTTGATTACTTGTAGGATGAAGAGTTTACTGTGAGAAGAAGGAAAGAGAAGAGTGATGTTCGGGAACTCAAACGTGTTTATCATGCTTACAAGGAATACATTATTAGACATGGTGCAGCATTCAATTTGTATCCTAGGTATCGTTTTTCTTTTATCTACTAACTATCGTTGAAGTTCGATTTTAGTGAGCCAACATTAACCTTTGGAAAATTTTGATGTTAATAGTCAGCGAGAGAAGTTGATTAACGCACGCAGAATTGCTTCTGTTTTGTATGAAGTCCTAAAGACAGTCACAAGTGGCGCTGGTCCGCAGGTTTCTGGCCGCCTTTTTTCGTTTCTCTCCACTCGAATCTGTATTAACTTGCGTAATTTTGTATATCTAACTTGAAATTATTGTTTCTGATAGGCCATTGCGGATAGAGATAGTATTCGGGCTAAATCTGAATTCTATGTCCCGTATAACATTCTTCCTCTTGACAGAGGAGGGGTACACCAAGCGATTATGCATCTGCCTGAGGTATAAACATATATGGCCTATAGTATGCATGGTTCTGCTACATATCATATTAAAATTTTCATGGTGAAATGCTCCTTTATGTCATAAACTACAGATTAAAGCTGCTATTGCAATTGTACGTAATACTCGTGGATTGCCTCCTCCAGAGGAATTTCAGAGACACCAGCCTTTTGTTGATTTATTTGAATTTCTGCAGTATGCATTTGGATTCCAGGTACTTGTCACTCTGGAACCTGTTATCAGTATTGTCAAGACTGTAATTACGTATGGTAACGGGATTTACAATTTATCTTTCCGCTAGAATGGAAATGTTGCCAATCAGAGAGAGCATATGATTCTACTACTCAGTAACACCATTATACGGCAACCTCAGAAACAGTCTTCAGCACCGAAGGTGTTGTATTATTTCCCCTCTTTATTAAAATGATTCAGCTCTCCATCTTTGAAATTTACATAATCTTAGTTCCTGTAATCAGTCTGGTGATGAGGCAGTAGATGCATTGATGAAGAAGTTTTTCAAGAACTACACAAACTGGTGCAAGTTTCTTGGGAGAAAAAATAACATAAGGTACTCTTGGAATACCTTTTCATCTGTCAATATTTTGTATGTTTTAGCCAGTGTTGTTTCTAACTGTCTAGACTCGCGATCCACCTGCAGGTTGCCGTATGTGAAACAGGAAGCCCTACAATATAAAACATTGTACATAGGACTCTACCTTCTCATATGGGGAGAAGCTTCTAATTTGAGATTCATGCCAGAATGCTTGTGTTATATTTTCCACCAAGTAAGCTGAAAACTTCTGTTTATATGTTATTAGTACATCTTCTAAAAAATGTTTATCAGTCAATCTGATGATCGATATTTGCAACATTGATGTTGATGTTAATTCAGATGGCTTATGAATTACATGGAGTTTTAACCAGTGACGTTAGTATGATAACTGGGGAGAAGGTCGAGCCAGCATATGGTGGAGGACATGAATCTTTCCTTGAGAATGTAGTTACCCCGATATACAGGGTTATCGAAAAGGTGATCTTCTGTTTGATGGAGTGCTTGAATTAACTTAGAAACGAGTAGTTAATTTTAAAATATATGTTTGCAGGAAGCTGAGAAGAACAAGAATGGAACTGCTGATCATTCTACTTGGAGAAACTACGATGATCTGAACGAATTCTTCTGGTCAGAGAACATTCACTATTTGACGTCTCTTTGCTATCATTTCTGTGTTTTAAAGCCGGGAACATCAATAATCAGATTTGTTACGTCTTCCACAGGTCTCTTGAATGCTTCGAACTAGGTTGGCCAATGCGTCTGGACCACGATTTCTTCTGTGTTGAATCGTCAGATACCCGTAAACCAGGGAGATGGCGAGGAATGCTTAGATTCCGCAAGCAGACAAAGAAAACCGATGAAGAAATGGAGGATGACGAAGAACTTGGGGTACCTATCCCTGTAACCCAAAACATCTCTTCCCCTGATTATGCATTTGCATATACACACTAAGTAATCTAAAGGATAATTCATCAGTAGCCTGTTCATTTGTGTCATAGCAGTATGGTGTTCCTAGCTTGTTGAGGAGACTAAGGAGCATATTAACGCTTAATATCTAAGTAAGCACATTATTCAAATTGGTCAATTTGTGTGTGAACGGCTTCCAAAGTCAGAATTCAGAAAAGGAACTTGGGGTATCACTAGGACTAAAGATTCTTAGGTTCAACAAATTGCATTGCTTTTAAAATCATAACAAAGACGTTATCTTGTATGTCTCAAAACGCTACATAGGTATACTTTTCATTGAGTCATGTGATGTTCTCGTTACTGCAGGAACTCACTGAGGAACAAATAAAATCATCCCCAAGATGGCTCGGGAAGACAAATTTTGTAGAGACTCGTTCCTTCTGGCAGATATTCCGGAGCTTTGACAGAATGTGGACTTTCTTTGTTTTGTCACTACAGGTTCCTCTTCTTATGCTCTTTCATCTTTCAAATTATCTCCACGTATAAATATATTTTACAAATGATGAAATTCTTATTTTCGTTTTAGGCATTGATAATTATGGCTTGTCATGATGTGGGATCTCCACTCGAGATGTTTAACGCCAATATATTTGAAGACGTCATGAGCATTTTCATTACCTCTGCAATTATAAAGCTTATAAAAGGTTATTAGTCATTTTCTTAATGTAAAAGGTTATAAAGCTTCACAATACTTATTGCTAACATTTTAAGGGGTTTGTTGCAGGTATTCTTGACATAATCTTCAAGTGGAAAGCCAGAAACACAATGCCGATCAATGAAAAGAAGAAGCAGATGGTGAAATTGGGTTTTGCTGCGATGTGGACGATTATTCTACCAGTGTTGTACTCTCATTCAAGAAGGAAATACATTTGTTATTTCACAAATTACAAAACTTGGCTTGGTGAATTTTGTTTCTCTCCGTATATGGTGGGAGTCACGATATACCTGACAGGAAGTGCGATTGAGTTGGTCTTGTTTTTCGTTCCTGCCATCAGCAAATACATTGAGACTTCCAATCATCGCATTTTCAAAACATTGTCTTGGTGGGGAGAGGTACTTTAATCTCAGAAACTCCATAGTTTTGTGCAAATTACTCACATTCATGTATTGAAACAGTTTCTTCAGGTAGTCTTTTTTACTTTGGGTGTATTTGAAACTCACTTTACCAGCTGATTTTTTGCAGCCTAGGTTATACATTGGGCGAGGAATGCAAGAAACTCAGCTATCACAACTCAAGTATGTCTCATACCAAATTTCCACTGTGTTTCTTTTCTTAATCATATATCGTTTCTATTTTTTCTGTCGTTTTGAATGTCTTCTCTACATTTTTTGTCATTTTTTTTGTTTTTCTTTCTGTTTAGATACACCTTCTTCTGGTTTCTGGTTCTCTTGACCAAGTTTGCTTTCAGCTATGCATTTGAGGTAACTGGATTGCACTTTTCAAGTAGTCCTACTGATAACTAATGTTGTATGCGTTGAATTCAAACAGTTTCTTACAATCATTATGATCTGAAAATGCAGATAAAGCCTCTAATAGAACCTACACGATTGATAATGAAAGTTGGTGTGCGGAATTATGAATGGCATGAACTCTTCCCAGAAGGTCTACTCATATATTTTTTTTAACTTTTTCTTCTGTTTTTAAAATATGCATTGCGGCACACTAAAGATTTTTTATGTTTTCTCCTTTTATAGTGAAGAGTAATGCTGCTGCAATTGTTGCAGTATGGGCGCCGATAATGGTGGTGAGTTCTCAGTAGGTGGATAGAAAACTACGAATTTTCCAGTTCCATGCATATACTAGAAATATGACTTCTTATGATAAACTATAGCTTACCTTCGATTTCTGAGACAAATGTTGAACTTTCAGGTCTATTTCATGGATACACAAATATGGTATTCAGTTTTTTTGTACCATCTTTGGCGGGCTGTATGGAGTTCTGCATCACCTTGGTGAGGTAAGCACAAGTTCTTCAATGCAAGTTTTTTCATTTTGTGCATTTTCTGGCCATGTATTGTTGCTTCCAGGTTTATATGGTCCTTTGTTTCTATTCAGATTCGAACTTTGGGCATGTTGAGAGGCCGGTTTCATACTCTACCTTCTGCTTTCAATGCATCCCTTATTCCACACTCAACTAAAGATGAGAAAAGGAGAAAACAAAGAGGCTTTTTCCCATTCAATTTAGGCAGGGTAAGAGGTTTTCTGAATCGATCACATGTATATGCTGAAGTACTATACTGTATACTTTCTTATAATCTTGATTATATTTGAGTTTCGCGTAAAGACGTCCATTTTTTTCCCAGGGGTCTGATGGCCAGAAAAATAGTATGGCCAAGTTTGTCTTGGTCTGGAACCAAGTCATTAACAGTTTCAGAGCAGAAGATCTGATAAGTAACAAGTAAAATTCTCCCTTCTGTATTGTTTGCACTTAAATTTCGACATATATAAATAGTTAGCAACTTAGCATATAAGTCTAAATTTTATCATCAGGGAACTCGATCTGATGACAATGCCGATGTCTTCGGAGGTATTATCAGGGATTATCCGTTGGCCCATTTTCCTCCTTGCAAATAAGGTACATTTCTGAAAGAAATTCTATATAATTTTGTTTTTCATTGGAATTTCGGTTTGTTGGTAAATATAGCTGCCCCATCTTACTAGTTTTCAACAGCTCTGAGCATTGCAAAAGATTTTGTCGGGAAGGATGAGGTTCTTTATCGAAGGATTCGGAAAGATGAGTACATGTACTATGCAGTAAAAGAATGCTATGAGTCATTGAAGTACATTCTTCAGATTCTTGTTGTTGGTGATCTCGAGAAAAGGTAAAGCCTCCTCCTCTAGTCACAAATTTCACTTCATTTTCTGCTGACTGCGGTTTGTAATTTTACATAGTTAATATTGGCTCAGGGTTATATCTGGCATTATAAATGAGATAGAGGAAAGCATTAGACAGTCAAGTTTGCTTGAAGAATTTAAGATGAAAGAGCTCCCAGCGTTGCATGGAAAATGTATTGAGCTGGTTCAACTTCTGGTAGTTGATCTTTTGATGTTGCTATGAAGTTCAGATCTTGTTTCTTTTCATGAAAATATAGTTAGTTCCAATGATTCTTCTATATATTCCAGGTTGAAGGAAGTGAAGAGCATCTCCAGACTGAGAAAATCGAAGAGCAGCACAGTAAACTTGTAAAGGCTCTTCAGGATATCTTTGAGCTAGTAACAAATGATATGATGGTACATGGTGACAGGTTAGCGAATTTCAAAGTTATGGAGTCTCTGTTCCTTTTAGTTTCTCTTTCTGTGAAGAAATGAGCAAAACTGACATCGCTTGATAAAATTCTGTACGTGTTTAGAATTCTGGATTTGCTCGAGTCTCGGGAGGGTTCAGAAGAGAACACTGAAATTTTTATGAGGGTTATAGAACCACAGTTGTTTGAATCATACGGAGAAAGGAGATGCATTCATTTTCCGCTTCCAGATAGTGCTTCATTGAGTGAACAGGTACCCTGTGAGCGTGCTGCGATGTCAAATGTTCCAATCGTTGCGGAAAAAATTGCTGCTGTGTGCTGATATTTCTATGCTGGTTTTGGCAGATCCAACGTTTTCTGTTATTGTTAACTGTCAGAGATAGTGCCATGGACATACCAGAGAACTTAGATGCTCGACGACGTATATCTTTCTTTGCTACTTCTCTTTTCATGGATATGCCCGACGCTCCTAAAGTACGCAATATGATGTCATTCAGGTCTGCCTACACAACTTTCCCATACAAAGATATACAAATTATTACTTTAATTCCTAGGAAAGTAGAAGAAGAGCACATGCTTGGATCATCAATTGATGACTACTAACACTTTTGTTGCAGTGTTTTGACACCACATTTTCAGGAGGATATTAACTTTTCAACGAAGGAATTACATTCCACCAAGTCTAGTGTGTCAATCATTTTTTATATGCAGAAGATTTTTCCAGGTAAAAACTGAACACGTTTTCATTTTGATTGATTACTGTCTTCTCTGTTTGTGTTTCAAAGGTTATCTTATCTTTTGGTTGTTAGATGAATGGAAAAACTTTCTGGAGCGAATGGGATGTGAGAATTTGGATGCATTAAAGAGAGAAAGTAAAGAAGAAGAGCTTCGAAACTGGGCATCATTTCGTGGACAAACATTGAGTAGAACAGGTGAGAAACTATAATAATATGTGTAAACTCTTAAACAGGGAACTAACAACCTTTTTTTTGTTTTTCATGCTTAACACAGTCCGTGGTATGATGTATTGCCGAGAAGCTCTGAAATTGCAAGCTTTCCTTGACATGGCAGATGATGAGGGTTTGTTATCTTGACCCTAGTCTCTGATCTTTGCAAATTCTATTTGAAAAACTTATTTTAAATGTTGTCTGCCTGTTTCTCCTCTAGATATTCTTGAAGGATATGACGATGTAGAACGAAGTAACCGACCTTTAGCTGCTCAACTTGATGCATTAGCAGATATGAAATTCACATATCTTGTGTCTTGCCAAATGTTTGGAGCACAAAAATCAGCTGGGGATCCCCACGCGCAAGACATACTCGACCTGATGATAAAGTAAGCTTTTATTGTTATGCAAATTGTGCATGATCTCAATTAGATTCAGTAGCAAAAGTTGTACATGCTTCCCTAAAGCACTGTTACATGACGGATGTGCTTAGGTACCCATCTCTCCGTGTTGCATACGTTGAGGAGAGGGAAGAAATAGTGTCGGATGTTCCAAAGAAGGTTTATTACTCTATACTGGTAAAAGCTGTCAACGGTTTTGATCAGGTATCAGAAGCTTCTCTACAATACTTATAATTTCTGTGCAAGTTGAGCTGTAAAATCCTCGGCATGGTAACTTTGTTTTGGTATTGTAGGAAATATACCGTATCAAACTTCCTGGACCACCTAATATCGGAGAGGGGAAGCCTGAGAATCAAAACCACGCCATAGTGTTTACTCGAGGTGAAGCACTTCAAACAATTGACATGAACCAAGTAAGTTCTCTGCATCTTGGATGTACAATAAACGAACCACCATTTTGTCTTCTAAAACTTCTCAACATAACTGCTAGGATAACTATCTGGAAGAGGCTTTCAAAATGAGAAATCTCCTTCAAGAATTTCTTCGAAATCGTGGAAGAAGACCTCCAACAATTCTTGGGTTAAGGGAACACATCTTCACCGGAAGGTTTGTTCCACACTTCCATATATGCATATGTTTTTCTTACTCCCTGAAATAACCAGGAAATGGTGAACCATAAGCAGGGAATTTACCGAGTTTCTGATATTGCAGTGTTTCTTCTCTAGCATGGTTCATGTCATATCAAGAAACCAGTTTTGTCACAATCGGTCAGAGGCTTCTTGCTAATCCTCTCAGGTAATAACCCCCAAGTCCTAAACCTTCAAAATCACAGTTTCCACTTGCCTGAGACCACGAAAACAAAAACTCTTTCTTTCATTGATTTACAGAGTCCGGTTTCACTATGGACATCCAGATGTCTTTGACAGAATATTTCACATAACAAGGGGTGGTATCAGTAAAGCATCAAGAACTATTAACTTAAGCGAGGATGTTTTCGCCGGTATGAAATCACATATTAAGTTCTTTCTCAGAAACTTTGTAAGGTTTACTTGTAATTACATTCGTCCTTGTATTATGTAGGTTATAATACCACCTTACGACGTGGATGCATAACTTACAATGAGTACCTTCAAGTTGGAAAAGGTCGTGATGTTGGTCTCAATCAGATCTCAAAGTTTGAGGCCAAGGTGGCTAATGGTAACAGCGAGCAGACTATTAGCCGTGACATATACCGTTTAGGACAACGGTTTGATTTCTTCAGAATGCTATCTTGTTATTTCACAACCATTGGATTCTACTTCAGTAGCTTGGTAACGTCTTTGAAACTTTAGCTTAATTGTAACGGCTCCTTGTTTCAGTTTGTCGATGACCTCTAATTTCTGCTGACCTTTGTGCAGATTTCGGTAATCGGGATATATATTTATCTCTATGGTCAACTCTACCTTGTCCTCAGTGGGTTACAGAAGACACTTATTCTTGAAGCCAAGTTGAAGAACATAAAATCATTGGAAACAGCTCTTGCTTCTCAATCATTTATCCAGCTAGGTCTCTTGACTGGTTTACCAATGGTGATGGAGATTGGATTGGAGAAAGGATTTCTTATAGCCTTTCAAGATTTCATACTCATGCAGCTCCAGCTTGCTGCATTCTTCTTCACTTTCTCTCTAGGAACCAAAACGCATTACTTTGGCAGAACAATTCTCCATGGGGGCGCCAAATACAGACCCACAGGGCGTAAAGTGGTGGTGTTCCACGCCAACTTCAGTGAAAATTACAGATTATATTCGAGAAGCCATTTCATCAAAGGGTTTGAGCTCATCATTCTTCTGGTTGTCTACGAGTTGTTCAAGCATACCTCTCAAAGCAACATGGCTTACTCATTCATCACTTTCTCAGTGTGGTTCATGTCCCTGACTTGGTTATGCGCCCCGTTTCTCTTCAACCCTTCAGGGTTTACCTGGGAAATAATAGTAGGTGATTGGAGAGATTGGAACAGATGGATCAAAGAGCAAGGTGGGATTGGGATTCAGCAAGACAAAAGCTGGCAATCTTGGTGGAACGACGAGCAAGCCCATCTCCGTGGCTCTGGTGTTGGAGCTCGCTGTTTGGAAATAATTCTGTCTCTCAGGTTCTTTGTGTATCAGTATGGTTTGGTCTATCACCTTGACATTACTCAAAGCAACACGAATATCATAGTCTACGCGCTTTCTTGGGTTGTGATTCTCGCTACATTCCTCACAGTCAAGGTAAATCTCTCATCTCCTTGCTCTATCTGAGTTAAAAAGAAAAACAGAACCAAAGGCAAGCTAGAAACAATTCTTGCATTGCAGGCTGTAGACCTAGGGAGGCAACTCTTCAGCACAAGGAAACATCTTGTGTTTCGGTTCTTCAAAGTCTTCGTCTTCGTGAGCATTCTAACAGTCATTATCACATTATCAAACATATGTCACCTCTCTATCAAGGACCTTATAGTCTCTTGCTTAGCTTTCTTGCCTACCGGTTGGGGTCTGATTCTGGTACCAATCCTTCCCAATGCACTCTGTTTTCAAAAATGCAACACATTTAGTTTCTTATGAAATCGCAAAATCGTTGCAGATTGCACAAGCTGTTAGGCCAAAGATAGAAGGGACAAGCTTGTGGGAGTTCACACAAGTTCTTGCTCGAGCTTATGATTATGGAATGGGAGTTGTTCTGTTTGCACCAATGGCTATCTTAGCATGGCTTCCTATCATTTCCGCGTTTCAAACTCGGTTTCTCTTTAACGAAGCTTTTAACAGAAGGCTTCAAATTCAACCTATTCTTGCTGGGAAGAAGAAAAAATAGATTGCCTCTCTTCTTTCTTCCACTCCTTTGCCTTTGTACATCTTTGTAACTAGTATTGTCACTTATTAATTTCCTCTGTACAAAAAACCCGGTTCAATGTAGTGAAATTAAAATTAGAAATGGATTGTTTAAACCGATCCGAACCGAATAAGGCCAATACATAAACACTTCTCATTCGCAGTTTGTTTGTTTGTTTGAGAAAGAAGCAATGATTCTTCTTCGGAGGATTGTTCTGTCTGCTGCAACATCGAATTCAAATCTCAGAAGAAGCCAATCACTTTCTGCTTCTTCTCTTCGTCTTCTCTCATCTTCTTCCGATAGATACTCGGCGTCGCGCGACGATAAACTCGTCAGGCTAAGGCACAAGGACTGGTTAGCTCCGAACGAAGTTTTGAAAATCTTCGACAATGTCAAAGATCCGAGATTTCTGATGTCGGCTTACGAACATTACTCTAAACGAAAAGATTATCAACCTTCGGAATCTCTCTATGCACTTTTGATCAACAAATTCGGAAAAGCTAAAATGTTCGATGAAATCGAAGAGGTAATGAGAATCGTTAAGCTCGAGAAAAGATGCCGTTTTTCGGAGGAGTTCTTCTACAATGTAATGAGGATTTACGGGAATTTAGCCGGAAGAATCAACCGAGCGATCGATATTCTGTTTTGTATGCCAGGTTTCGGATGTTGGCCAAGCACCAAAAGCTTCAATTTCGTACTGAATCTACTTGTCTCCGCGAAGCTGTTCGAAGAGATTCATAAGATCTTCGTGTCTGCTCCTAAGTTAGGTGTTGAAATCGATGCGTGTTGCTTGAATATACTCATCAAAGGACTTTGCGAGAGTGGGAACCTAGACGCTGCACTCCAACTGCTCGACGAATTTCCTAAACAAAAATCACGGCCTAATGTGATGACGTTTTCACCTTTAATCCGTGGTTTCTGTAACAAGGGGAAGTTTGATGAAGCTTTCAAGTTGTTGGAGAGGATGGAGAAGGAACGAATCGAACCGGATACTATCACGTTCAACATTTTGATTTCGGGTCTTAGGAAGAAAGGTAGGGTTGAAGAAGGGATTAATGTTTTGGAGAGAATGAAGTTAAAAGGGTGTGAACCAAATCCTGGGACTTATCAGGAGGTACTATATGGTCTCTTGGATAAAAAGAGAAACTTGGAAGCTAAAGAGATGATGAGTAAGATGATTTCATGGGGTATGAGACCTAGTTTTCTGTCGTACAAGAAGTTAGTTTTAGGGCTCTGTGAAACGAAGTCGGTTGCGGAAATGGATTGGGTTCTGAGGCAAATGGTGGATCATGGTTTTGTTCCCAAAACAGGGATGTGGTGGAAAGCTCTTCGATGTGTAGTCTCGAAGAATAATGGCTCTCTAGCAGATTTCGATCGCATTACGGATTGCGAGAAAACTCCGGGATAACGTCTATACCTTACGTTCTGCTGTATTCGCACGGACATGAATTTGATTTGATGCATTGCAAAGTAATAGATATTAGAGGATTGTTAATGTTAGTTAATACATGTTGATTTTTGTTGCTTCTGATTCGAATTGTCTCCATTTTTCTCATTTATTTTTCTATTCTCATGTTCTCTCTTTTAAAAGATAGAAAGATACTTTACTCTTGTAAACAACTGATCATCTGAAACCAAATTATCAAGAAATCCCTTGTGAATTTTTTGAAATCAAATTATCAACAAATCACTTGTCGATTTTCATAATAAACAACCATAGTAAGACCCATAATAACAAAGAACCGGTTACAAAACTAATTGTTGGTTCTTTGACATAATGATATTCATGCAATCTTACGGCGAGTGCTTGTGCTCTTTCTTCAGCTTCATGTCTTCATTTAGTGTATCCTCATAATATCATTCTTGTTCTTACAAAATTTTCTGCTTTCTCGTATGCTTAAATCACCCATGCTCTATTTGTTCTCAGTGTCCCTCTGCGTGGCTCTTTCAACCACAAGAATAATCATATTAATATGAACAAAATCTTATATTCATAGTTATAGTGCATTTGGTGATGGAAACAAAAAAAAAAAGCAACTAACAAAGCAATGTTTCTGATACACAAAACCAGAAGCATGGTAGTCTTCTTGTAACTAAAAATAAATAATCCATAATTGCAAAGTGATAGAAATAATCTGGAATCGAGTTAAACAATTCCAAAATAAAGTGAGATATACCGAATCTTCTTGAAATTATTTTGACTCGAAATATTAAATCGGTAAAAACACATGATAAGCTCATGATCAAATGTTAAATCAGAAATTCATTAATTACATATCGGATGTTTGAAAGATTGATAGTGGGATCAGAACAAAAAGGACGATGGCATAAATTGTAATGATGATACTTTTATAAAGATACCCTAGAAAAAAACCGAGTACTACGATGAGCTAAACATGATCGTGGATAATGAACTATAAACCTAGCAAGAAGATGAATGGTTGTGGAAAAATAATGCGCTCTTGTAAAATTCAGTTAAGAGAATATTTGAATTTTAAATTCAAGAAAACTCACAATTGTTAAGATTGTTTGTCTGCCAAGCCTCTGTGGATGAAGTCGGAGCCTTGCAGGGCATTCTTAAAACCTATGGTGATGCTACTGGTCAATTTGTTAACTTGAGAAAGTCCTCCCTTACCTTTGGTAGCCGTATTGGGGATGATCTTAAGATGAAGATTAAAGAGCTTACTGGTATTGAGGCAGAGGGTGGGGCTGGGTCTTACTTGGGTCTCCCAGAGTGCTTCAGCGGTTCCAAAATTGAGATGCTCTCCTTTATTCATGAGAGGATGAAGTCAAAAATGTCTGGCTGGTTTGCAAGAATGTTGTCTCAGGGGGGTAAAGAAATTTTGCTGAAATTCCAAAGGCTACTTGTGTGAAGATTACAAGTGCCATGTCAGACTTCTGGTGGAATTCTAGAGAGGAAAAGAAAAAGATGCATTGGGTGAGTTGGGAGAAGCTGTGCTTGTCAAGGGATCAAGGTGGTTTGGGATTCAAAGACATTGAAGGTTTCAACCAAGCTCTTCTTGCTAAACAAGCTTGGGGACTGATCAAAGAGCCGGAGGGATTGCTCTCTAGGTTCCTAAAGAGTAGGTACTATGACCATGGTGAGTTTCTAAGTGCGCTGGATGGAATTAGACCATCATACGGTTGGAGAAGTATCATCTTTGGTAGAAAACTCCTACAGATGGGCCTCCTCAAGAAAGTTGGAAATGGGATGAATACGTCGGTCTGGTCAGAAAAGTGGATAGAGGATGAGGTGAGGAGGATACCTTTGATGATGAACCCGTTCATTGACCTCAATTTGAGGGTGTGTGATCTGATGGATCGTCGATTAAGAAAGTGGAATGAAGCTAAATTGAAGGAAGTATTCTATAGAGAAGATATTGACAGAATTAAAAAAATGAAGCCGGCTTGGGGAAAAGATGATTTCTGGATTTGGGAGCATAACAGATGTGGAGAGTATTCTGTCAAGTCGGGTAACTGGTTGGTGAACCAATTGAACAGTGCAGAGTGCATACAACAAGCAGAGTTCAAACCTTCTATAAATGGCCTGAAAGAGGAGGTGTGGAAGCTGAAAACCAACCCAAAGATCAAGGTTTTCTGGTGGAAATGTCTGAGTGAGGCCCTCCCGGTAGCTGATCTGTTAAACAAAAGAGGGATGACTATTGACTCTAGATACCAAGTGTGTGGCGTGGAAGGTGAGTCAATAAACCATGTTATATTCGGATGCTCTCTGGCTAGACAAATCTGGGCGTTGTCTAACATCCCGGGTCCAAAGAATGGTTTTGACAGTGAGGCTCTCTTTCCCAACATTTCTTTTTTACTAAAGACCTATAAGAATTGCTTAATTCCTTTGGAAATTCGCCTTTTGATCCCGTGGCTGGTTTGGTATATTTAGAAAAACAGAAACGGTTTGTTATTTGAAGGTAGGCTCTCCTTGGCTCCGGATGTTGTGGTAAAGGCTTGTGAGGAAAGAGATCAATGGATGGAGGCCCAAGTGGTGGAAGCTTCTGTGCAAGAAATCGAGGAGGAAAGTGGATTAGAACAAGTCAATCTTTGGAAGAAACCCCCGGAGAATTGGCTCAAATGTTACATTGGTTTTTCTTGGTCAAAGAGGAATCAGCATCTAGGTGCCTCGTGGGTGTTGAGAGATGAAAGAGGGTTGGTTCTACTGCACAATAGAAGATGTTTTGCTAATCAACTCTGTTTCGGTGATGCAAAGCTATTAGTTGTTTTGTGGGCAGTGGAGAGTATGTGCTTCCACAAGGTAAACAATGTGATCTTTGCAACTCAGTTTGTGGACTTGGTTGGGGTGGCTTCAAGACCAAATGCTTGGCCGTCTTTTAGTCATCAAGCTGGTGAGTTGATGAAAACTTTGGAACCGATAGGTAAATGGAAATTCTTTTTGGAGACCAAAGAAGCTAATAGAGGAGCATTTCTCATTACTCTAAGTGTGACTCGGGAGATGCGACTTCATTCCTATGTTTCAGTCGGCTTCTCGTCGTGGCTTAGGGATCTTTTTGTCAATGAATGTGTATGATCCTCTTTTCGATGCTTGGTATTTTTTGGTGTACATATTGGTGATGGTTTGGGTGGTTTGACCGTATTGTGGTTACCCCTGTTGTGAGCCCCTGTACTTGATATAGGTGTGTCTCTGGATGTAATTGAATTGTCCTTCCTGCCTTTAATATAATCGTTGATTAGATGAAAACAAAAAAAAAAAAAAAAGAAGTGCAGCCGGTGAATCTTGGATCAAACTTGAGCATTCAAAGAGATGCAGTAGTGATTGACATTATATGACAGCTCCGACGTTATTTGAATAATCTTCGAGAGTAATGATTGACATTATATGGCAGTAGATATCAATAAATCTGCTTGTAGCAGTTTGGAACTCAATCACCCTGAAACCGAGGTATGTCTTCAGTTGTGATTTTGTTATATCTTTTGGAATCATTTTATTTAAATATCCAGACATCTAATCATAAATTTTGTGCACTTTTTAGGTGAGAAATGAAACTGCAGAAGATTTTCTGATATTGTTGAAGGAGTGGAGGAGGCTATGTCAAAAGTTTGGACTCATCTCCACGACCGAGCCACTAGAATCTGATAGCGATTCAGAAGATGACGATAATGATGTTGTAGAAGAGGAGAGTAATGGATCTGAAATGCCACCTGATGAATTCGAGGTTGGAGAGCTACTCTCCATTTGTTATGAGAATCCCAAGAATAAGGAATTTGCATTTGTGCTTCATTTTAAGGTACAATTTATTTGGTAGGAAAGATATTTTTTTATTTAAACTAAAATTGTAATTGAAAAATGCTTAAACGTAAACCTCATGAAGATAATGGAATGTAGATCAAGGAAAAGTGGATTATAACTACTACTTGCTAGTTAGAAAGATAGAAATCACGGTTTTATTTTTATTTTCTTTAAAAATGAAAACTTAATTACGGTGCTGAGTATCCGAAATTTCTGATTTTTTAGATTTTTAAATTTGTTTTAAAAATATTATTGACACATGTAACAATATGTAACTTGTGATTTAGCAGATAAAAGATGTTGTGAACATGTGCACAGAAGCAATCTGTTCTTCGAGTGGAAGAAGAAAATGGAAGAAACAAGACAAGACGCTCGAAAGGTGTGTAAATCAAAACAAGAGACTCAAAACTCAAAAAGCTGTACAAGAATCCTTTCGTGTAAAATTTACAACTACTTGACTTGGAGATACTGCAAATTTCCATACTCAAACTTTTGATTATCTACCTATGATTCTCTTTCTATCCTTTGATTTTTCTTTGGTGTAACGGCTTTCGCAGCTCCAACAGAAGAGTTCGTGGCATTGATATATGTAGTTTCCAAGTTTGTTGGATTAACTTTCTATACCTTTGCTTCTTTACTTGTCGAAATGTCTCCAACACCTCTAGATTCTTCTTTGGAGTTTGCTGATGTATTAACATGAACATCTTCACGTACCCTGACAATTTTACCTTCTGGTTTCGCTGTTCTTGGTGTCCCCACGTCCTGGACAGTGCTAAGTGCAAATTCATCATCAGAATCGGATACAGACTCAGATTCAGGAACAACATCTTGCTCTGACACGGTTGAGCACTCGTCATCTCTTGATTTCCTTGATCCTTTACGCGAAAATGCATGCTTTATGTGTCTTGCAGAATTTTCAGCGTGTTTCAGAATGCTTTTTGCAACATCTTTCATGTGTCCCTTCTGCTGACTATCTTCAGAACCAAAGCTCTCACCTTTTGGACTTCTTCTTGTGAGTGGCCCCGATAAACGGTCCTCAACGATGAACTTAACCCCAGCATCCTTGTGATTTAGCGCTTTCAAATTAATCCGAGGAGAGCTGATATCATCTTCAATGTTCCTTGTATGACCTTCTTCCTTTTTCTCATTCCTATGAAACACTAAACCAATTTTCTTCAAGCCCCGACCAACAGACCTCACCGAGTTCTTCCCTTCCTGATTTTCATCGGGGCTGCTGCTTTCGTTGTTGGGCGATGCAGATGCAGTGGAACGGACACTGCCAGCGGATGTTTCATTAGGAACTCCCTGTATTTGGTTATCAAGGCATCGACTCTTCCCTTTTCTTGGTTCCCAAATCTGTGAGACTTCAGTTCCTGGTTGATGTACCCAGATTCCAGTCTCTTCTTGTCCTTCAATGTTAATTGGTTCCATATTATCCATAACTCTTGGAGACTTATCAGATACCACTGACGAGAAGGAACCTTTATTTGTAACGTCGGAAGCAAAAGAAGCCCACATATCGTCCTTACTTATTGTTACTCCTTCAAAGGGGTCATCGTTCCACTGGAAAAGAATCATATGCACATTGCATTAATAATGAAAGTTTGTATTACGAAAATAAACAAAATCTCAATCTACCTTTGCTTCGTCCTCAAGTACGGTTATAGCAAGGTGCAGCCTCCCCATTTTGATGTTCTGAAGAGGCAACCACATATCATTTCTTTGCCCGCCTCTAAACTCTGCAATGTTTACTGAACAATCACCAAGGCTGTCATCGCTGAATCGGTCTTTGTCTTGAACTTCAATGTTAAGTAAATTGGAAGAGTCCCATGTCAATATTGGTATCTTGAACTCTTCTTGCCATCTGGGAGCTAACGTTTTCCTTAGTATCTTGGTTTTGAATCTGTAAGCGCCAAGCTGCCCTTTCACATAAGGATCAGCTAAACCTGAAGCATCCAAATCCGAGCAGTTCATAAAATACCGTCCAAACTTACTAAAGTGGAGGAAACTAACTAGTGCAGTGATTTCTAAACAAACCATTTAGATCTGATGGTTTAACATCAGATGCTTCAACGACTTCAACAAGAGCATGTGCAACTGGTTCTTTCTCATCAACAAAGAACCAATTTTCTGGAACCAAACACATACACAAAATGTAATCATATGAACTGATGTTGATAGCTTTGAGGAACCAACAAAAAGAAGTACAAGATACAAGTCAAAGTTTCTGAACATCATCCCCTGCAAAATAGTTACCTCCTGATTCTGGGCTAACAAATTTCTCCATATCAGCTACTAGCATATTTGGCTGCAAATTAGAAACAGGCTTCATTTAGCATGTTTGCTTCACTACATGAGGGGATAAATCTTGAACATCGGGAAAGAAAGACGACAAAGAAGGAGAACCTTACCTCAACAAGAGTCTGCTCAAATGCAATAGACAAGAGTTTGTCCTGATTGGGAAATAATCAGAATGTTGGGAGTGTTAGAAGAGGGAAAGCTCAAAAGAGCCAGAGGAGAGTTTCTAAACTACTTTAAGTTTACAAGATCATTCAAGCGTCATTTACTTACTAGCCATCCTGCAATCCCTGGAAGTACAGCAACATCAACTCCATGAGTGAAGATTGGTTTTACATTCATCTGGAAATAAGGTGGCTCTGCAAAACAGACACGTAAACGCCCTAGAAACGGCCATCGACGAAGGAACTTCACTCCAATCAACACCTTCAAGAGTATAAGGGTATCCAGATGAAGCAAGGTACTTCATTTAATATATGTGTATGTGAATTAACTACAACAAAAGGTAAAGTCATTACCTTTCCTTCGACATGCATTCCTGTCAGATGTAACTTTGTCCACATCCCAAACCCTAGTCTTTTTCTCAACTTCACGGCGAGTATTGCGCTCATATCATCTGCTGTGAGGAAATTCATTCCAAGTTCCAACACCTGTATAAATTTCAGTATAAGCTCTACTTCCTCTATTTGTTATTAAACATCAGATGCAACAGTGATAAGCTATGAAGGGTTTGCAAGTATACCAAATGATCATCTCCGGTAGATTGCCGAAGCACCCTTACATCTGTCAACAAAGGCGGGTTTCTTCCCAAATAGAGGTGTTGTATCAGAGCTTTTTTCTGCACAAATTTATCATACCATAAGTACAGTAAGTAGTCTAGTAATTTCCATAGACATAAAACTAGTATTCAAAATGTCTTAACTAAATCCAAAAAGAGCCATATGGAATTAAAAAACAGAGGAACAGATCTCGACGATTTACCGCGGTCCAAGGTCTATACTTATCCAAGAACCAAGGTATGATTGGACGCAGAATCTTCTGAGACGCAATTGATTCCATACAAATTGGCCATATCTTCTCCACAGCATGATTCAACCACCGCACCGATTCAGAATCAGATAGAACCTACAAAGATGTTAAATAAAAGCTAAAATCATCATCTTTCAATACAAAATTGAGAACACCATAGAACTTAAACTAATAATGTGTGGATAATGAATTGGACTATAAAGCAACTTCAATTCTCAGAAGAAGAAAAAAAACCATTGGATCTTACACGTCTCTGGTTAGCTTGCTTCCTCTCTTCAAATTGCAATTTCTTCCTCAATCTCATCACATACCGTTCATGAACCTAAAGAAACCCACCAAAGCAACAATCATTTTCAGAAACACATGTGAATCAGAGAGAGAGAGAGAAGCAAAAGGGAACAATACCAAGTAGAGATAAACCAAAGCGAGGAAATAGAAAAGGGCGTGTGATCGATTCAAGTAAGATAGAATCCAAAGTAACAGCAACACAACCACCACATGATGGATTACCAAACACTCCATTATTATTATACTAGTATCCACTTCCTCTATCGATTACGAAATCAAAAAGTGAGGTAAAGAACTCAAACACCAATCTCACGGAAACCAAACAACCATCTGAATCGAATCGAACTTGTTCATCATTTTGTTTTGGTTCCGAAAAGATGAAAGAAAAAACGCCAACTACTGCAGCGAGAGAGTCAAAGACAAAACAGATGATTGCAGTTTTTTCTTTTTTTCTTCTTATGGGGGCATGATTAGTCAGTGGAGACAGAGATAGAGTCAGAGAGACAAAAAGACAAAGAAAACATTCGATGTAAATCCTGTTATGGTGATTTTATTTTTTGCTCTGTTCTCTCCTTCGGTAAACGAGACAACAACAAAAAAAACGATGTCGTTTTGGTCCCTCTTTTACAAAAGCAGAGACTTTTGGGGAAACCGAAAAAAACCATCCATCTTTGAAAAAAGGGAAACGCGTCAACCGCCTGAAAGAGTGCAAACGTGTCAGACACGTGTGAGGAAGTCCCATGTCATGTTCTATTGGATAGTGACTAAGAGATCCTAGCCGTTCGTTTCGAAAGGGGCCATTGATCTGAATCTGATGGACGGCTTACAATTTCATTTCTTTCCAGATAATCTGATCTGTATTCTTTTCATTATTATTATTATCTACATTATCTAGCCATTTACATTAAACATGATGAAATAAAAAAAATAAATCATTTTCTTTTTATGTAGAAGAATAAGTGGTCTCTCTCTCTGTATAGACAAACATTTTGGCACCTCTAAATCTCTATTATCTTCTTCATAACTAAAAAAGGGAATATTGTTGCAAAAATATTAAAAATTAAAACAAAATAATTTACTGGATGCTCCTATACAACCGGTTACTAAATATAGTTATCAATATTAAGAATTTTCTTATATATGCAAGTTTATTGAAGTTATATAGTTTTGAGTAAGTTTTTTTGTTTTTTTAAGTTAAAATTCTGTTAATTAATAAAAATTATAATTTGAATAGCTTTTTTACTATTACTCTTTTTGTTTCAAAATGTAAATTGTTTTGGCTAAAATTGTGAATATTAAGAAACTATTTTCCTTCTATAAAAAGTATCATCTTATATATAATAAAAATTATTTAATCAATAAAAAAACTACTGCAAAATATTATTAGTCACACAATAGTCAATAAAGTTCAAAAATACCTAAGATTATCAAAACAAACTTATATTTTGAACATAAAAAAAAACCTCAAAATAACTTATATTTTGAATCGGAAGGAATATTATAATTTGAATATATTATTTTAGTTTTTATCAGTTAATAAACATTTGTCAAAATTTGGACGTGAATTTTGGATTTTAAAGTAGTTCATTTCATTGTATGATGCAATAAATTGTTTTTGAGATGGCATAATAAGACTCTAAAGTTAATTAATTGGTACGTAATTAAACTAAGATCAACCCAATAACCCGTGACTAATCCGGAAAGACTTTCTTTAAATGTGATTGATGATGGTTTCCGTCGGTGGAACGCGTCGGAATTAGTAAATATCTCTTTTCCCTTGTGATTACGCAATGGAAAATTTTAAATCTGACCAACCGACCTCAGAAACAGCCACGTGGCACGTGCATCCCCCAAAAATACATTACAAAAAACCTTAATAACAGCAACAAGAAAGAAATAAGGAAAGGAAAATCATTTGTGTTGTCCCTTCACCGTCTCATTAGATCAAAGCAAATCAGAGAACATTGTTTTTTTTTTCTTTTTTTTTCTTTGATCTGTGAGATAGAGAGAGAGAGAGATATGACTAGCGGCGGCGTAGAAAACGACAAAGACAGATCAGTGGATCACCACCACCACCACCAGCCTCCTCCTCCTCCTCCGTTTCAAGGCGTTTCCAACTATCAACCTCCGCCGCAGCAGCAACAGCCTCCGGCCAACGGTTATCCTCAGCCGGCTCAGCCTTACGTCTCTGGTTAGTTTCTTCCTCGTGTCTCTCATTATCAAAGCTGGTGTTTGATTTCGTGTTTTTTTTTTCCTTGATAAATTCTTGAAGATCATTTGATAATTTTTGTTTAAATTTGCTGCTAAAGTTCTCATTGGATTATTACAATCTGAATCTGATTGCCTATTTTTGATGGTCCTACTTCTATTATGTATATATGTTTGCTTTGAGTGAGATATCAATAATATGCTAGATTCACATGAGATTGAGAAGATGAAATTGGTCTTAAGGTTTTTGAAATAAGAAACTTTAAAAAAAATAAAGTGCAAATGCAAATGGAAGGTCCTCTTGTCGTTTGGCGTTTACGTTGATGATTTTTTTGGGTTCATTTGGAGGAAAAAGATAAAACTTAAAACCAAACTCACACTCAAACACACACACAAAAAAAAAAAAACAATTGAGACCGTATTTCTTGCTGAATCATATAGATTCTCTTTTCTTGGCACCATGTGGAATTCAAGTAACCGCTAGCTTAGCTACATAGCTTTCTCAATAAGATTGTGTTGTCATTTGGTTTCTCTCTAGGTTATGCTGTTGCTCCTGTAACAGAACACCATCGTCTTCCTTGTTGTGGTATTGGCATTGGCTGGTTATTGTAAGTCTTCTAACTCATCATGAATATCAGAGCCAAAGACTTTCGTTATGGTTGATGTAAATCGGTGTTTATGATTGAATGTTTTAAGTGTTCTGGAAAACAACTTCTCAGCCATGTCTACTTCAAATCCTACTTCAATCGATTCTCCTTTTGCAATTTCTACTTTACCTAAAACTAGAAGTCGTTCTTCTTTAGCTTCTTCTTCCTTTTCTTCTTCTTCTTCTCCCTCTTCTAAAGTCAATTCTCTTTATGAAATCGAGTATGTTCCGGGCGACCAATTACCCGAAACAACTCTTCCTCTCGTAAATCCGTATGAATACTTTGCAAAAAAGCCAAGTGCTTTTTCTGTCAAAGGAATTCGTGAACTTGTCAAGCCATCTTCAAACCGCCGAGTTCTGGAATATGTTCAATCCAGCAAATTCTCATCCTGTCAAGTTCCAGCCACCGAGGAAGAACAGTTCATTTCACTGACTATTCCGGAGCATTTGCCAAAACTCTGGCTACAACAGGGTTATACTCACCTTCACTTTGGTGTTGTAAGGATTGGTTTGACTTTTCATGCACGAAAAGGCTTACCAGTCATAGCCCGCATAGCCTTGGTCGACTCGAGATTAAAGTCATATCAACAAGCGTGTATCGGAACAGTTCAGACAACGTTGAATGCAGGAACAGTATTTATAACACTGTTTCCCAACTTCAATGTTTCGTTGCAAGATCCAAATCTCTTGAAGACGCTCAAGGTCCAGCTTCAATTAGTTGGAGCCCCTATGCAAGACAAAAGCATTATGGCTACTCTACATCATCAGATAGTCTACCGCGTTCAAGATCATGCTCTGGATCTTATGCTTCCCTCATCCGATGAAGCACTATATCTCGAAGTCACATCTGCATCTCAGGCGCCTAGCGCTATTCAGATTCCTCGGCAAATATCTCGTGAAGAACTTCTTCGGCGATTGCCAGAATCATGGGTAACAAGCTATGAGAAATTCCATCAAGCTATCCAGACGCCAATACAATCCTCCGAAGCCAGTTTCCACTCTCGCACTGATGGAACTACGGAAATCCGATTTGAAAACCCACGATCCTCTTCGGCAAGACGCCTATTCACCCAATTTGCTATACAAATTGACGACAACGACTTCTACGGGCGTCCTACTCCGCAACGTCTTCAACCAATCTCGTTTGGTCAGGATGGATCGGTGTGCTATCCTTTTAAAGATGCAGACGGACATTGCTACTTTGATGTTTGTAACTGTTCCTACTGTACAGACGTCAACTATGAATCCGACGAAGATATACGCCGACGAAGACGCAAGAAAAAAGATCCGCTATACAAACGATATCTCGACGGAGATCCCACAGTAGGTCCCCTTGGAGAAGGAGGTTACGACTTCATAGTCCAATACTCTGCCGAACAGAAACCAACGTCTCCGAAGCAAATCATGATGATGGAACCAACCGATTTCCCTCCTCCTGAAGATTTCGTCAAAAACAGCATCAGTCATAGCCCGAAGATTTTATCAAGAGCAATCAATCCTTCGGGTCCAGATCAACTAAGCCAAGCCGAAAAGGTCCTCAATTGGCAAACGGAGAACTCTATTGCCCAAAATCAACTTTTGGCAGCAATTAATCACAAGGTTGATCAACAAGCAGACGACCAGACTAAACGACTGCTGAGTCTTCAAAGCTCGATAGCGGAGATACACAGCCGACTCGATAGCCTCCACCAAGAAATGCTAAATATGGCGCATCACATGATGGTAGGAACAACCCAATTCCGTAGCAAAGAGGCCGAGACAGCTAGTCTAAAGACCCAACTGACTGATCTTCAGAAGTATCTCGAAAGTATGCTTCAAAATCAAAAACCAAAGGACACGTACTATAACCATTATGGATCCTATTCTCCAGGATTCCTTACTGGTTACCAAGGACAAAAACCAGTACCCCAAACACATGGTTTTCTTTCGTCCGACGAAGCCTTCACATCCCGATACCGCTCGGCTGCATTTAGCACTCCACATCCACAACAAGCACGAGCAAAACAGCGAAGGCAAAAGGAATCGGAGTTCCAAGTCAATCTATCAAAAAAGCCAACTCAGGCATCATCCTCCAGCCATGAGTCTATTGACGACAAAAAGGGAAAAGGCATTGGCATGATTGAATTCTCAATGTCTAATGTACTCGATACTCTTGGCAAGCACTCCGACGACTCGGTTCAAAAACCTGCTATTCCACCTTCGTCCTCCAGGCCCATAGCAAATATCAGTCATTTCTCGGAGTCAAGCTCAAATTCTGGTGAAGAATCCTTACCGAAACAATTTGCTATCGGAAACGGACAAACCACCCCGAAGCAGGAACCTGATATCCATGAAGTTTATTCCACTGATGAAGAGATGGACTATAACATACCAAATGAAGAAGTACCGCCAAAGCAATTCAACTCAAAAGTCATGGTGTTCACGTTTGATGACATTCCTTTTGAAAAATGGAATAATCGACTTGACGAGTTTAGCGCGTGGATGACTTCCGAAGCTATCACATCCCCCTTGCCTTTGGTGATCCAGCAATTTACTGCCCGGCTAGCAGGAGCGCTTAAAGAATGGTGGAATTCGCTCGGTGAATACAAGCAATTACAAGTCTATCAAACAACAATACCAATACTTCTCGGAGAAATCCACAGAGAATTCATTGGTACACCGACGCATCTTAAAGACCAGCTCCAAGAAGAATTCTTTCAAGCAAAATGTTGCTCGTTGAAGAAAAAAGATATAGCAAAACACTTCGAACGACAAACTCGAAGGTACTATGCACTCGACGGTCTCAACAATACAAGCCTGAAGCAAGTCTATCTCTCCTCCATTGATGAATATCTCAGTCAACAAACTAAGCTATACATCAAAGACCAAAACCAGACGATTGAAGATATCTCGATCGGGCAGATCCAGCAATATGTCTTCAGAACTCTTGATAAGTTGTGCAAACAAAAGGAATTCTGGACAGAATTCATGGATAAATCAAAACTATTATCCAAAGTTTGCGCTCGGCCAGATTTATCAATCAAATGTTCGAAGACTACAAGTTCGTGTTCATGTGTTCAACGCAATCGGCGACGAAGATTACGAAAACCGTTTAAATTTCGACGACGACGATTCTTCCGCAAGAAACGAAGCTTTACCAAAAACACAAAATGTTTCCTTTGTCACAAAGAAGGACATTTTGCGAAGAATTGTCCGAACAAATCGGCAAAGAAGAAGCAGTACTTGATCAACTCAATATCTAAGATCGCACCAGATATTGATCTCAAAGGTCACGATTTGGAGTCCGTTCTATCTTATGACAGCGACGACAACGACGCCATTTGTGGCTACTCCGATTACGACGAATATGACAATTCCTCTGATACATCCATTGAAGAGGAACATGACTGCTGTTTCAAGATCACGGAAATGCCGCGTCAAGAAGAATTACAGTCACCTCACCTACCAGTGACAATCTTTGACCCCGCAGGTCACGAGAGGCCGATACACATCATTGCTTTTATCGATACCGGCGCTCATGCAACGATAATGAATCCGAAGATTCTATCACCCTCAATGTGGCTTCCACACCACCAGGAGTTTCGAGTTGCCAATTCAGGATCATTGACCATCAAGCTCAAGTCAAAGCCGATAACAATCGAGATTTTCCCAGGTTGTCAGATAACAACCAACGTACTTGGTTCCGCCGAACCAGGTAAAGATCTGATTCTCGGATGGGATTTATACTCTACGATGAAAAAGAATTTCGACATTTCTCTCGAACCTAGAGGGATACGATGGGAAAATCTTTACAAGGCGTTCACGGCAATACCAAGGATGTTTGCAATTGAAAGTCTGATGTCAGCCGAATTCACAAAAATCAAGAATGAAATGACGGCGATCTCATGTGCTAACTCGCACATGGATTTTCTCCTCAAATGCAACAATCCGCTTTGGCTTAACACGGAGTTCTATGTGTCATTACCATTCAAAGATGATGTTCAGACTACTCCAACAAAGGCAAGTCATGCAGGAATGCCACCTACATTACTACAGCAAGCTAATGAAGAAAGCGATAAAAAACGTCAAATCTGCGGATATGGAAGTGGACGTTTTAAAGATTCCGAAGCCCATTATCACTCCACGTTCAAAGAAATCTTAGCCGTGAAGCGAGCTATTGAGAAGTTCGAGTTCCATCTGATTGGACATAAATTTCGTATCGAAATGGATATGTCATCTTTTCCCAAGATGTTACAATTCAAGCAGAAGATGGTCCCGCACCAACAGCTACTTCGATGGAGTGAGTGGTTCTCAAAGTATGATTTCGAATCCTTCTATTTAAAGGGCACGAAGAATACTCTTGCCGATATGCTCAGCCGCACCCCAGTAAAAGAAATACAGCTAATGGCGAGCTCCTCCGATTCTTCAGCAAAGCGATACTTCGACTTCGCTTCGAACATACCTCAAGACGCTCACCAGCTCATAAACAGCCAAACCCTACACGAGCACTTGAAGGATAAGATCTTCTACTACCAATCCATTATCCTGTCAAGATATGGAGTCCACACTCATTACATTAATCCGCTCGGGATTCATCCGGATTATCCGTACGCACATCTCTACCGATTCCAAAATGCCGACATGCCAGAAGAAGTCCTCTGGTACCTCTGTTCAGTCTACACCATAGGTATCTCTTTTGATATCCAATGGCTATATCAATACGTTAACGCACAACAAGGTCAAGAAGAGTGTTTCTCAACATTCTTAACGTGGTTCGCACCCTTACCTGTCTGGAGTGGAAAACTGAGACGATCAGCAAAAGCAATCAGCTTACCATTCAAGAAACTGAAAGGAGAAGGAGGTCTTAATCCTTTCTTTAACCCACATACTATCTACTTCTTTCACAGGCCAGTTCAGATCAATGGCAAGTCCGGGAAGATTCACGCGTTGCCTACCCTGATTCATCACAACGATTATCATCGAGGTGTCCGTCCTGATTTTAATATCAACGACAACAAGGCGTTCGAAGAATTTCAGCTTCATGCATTTCGCCTCAACAACGCCAGACAAACCTGTTCGGTACCATTTGTCCCAAATTGGATTTATTATCCAACGGAATATCAGATGAGCCTTGATGAAGATCTCCAGTTTTACATGGCAAAACCCTACATTCCAGAACTCAAGCAACGAGCTCAGATTACGGAACCGGCACCATCAAGTGAAACCCTACCTGACTACTTTCAAGATTCGCAACTACCCGATGACTCAATGCATATCGATGAAATCGAGAAACTGCTCGGCGTCAATAATGGTGAAAACTCTCAACAGCTTTATGACGAACCAGGAATGGAGTTCAAATGCCCAGGTGGTTATTATGGATGTTGCGATAAACACAATATCAAGTTTGAGACGAACCACTAAGCGTCGCCATCTACGTAAGTTTATTTTCCGTGTGTTTATTTTCGGTGTGTTTTAGTAAGCTTTCATGTAAAATAAATAATGATGTAAGCATGATATAAGCGATGATGTAATCGCTGCTTATGTAAGGATGATGTAAGCATGATATCATTGCTGCTTATGTAAGCATTATGTAAGCATGATGTCATTGCTGATGTAAGCGCTTATGTCAGCGTACCCATCCTTCCCTATAAATATGTGTGCACCCCATTGTAAGAAACCAAGTTAGAAAAAGTTTGGAAAATAATAAAACCTCTCTCTAAACTTTCTCTCTCTAAATGTCTTTCTAAATTCTCTTAGTTTTCCGGAGCCTTTAGACTTCGGTCATAAGTTCCGGTTTCCATCTTCCATCCCGGAAGTCGGCGATTCTATTCCGTTGCTCTAGATAAGCACGAGTGGATCAATCGCCGACTTCCGGGATGGAAGATGGAAACCGGAACTTATGACCGAAGTCTAAAGGCTCCGGAAAACTAAGAGAATTTAGAAAGACATTTAGAGAGAGAAAGTTTAGAGAGAGGTTTTATTATTTTCCAAACTTTTTCTAACTTTGTTTCTTACAATGGGGTGCACACATATTTATAGGGAAGGATGGGTACGCTGACATAAGCGCTTACATCAGCAATGACATCATGCTTACATAATGCTTACATAAGCAGCAATGATATCATGCTTACATCATCCTTACATAAGCAGCGATTACATCATCGCTTATATCATGCTTACATCATTATTTATTTTACATGAAAGCTTACTAAAACACACCGAAAATAAACACACGGAAAATAAACTTACGTAGATGGCGACGCTTAGTGGTTCGTCTCAAACTTGATATTGTGTTTATCGCAACATCCATAATAACCACCTGGGCATTTGAACTCCATTCCTGGTTCGTCATAAAGCTGTTGAGAGTTTTCACCATTATTGACGCCGAGCAGTTTCTCGATTTCATCGATATGCATTGAGTCATCGGGTAGTTGCGAATCTTGAAAGTAGTCAGGTAGGGTTTCACTTGATGGTGCCGGTTCCGTAATCTGAGCTCGTTGCTTGAGTTCTGGAATGTAGGGTTTTGCCATGTAAAACTGGAGATCTTCATCAAGGCTCATCTGATATTCCGTTGGATAATAAATCCAATTTGGGACAAATGGTACCGAACAGGTTTGTCTGGCGTTGTTGAGGCGAAATGTATGAAGCTGAAATTCTTTGAACGCCTTGTTGTCGTTGATATTAAAATCAGGACGGACACCTCGATGATAATCGTTGTGATGAATCAGGGTAGGCAACGCGTGAATCTTCCCGGACTTGCCATTGATCTGAACTGGCCTGTGAAAGAAGTAGATAGTATGTGGGTTAAAGAAAGGATTAAGACCTCCTTCTCCTTTCAGTTTCTTGAATGGTAAGCTGATTGCTTTTGCTGATCGTCTCAGTTTTCCACTCCAGACAGGTAAGGGTGCGAACCACGTTAAGAATGTTGAGAAACACTCTTCTTGACCTTGTTGTGCGTTAACGTATTGATATAGCCATTGGATATCAAAAGAGATACCTATGGTGTAGACTGAACAGAGGTACCAGAGGACTTCTTCTGGCATGTCGGCATTTTGGAATCGGTAGAGATGTGCGTACGGATAATCCGGATGAATCCCGAGCGGATTAATGTAATGAGTGTGGACTCCATATCTTGACAGGATAATGGATTGGTAGTAGAAGATCTTATCCTTCAAGTGCTCGTGTAGGGTTTGGCTGTTTATGAGCTGGTGAGCGTCTTGAGGTATGTTCGAAGCGAAGTCGAAGTATCGCTTTGCTGAAGAATCGGAGGAGCTCGCCATTAGCTGTATTTCTTTTACTGGGGTGCGGCTGAGCATATCGGCAAGAGTATTCTTCGTGCCCTTTAAATAGAAGGATTCGAAATCATACTTTGAGAACCACTCACTCCATCGAAGTAGCTGTTGGTGCGGGACCATCTTCTGCTTGAATTGTAACATCTTGGGAAAAGATGACATATCCATTTCGATACGAAATTTATGTCCAATCAGATGGAACTCGAACTTCTCAATAGCTCGCTTCACGGCTAAGATTTCTTTGAACGTGGAGTGATAATGGGCTTCGGAATCTTTAAAACGTCCACTTCCATATCCGCAGATTTGACGTTTTTTATCGCTTTCTTCATTAGCTTGCTGTAGTAATGTAGGTGGCATTCCTGCATGACTTGCCTTTGTTGGAGTAGTCTGAACATCATCTTTGAATGGTAATGACACATAGAACTCCGTGTTAAGCCAAAGCGGATTGTTGCATTTGAGGAGAAAATCCATGTGCGAGTTAGCACATGAGATCGCCGTCATTTCATTCTTGATTTTTGTGAATTCGGCTGACATCAGACTTTCAATTGCAAACATCCTTGGTATTGCCGTGAACGCCTTGTAAAGATTTTCCCATCGTATCCCTCTAGGTTCGAGAGAAATGTCGAAATTCTTTTTCATCGTAGAGTATAAATCCCATCCGAGAATCAGATCTTTACCTGGTTCGGCGGAACCAAGTACGTTGGTTGTTATCTGACAACCTGGGAAAATCTCGATTGTTATCGGCTTTGACTTGAGCTTGATGGTCAATGATCCTGAATTGGCAACTCGAAACTCCTGGTGGTGTGGAAGCCACATTGAGGGTGATAGAATCTTCGGATTCATTATCGTTGCATGAGCGCCGGTATCGATAAAAGCAATGATGTGTATCGGCCTCTCGTGACCTGCGGGGTCAAAGATTGTCACTGGTAGGTGAGGTGACTGTAATTCTTCTTGACGCGGCATTTCCGTGATCTTGAAACAGCAGTCATGTTCCTCTTCAATGGATGTATCAGAGGAATTGGCATATTCGTCGTAATCGGAGTAGCCACAAATGGCGTCGTTGTCGTCGCTGTCATAAGATAGAACGGACTCCAAATCGTGACCTTTGAGATCAATATCTGGTGCGATCTTAGATATTGAGTTGATCAAGTACTGCTTCTTCTTTGCCGATTTGTTCGGACAATTCTTCGCAAAATGTCCTTCTTTGTGACAAAGGAAACATTTTGTGTTTTTGGTAAAGCTTCGTTTCTTGCGGAAGAATCGTCGTCGTCGAAATTTAAACGGTTTTCGTAATCTTCGTCGCCGATTGCGTTGAACACATGAACACGAACTTGTAGTCTTCGAACATTTGATTGATAAATCTGGCCGAGCGCAAACTTTGGATAATAGTTTTGATTTATCCATGAATTCTGTCCAGAATTCCTTTTGTTTGCACAACTTATCAAGAGTTCTGAAGACATATTGCTGGATCTGCCCGATCGAGATATCTTCAATCGTCTGGTTTTGGTCTTTGATGTATAGCTTAGTTTGTTGACTGAGATATTCATCAATGGAGGAGAGATAGACTTGCTTCAGGCTTGTATTGTTGAGACCGTCGAGTGCATAGTACCTTCGAGTTTGTCGTTCGAAGTGTTTTGCTATATCTTTTTTCTTCAACGAGCAACATTTTGCTTGAAAGAATTCTTCTTGGAGCTGGTCTTTAAGATGCGTCGGTGTACCAATGAATTCTCTGTGGATTTCTCCGAGAAGTATTGGTATTGTTGTTTGATAGACTTGTAATTGCTTGTATTCACCGAGCGAATTCCACCATTCTTTAAGCGCTCCTGCTAGCCGGGCAGTAAATTGCTGGATCACCAAAGGCAAGGGGGATGTGATAGCTTCGGAAGTCATCCACGCGCTAAACTCGTCAAGTCGATTATTCCATTTTTCAAAAGGAATGTCATCAAACGTGAACACCATGACTTTTGAGTTGAATTGCTTTGGCGGTACTTCTTCATTTGGTATGTTATAGTCCATCTCTTCATCAGTGGAATAAACTTCATGGATATCAGGTTCCTGCTTCGGGGTGGTTTGTCCGTTTCCGATAGCAAATTGTTTCGGTAAGGATTCTTCACCAGAATTTGAGCTTGACTCCGAGAAATGACTGATATTTGCTATGGGCCTGGAGGACGAAGGTGGAATAGCAGGTTTTTGAACCGAGTCGTCGGAGTGCTTGCCAAGAGTATCGAGTACATTAGACATTGAGAATTCAATCATGCCAATGCCTTTTCCCTTTTTGTCGTCAATAGACTCATGGCTGGAGGATGATGCCTGAGTTGGCTTTTTTGATAGATTGACTTGGAACTCCGATTCCTTTTGCCTTCGCTGTTTTGCTCGTGCTTGTTGTGGATGTGGAGTGCTAAATGCAGCCGAGCGGTATCGGGATGTGAAGGCTTCGTCGGACGAAAGAAAACCATGTGTTTGGGGTACTGGTTTTTGTCCTTGGTAACCAGTAAGGAATCCTGGAGAATAGGATCCATAATGGTTATAGTACGTGTCCTTTGGTTTTTGATTTTGAAGCATACTTTCGAGATACTTCTGAAGATCAGTCAGTTGGGTCTTTAGACTAGCTGTCTCGGCCTCTTTGCTACGGAACTGGGTTGTTCCTACCATCATGTGATGCGCCATATTTAGCATTTCTTGGTGGAGGCTATCGAGTCGGCTGTGTATCTCCGCTATCGAGCTTTGAAGACTCAGCAGTCGTTTAGTCTGGTCGTCTGCTTGTTGATCAACCTTGTGATTAATTGCTGCCAAAAGTTGATTTTGGGCAATAGAGTTCTCCGTTTGCCAATTGAGGACCTTTTCGGCTTGGCTTAGTTGATCTGGACCCGAAGGATTGATTGCTCTTGATAAAATCTTCGGGCTATGACTGATGCTGTTTTTGACGAAATCTTCAGGAGGAGGGAAATCGGTTGGTTCCATCATCATGATTTGCTTCGGAGACGTTGGTTTCTGTTCGGCAGAGTATTGGACTATGAAGTCGTAACCTCCTTCTCCAAGGGGACCTACTGTGGGATCTCCGTCGAGATATCGTTTGTATAGCGGATCTTTTTTCTTGCGTCTTCGTCGGCGTATATCTTCGTCGGATTCATAGTTGACGTCTGTACAGTAGGAACAGTTACAAACATCAAAGTAGCAATGTCCGTCTGCATCTTTAAAAGGATAGCACACCGATCCATCCTGACCAAACGAGATTGGTTGAAGACGTTGCGGAGTAGGACGCCCGTAGAAGTCGTTGTCGTCAATTTGTATAGCAAATTGGGTGAATAGGCGTCTTGCCGAAGAGGATCGTGGGTTTTCAAATCGGATTTCCGTAGTTCCATCAGTGCGAGAGTGGAAACTGGCTTCGGAGGATTGTATTGGCGTCTGGATAGCTTGATGGAATTTCTCATAGCTTGTTACCCATGATTCTGGCAATCGCCGAAGAAGTTCTTCACGAGATATTTGCCGAGGAATCTGAATAGCGCTAGGCGCCTGAGATGCAGATGTGACTTCGAGATATAGTGCTTCATCGGATGAGGGAAGCATAAGATCCAGAGCATGATCTTGAACGCGGTAGACTATCTGATGATGTAGAGTAGCCATAATGCTTTTGTCTTGCATAGGGGCTCCAACTAATTGAAGCTGGACCTTGAGCGTCTTCAAGAGATTTGGATCTTGCAACGAAACATTGAAGTTGGGAAACAGTGTTATAAATACTGTTCCTGCATTCAACGTTGTCTGAACTGTTCCGATACACGCTTGTTGATATGACTTTAATCTCGAGTCGACCAAGGCTATGCGGGCTATGACTGGTAAGCCTTTTCGTGCATGAAAAGTCAAACCAATCCTTACAACACCAAAGTGAAGGTGAGTATAACCCTGTTGTAGCCAGAGTTTTGGCAAATGCTCCGGAATAGTCAGTGAAATGAACTGTTCTTCCTCGGTGGCTGGAACTTGACAGGATGAGAATTTGCTGGATTGAACATATTCCAGAACTCGGCGGTTTGAAGATGGCTTGACAAGTTCACGAATTCCTTTGACAGAAAAAGCACTTGGCTTTTTTGCAAAGTATTCATACGGATTTACGAGAGGAAGAGTTGTTTCGGGTAATTGGTCGCCCGGAACATACTCGATTTCATAAAGAGAATTGACTTTAGAAGAGGGAGAAGAAGAAGAAGAAAAGGAAGAAGAAGCTAAAGAAGAACGACTTCTAGTTTTAGGTAAAGTAGAAATTGCAAAAGGAGAATCGATTGAAGTAGGATTTGAAGTAGACATGGCTGAGAAGTTGTTTTCCAGAACACTTAAAACATTCAATCATAAACACCGATTTACATCAACCATAACGAAAGTCTTTGGCTCTGATATTTACATGTATACATTCTTGGTTCTTGTCAAGCAATTTCTGAGCAAACACAAACCCACATATATGTTTTTTTGGTTTTTGTTTCTTGTAGATTCATCCTCGGTTTCTTCTTCGGTGCGATCCCTTGGTACATCGGCTTTTTCCTTTTTCTATTCTCTAGAAACCAGCGTGAGAGACCAGGATATATAGCTTGCACAATTGGAGTGAGTTCATATTCTGTTTATATCTCTCACTTTAACAATACACATTTTTTCTATTGTCCTGAATTGATCACATTAAAGTCGATTCTGACTAACCCGTGTCACAGGCTATTGTTGCTACGATTATCATCGTCTTTGGAGCCGTAAGAGGATCAGGGGCCTGGTCGTAAAGTGAAGATGTAACGCTCTAAATCCGGTATAGACCGGTTAGGCCGCTGATATATCATTACAGAAGAAGAAGATTGTACATTTTGTGTGTTTACTTATTACTTGAAGTTGAAGAGCTCAATGCATATTTTCACAAAATTACAGAGCATTGTATTGTTACTTAAAAGTGTTCTTCTCAAACCATAGTAATGTGTTTATTACTGAAAACAAATTATATAAAATATGTTATAAACCCATTATGTGGATGTCCATTATAGGTCCATGTTCTAGAATGTTCTAGACTTACTTGTTCTCCAAGTTCTACTTATTCCCCAAGTATTTGTAATCCTATATATACTCTCTATTATTGATGAAATAAGATAACACAATCCTCTCTCTTTCTCTCTATTCTCTCTTCTCATTCATAACACGTTATCAGCACGAAACCCTAGCCACTGAATAAAAACCCTAATGGTCCAAAACCCTAGCCACTGAGTAAACCCTAGCTTTGCTTTTTCTCCTCTTTGATCCGATCCAAAACCAAGGTACATAAATTGTCTTTGTGATTCGATTGATATCATACAAGTGTATGCTTGTTGATCGAATAACACAATTGAATCATGCTTATGAATCTGTTTTTATATAAGTTGACTCGTTTGCTAATTACACTTTGATAATTATGCACACGTCTGCTATGTTGATAATACTCATGAATCATAGACTTTTGATTATTTGATTCCATATGCTTAGTTATTAAAATCCGTATAACAGTTTACAATAACATGCATCACACGTTTTTATTTTATTTTGTCTCTTTTGTTTTGTCTTTATATGAATTAACTCATGGTTTGTTAATAGAGATGTTAATCGAGATTTCGTAATAGTAAGAAAATAATAACTTATGCATCATGTTTTCAATCAACTATAATATTTTATAATGAAGATTTGTTGCTATACTGTTTTCGTACCTGTTCTCCTTTTAATGAATTCATATGGCTGTCTATTAGAAATTTATCATAAAATCTCTATTATTTTGTTTTGTATAAGTTGATATGTTTTGCTAATTAAATTTTTATATCTCACATGTCTGCTTTGCTTAAATTATACATCACCAAGCATTGTTTTAGTATTGATCGGTTGCTTTTGTACAAATATAAAATCATATAAAAACTTGTTTTGTCTTGTCTTATAGTTATTTAATCTGTCAAGTTGAGTTGTTTGGTAATTAATAACTTTGGCACCTCACATGTTTGTTTCATTACTGTTCATCAAGTTGTTTTAGTATTGATTTGTCATATGCTTCTGTTTTTATGAATTGACTTATTAACGTATCATTCATCTGGTTAATTGATTTATAATTATCGGTACATGGTTCACTATAACGAAATCATGATTATTATTTTACCCATTTATCATTGATATTTTATTGGTTTATAATTAGGATGCATATCTTTGATTTACTCTCGATACTTTATCAATACATGTTTGCATAAAATCTCAAATCATTACATGTTTATTATTTTATTGAATGATTGAGTTCCTTACATAGAAAACTATTGAATAGTTTTGTAAAATTCTAGAAGAATAAATTAAAAGGAACTTGAATTTGTTTATTAAAAGTAAATTATGAATCGTTGGCTTGAGGAAAATATAATCGCATGTTTGTTTGATTGAAGTTAATCGATAATTTGGTTTTTAGTTCCTTATTTGAATATATGAATCAAATCGTTTGGGAAAGTCTCATTTATAATATTATTTGGTTTGACAAACCGGTTGATTGAACTATAATTTATGATTTATCTATGATTCAATATAATTGATCGATAACTGATTATTTTCTTTTAAGGAGATTTATTGCTTAGTGCTTTCCTTGTTATCTAATGGACTTGAAAAGTTATTGGTAAACAGTTGGTTTGAGTTCTTTAATTTGTTAAAACATGGAATTTGAATTGTCGAATTTTGCTTAGTCTGCTTTTGCATACTGTGTTGTTTAATGCTTGATTTTCGAACATGATTTACTCACGATTATTTATAAGCATGTTAGCATAAGCAATAAGCATGTTGATTTTTAATCATTGTTATTGTTAGACGATGATAATAGTAGCATTACATGTGATGAGATAATTATATGATATATCTACATTTTTTTTTTTTTTGACAAATGGTAGAAGTTGTTGGATTTTTCAACAAAATTCATGAATCACATCTCGTGGTCCATTTCCTAAAGTGAATATGACATCTTATATGAGAAAAGCGAGGATCACATTAATAACACTAAGCCAAAGAAATGGTTACAAAAGTTGTCTTGGGGTTTCTTTCAAGAACTTAAATTCTCACCAGAAGTGTGAAAAGAATATAGTAAGAAATCGATTATGGTCCATTTCTTGAAGTGAATGTGACGTCTTATACATAAGATCATACTAATAACATTAAGCCAAAAGATGTGGCTATAAAGATTGTCCTGAATGGTCAATATCGAGATCAAAGAGTATCTATCAAGAACTCATATTTTCAATAGAAGTAAGAAAATAAAATGGTACTATACAAGATAGTACGAGAAACATATTGAATTCTAAAGAATAGCATATGTATGCTCCAAAAGAGCACAAAGATAATATTGCCTACGAGATCTAAATGAAAAAAAAAAATTTAGTGTGAATACGATATTAAGAAGTGTAAAGCTTAGTGAAAGCCCCTGAAGAACATATATAAAATTTGCCTATAAGAACGCGATTTAAAATCATTGATGCGTTATACTCTCCCAAATCTCAAGTATTAAAGAATGTTGTTGATTCTAGAGTGGCGATTCGAGATTGATGAACCCGAAGTTTCACCATCTCGAGGGGGAGAATTAAAGAATTATGTTCACTAAGTTCTTGGAACAATTCTAAAAAAAAAAGTGTGATCACCAGAATGTGATAGTTAAGACTACAAGATTTCAAGTCTGTAAGTGAATTTAACTCAGTTATGTTGAGAGAATATCTTTAATGAGTTGTTGATGAGAAATCATGATTCATGTATGGTTAGTTTTGGTCAATTCACTAAAGTGAATATGATATCTCACATATAAAATAAAAGACCAAATAAAATTCACCGAGAAAATGGCTACTAAGTGATAGCCTCACTTTTGATTTTCGGAAGTAATTTTAATTACGATATCCCTTGAAGGGAGTAAGTGATTAGCGAAGTAAAGTAAACCAGAAGTTTACTAAGAATGTAAATGTTTGGCTTAACCGGATTGGTCATCCTGGTTTAATGATGATGCGAAAAATTATGTGAACATTTAGTAAAGAACCAGCATATTCTTTCTAATGATTTAATTATCGTATGTAGCTTGCTCAGAAAGCAATATGATAATGTGACTTTCACTAGTCAAAATATTTTGGACTTTGTTTATAGACTTATATACAAGGAGATGATTATGAGCTGATCACCCACTATGTGACATTTGGATACCTTATGGTTGTAATAGATGTATCGATTCAATGGACGCATTGACTCGATTAACGCATCAACTAGAACGTCACATTTATCCTTGTTATAAACCTGCAACTGTTTGCGAGGTTACTTTCTTGATTAAATTACAAGAGTATTCTAGAAGTGATATTTAAGTCTGATTATTGTATGTCCATTGGAATAAGTGTTGAACATCCTAAGTTCATATTCATACACAAAATATTTATACACAAAATGGTATAGTTCCATTGATTCGCATCAAGCCAATGAATAAATAATAGTTCTCCCCATCAATATTGGTTTAGGGCAGAAACCAAAAAGTTCCCATATGAGAATCTTTGAGTATGAAAGTATTCCACCACAACACTCTAAGATGAGACCTCAAAAGAGGATAAAAATATATGTTGGATATGAATGATACTAAGTATCTAGAGCCATCCCAGAAGGATTTATTTAAGGCTTTGTTTGAAGACTCTCATTTAAATGAGTCAGTTTTTCCAACATTAGGGGGAGAAAGTAAAATAGCTGGAAAAAGATATAAGTATCTATGAATTATCAATGATCCTCGGACTAAATGATGAGAATTAGAAGTCTAAAAGATAATTCCAAATTTAGCGTATTAATTGCCAGACGCATTTACTGACCCAAATAGAGTGATGAAATCACCTATCCAGCTGTATATGCTCTAATTAGAAATAATGTCCTAGAAGGACAATATCAGACTGCTAGTGAGTCTAAAGATCGCATGAAGCGTGATAGACCTATTTGGTTCCAAATATAAGAATCCTCGTAATAGAAAAAGAGCAAAAATAGAGAATGACCAAATCGAGGAAATAAAATTTTTGAATGATCTCCAGAAGAGACCGACTGAGCTCTAGAAGAGACAAAAACATGACAAATGAAAATATTCAAGTGCTTGATTGACAATGAAGAGAGCTAGCTAGCCATGTCATGTTTGAAATAAAATGGAACCGAAAAGCAAATCGACGTCGTAATATTTTGCATGCTATGAGCAGTTGATATGATGAAAAATAGAGGATCATAAGAAAGTCTATTGAAAAGTGTACACAAAGTAATGATTGGCCAAATGGAATGAAAGAAAATAGACGTATAATCTCTTGTAGAGAAATAGACCAGTAGTCTATGCACGTGAAGTGTAAAACCAGTGAAAGATAAATGAATCTTTGTGTGTAACAATAGTGAAATTGTTACAAAGACAAAGAATATTTTATGAAGGGATATGTTCTCTTGTGGTGGAAGCAATCATTATAAGTCTGGCAATATGTTATTGAACACTGGATAATTACATATGATTGCAATCCTTGAAGGATGTAAAAGATACAATCCCCGAAGGATTAACGGTATCAGAATTATGTTCCCGGGAACTCTATTCAATCGAATGAATAGAAAATATGTAACATGGGGTATAATCATGTATTTATCAAAAGATTTTGATAAAGTGATTCTTAATTGAAGATCATCGAAACTCCAGCAGAGTTATCACAAGTAGTACGATGATAATAATATATGATAAAAGATCACTAGATAATGATATTTATGAAAGTTCAGAAGATTCAATGTAAGGAGATTTTGTAAATGATTTGCTATAATAGCAATGTATGTGATGATTTGAACACCACTAGAACTCCTTAAGAGATTAACCTCTGAAGAAAGGATTTGAGAATATACCTCAGAAAGATAAATTTATCTTCAGATATCTCAAGTTGAACATCTAGCGCAAAAGATGTTAACTCAATAAATCCTTAGAGGATTTTACAGAAAATGCTCATATATTTGGTCCTGAAGTACCATACATAAAATACAATGAGATTATGTATGATAAAGGAAAAGATGGTATGGACTAAAAGTCCAATAATCTGAGATATCATATAACAATTATATGAGTTTTTAAAGCTATGTTTATAGTAATTTCGAAAGATCGGAATTCATCTCTAGAAGAAGATGTTTCCGAGGGGAAGAAATATAATTATGAGCGTGGATGTACTCTTTTTCCCTTATCATAGTTTTTATCCCATAGGGTTTTCTATGAAAGGTTTTTAATGAGACATCAAAGAACACGCAAATGATAGACACTTAAAGAGAAATATTATCATTACAATGATATATGAAAGTCTATCAATCTCCCAAATGAATATCATACATTGATGATATCGAGAGAAACAAAGAGAATGATTAAGATAAATCATCTGAAAGACCCATGAGTTGCAGATAAAAGGCGATGTACATGTTCTACAGATTCGTTCAAGTGAAGATTTGGCGGACTTTCCAAGACAGTTCCAGTTAGTAGTGTCAAAATGCAAATTCAACATTTGGGTACGTCATCACAAAGATATCAAGTTATGCACTCATCAGGGGGAGAAATAGCGCGTTGCACTCTTTTTCCCTTAGCCATGGTTTTGTCCCAATTGGGTTTTCCTGGTAAGATTTTTAATGAGGCAACATCTTAAGCGCGTTAGGATTAATTTTACTATAATGACATCCAAGGGGGAGTGTTATTAACCCATTATGTGGATGTCCATTATAGGCTCATGTTCTAGAATGTTCTAGACTTACTTGTTCTCCAAGTTCTACTTATTCCCCAAGTATTTGTAATCCTATATATACTCTCTATTATTGATGGAATAAGATAACACAATCCTCTCTCTTTCTCTCTATTCTCTCTTCTCATTCATAACAAATAAATGCATTTTTTTTTAAACGTCTGGAGATTTATAATAATTCAAACGGATCACCGAAGGTGAATAGTATCAGAATACACAAAACAAGAAACATAAAACTCAAAAGTTACAATTGCTAACCAAGCATCAAATTCAAACCCAATGACAAGGGAGAAAAAAATGGATAGAGCAATTAAAATTTGGAGCTATGCCACACCTCCTAATGCAAGGTACGAATTGAATCTCTCATCTCTAGTAACATTTTTCGCAATCTCTCCGCACTACTACGTTCGATGTCACGGTTTCTAGCTATCGAAAATATATGCATTTTGTTTTCATTTACTTCATTAATAACTTAATATCAATTCATTAATGACTTTTTCTGTACGTGTAAAATAGTTTTGGCAATTATAAAAAATGTGGTATATGAATTTATTTTGTGTTTGTTAACTTTCTTTAATTTGACCTTAAGTAATTTAATTTGACCGCTGCAAATGAAATTTATAACGAAACAAAATGGATTTATTGAAGGCCCAATTAGAAAAATAAAAGCCCACAGATACATGTATCTCCTTCGTCTAGGGTTTGGTATTAGAGAAAGGTCTTTTATAGTTTTCTCATCAGCGCCACCTTTCTAGCTCTTTGCTCTCTGTTTTGGCTGATTTGGTTAGAGCTTGATCTCTCCGCAGAAATGGTTGCTTTTCGGGTAAGTTGGTTCTCTTTCTACAGTAGAGGAACCTGATTTACGAGTGATCCTTCTGTGAGAGTTATGTTCTTTGATTTTGACTTGTTTTGAAGTTTGGTTTGGATAGTTATGAACTGGATTCGATAGTGAGAATGTATCATGCAGAATATATGATCTTTAAGTTTTTTTTTTATTAGGGTTGATTTGTTCGAATCCTTAGGGTGATCTTAGAGTACTTCTTGGCTCTGATTATGATCTGTTTGAACATTTGAAGCTTCATTAGCTATCCTTAATAGTAGATTAGTGTTATCATGTGACTTAGAGAGTAGATTGAGTGGCTGTTGCTGTTTGAGGGATTTCAAAAGTCGATCTCTTTTATGTTTTATAATGAAATGATTCGATGCACATTTGTTTCCTTTGAGCAGTTTCACCAGTACCAAGTGGTTGGGAGAGCCCTCCCGACAGAGAAAGATGTGCAACCTAAGATCTACCGTATGAAGCTGTGGGCCACTAATGAAGTTCGTGCCAAGTCCAAGTTTTGGTGAGTCTCTCAATGTCCTGTTTGGTACCAATTCGTTCGCTTTTTCGTCTAATGTATTCTCTGATCGTAAATGCATTTGCTTGTATATAGGTACTTCTTGAGGAAGCTGAAGAAGGTTAAGAAAAGCAACGGACAAATGCTTGCCATCAATGAGGTATTGGATTGCACTTTGCTATTCTGTTTCTTGGATATGCTTGAAAGATTTGAGTAATTGTTAATGATTTTGTTGTCCAATCTTGTAGATTTTCGAGAAGAACCCTACAAAGATCAAGAACTTCGGTATCTGGCTGCGTTATCAGAGCCGAACTGGGTACCATAACATGTACAAGGAGTACCGCGACACCACACTCAACGGTGCAGTGGAGCAGATGTACACTGAGATGGCTTCTCGTCATAGAGTGAGGTTCCCTTGCATTCAGATCATCAAGACCGCAACAGTCCCTGCAAAGCTGTGCAAGAGAGAGAGCACGAAGCAGTTCCATAACTCGAAGATCAAGTTCCCTCTTGTTTTCAGGAAGGTCAGGCCACCAAGCAGGAAGCTCAAGACTACTTACAAGGCATCGAAGCCCAACCTTTTCATGTAAACCCAATCTACATGATTCTATTCATCCTTTTCAACAATCAGATTAGGGTTCTTGTTCCGAGTCTGAACAAAGCACCATGTTGGAGTTATCTTCTTCTCTTGAAGTTTTACATTTTTGCATGTTTTGAACTATTTATTCTAGATGTGATACGGTATTCAGGTTACTCATTGGAAATTTTCAAAGTTCTTCTGCTTCAAAGTTCTCTTGCAAACCCATCACTACACTTGCAACTTGTTCTACATCTTGCTCTCGGCGCCTGAGACACACGCGCTTACCCTTTACACGCAAAAGAGTTGAGAGCAGTTGTGTATTGATTTCATGGAGCTTTAGTGGATCTTCTTTTGAAGATTTATTGATTAAAAAATTGAAATTAGATAAGAACAGATGGAAAACCCTTACACGACAAGTACAGACAATCGAAACTTCAGTGGTAGAAAGAAAAAAGATTCAAACTTTCGGAATCCAGAGTGAGTGAGAGAATCAAAGATGTCTTTTTCAGTACTGGTAGCAGCTTTGGTAGTGGTGGTTGTAGCAGCTGTGTTGCTATGGACATGGCGGATCGTGAAGTGGGTCTGGATCAAACCCAAGATGCTGGAGAGTTACCTGAAAAGACAGGGTCTTGTCGGAACTCCTTACACGCCGCTCGTCGGAGATATTAAGAGGAATGTTAATATGATGATGGAGGCGAGATCTAAACCCATCAATCTAACGGATGATATCACACCACGTCTCCTTCCTCTCGCCTTGAAGATGCTCAATTCTCACGGTATTGTTGTGTCTCTCCTCTTACAACTTGATAGATCCCGGAGGACAAATTTTCTGATTTAGAGAGAGTGCCCTTTTAGTGTGGAATTTAGTTTGACTTGATTCTCTGTTAGATTCATTGTTGGTGCTTTGATTGAGTTTATGTTGGTGGTGGAACAGGAAAGACTTTCTTCATATGGATTGGACCTGTACCAGCGATCATGATAACGAATCCTGAGCAGATCAAAGAAGTCTTTAATAAAGTTTACGACTTTGAGAAGGCTGCTACATTCCCTTTGTTTAGATTGTTAGCAGGAGGGCTTGCGAGCTATAAAGGAGATAAATGGGCGCGTCACAGGAGGATCATCAACCCGGCTTTTCACCTCGAGAAGATCAAGGTTTCGGTTTCTTCATTGTATGAATCCAGTTGGACTGTGTATGTGTGTGATCTTTTAGCATCATGCTCTTTGGTTTGCAGAACATGGTCCCTGCGTTCTACAATTGTTGCAGCGAGGTTGTCTGCCAGTGGGAGAAGCTATTTACTGATAAAATATCGTCTCTTGAAGTAGATGTTTGGCCTTGGCTTGTGAATTTGACTGCGGATGTGATCTCGCATACTGCTTTTGGAAGCAGCTATAAAGAAGGGCAGAGAATATTTCAACTCCAAGGGGAATTAGCTGAGCTCATCGCGCAAGCTTTTAAGAAATCTTACATCCCTGGATTGAGGTAAAACAATAAAATCCCATTGTCTTTGTCCTGTCATAAACTAAACCTTGAAGATTGTGTTTGGTGTAGGTTTTACCCAACAAAGAGCAATAGAAGGATGAAAGCAATAGACCGAGAAATAGATACGATACTGAGAGGTATTGTGAGCAAACGGGAGAAAGCAAGAGAAGCTGGAGAAGCAGCGAAAGATGATTTGTTGGGAATACTGCTTGAATCAAATTCAGAGGAATCTCTAGGAAATGGAATAAGCGTGGAAGAAGTGATGCAGGAGTGCAAGCTGTTTTATTTCGCCGGACAAGAGACAACTTCAGTACTGTTAGTCTGGACAATGGTTTTATTAAGCCATTACCAAGACTGGCAAGATCGTGCACGAGAGGAAGTGAGGCAAATACTCGGCGATAATCATAAACCCGATATAGAGTCCCTCAACAACCTGAAAGTTGTAAGTAGAAAAAAATCGCAACTTTTTTCACATCCTCTTGCATCGAACCATAGTCATTTAAATTTCAATGTTTGTCTTTGAATGATTTTGAACAGATGACTATGATCTTCAATGAGGTATTAAGGCTATACCCTCCGGTGGCTCAGCTCAAACGAGCTGTCAACAAAGAAATGAAGCTTGGAGAGCTTACCCTTCCAGCTGGAGTTAATGTTTATATACCTACAGTTCTTGTCCATCGCGCCACCGAGCTTTGGGGCGATGATGCAGCGGATTTCAAGCCCGAGCGGTTCAGAGATGGTCTCTCAAAAGCAACAAAGAACCAGGTCTCTTTTTTCCCCTTTGGTTGGGGACCGAGGATCTGCATCGGTCAGAGTTTTGCTCTGTTGGAGGCAAAGATGGCAATGGCTTTGATCCTACGGAGATTCTCCTTCGAGCTCTCTCCTTCTTATGTTCACGCGCCTCAAACCGTCATGACCACTCGTCCTCAATTCGGAGCTCATCTCATACTGCACAAGCTCTGATTTGTAAATTTCCATGGTGATGTGATTACATAAAATGTGTACGATATGTAACATAGTATCTTTTTTTCTTTTTTTTGTAACATAGTATCTTACAAAGACTAATTATAGCGATAGGTTTTGAAGATTTCCATTTCTCTGTCTAAAACTAGTCCCTATTCTCTAAAGGAAAAGGTCTTCTTCAGTCAAGTCCAAGGTCGTTTTCTGCATTATTAGTCTTGAAAAGTCTAATATAATACGAAGCCAATTTCAACTCTACCATCTTTTGGATGTGTTTTAGATAAGTCAGTCGTATTTTTCTTGCAAGTCATTGGCACATAGAGAAAATAAAACAAGAATCATTTGAGAAAAACATAAAGTGTTTTATGGATTTTGAAAATCTCGAACATACTTACGTTGAATTTTCCTCTGCCTCACACTTTATTGACTTGTCTCACCGCAAATCAACAACAAATTTTTTTATATATACACAGCATTTTCATCTGGCAACTTCGATTCAGTAAAAACAACAAAATTTCTCAAAGAAGTGCGTTTATGAGTGAAACAGAGATATCAGCGGTTGCAGTTGCAGCCGCGGTTGTGGTTGTAACCGCGGTTGCGGTATTAATATGGAAAGGTCTGAATCTGGCTTGGTTTAGACCAAAGAAACATGAGGCTTATCTAAAGAGACAAGGTCTCTCTGGAACTCCTTTCACTTTTCTTGTCGGAGACGCTCTGAAGGAAGCCAGTATGGTGGAGCAAGCAAAGTCCAGACCCATCAGTCTAACCGATGATTACACGCCACGTGTCATGCCTCTGGTATTACAGACCGTTAAGGATCATGGTAAGCAACAGTTTGATATGAACTCAAAACAGAGATCCTCTGTTTTCTAATCTATGGGTTGGTTACTGTTAAAATCCTCTGTTTCTACGGTTTGGTGTTTGTGTAGGGAAGACATCTTACATGTGGATAGGACCTACAGCGAGTGTGATTGTGACGAAACCAGAACACATCAAAGAAGTTCTAAACAGAAATTACGATTTCCCGAAGCCGCCATTGCACCCAATCGTTGAGCTTTTTGCGACTGGAGTCGCGGTGTATGAAGGAGAGAAATGGTCTAAACACAGGAAGATTATAAACCCTTCTTTTCATATAGAAAAGCTCAAGGTCTTTCTTACACCAAATCCTCATCTTGTTAAACTTGTTATAAATCAAACACTGATTTGTTTTGTTTATTTTGAAGATTATGATACCTGCGTTCTACGAGAGCTGCATCGAGATGATAAGTAAATGGGAGAGTTTGGTTTGCGAGCAAGGATCACCGAGTGAGATCGATGTTTGGCCATATCTTGGATATTTAACTTCAGATGTAATCTCGCGTACTGCGTTTGGTAGTAGCTATGAGGAAGGTAAAAGAATCTTTGAGCTTCAAGACGAACAAGGCCGGCGAGTTTTAAAAGCTCTTAAGATGGCTTTCATCCCTGGAATTAGGTTTCTCCCGACAAAGAACAACATGAGGATGAAGCAAATAGACAAAGAAGTGAAGTCTAGATTGGGAGAGATCATCAAGAAAAGACAGAGAGCTATGGAAGCAGGGGAGGCTCCAAAGAATGATCTGTTGGGAATACTTTTGGAATCGAATTACGGCGATCACAGGATGAGTACAAAAGATGTGGTAGAAGAGTGCAGGTTGTTTCACTTCGCGGGCCAAGAAACCACCTCGGTGCTGCTCGTGTGGACTATGATCATGCTGAGCCATCACCAAAAATGGCAAGATCAAGCTAGAGAAGAGGTTTTACAAGTCATTGGGAAAGAAAACAAACCTAACTTTGATTCACTCTCTCGACTCAAAATAGTAAGATTCCCATTGTGTTTTCCTCAATACTTTTTAACTGGAGGATTGCAGACCAAAACGCAGACTAAACGTTTTGTTTTTTTGTTGGACAGATGAGTATGATCTTGAACGAGGTGTTGAGGTTATACCCACCAGGGATTCTACTTGGTAGAACAATAGAGAAAGAAACAAAGCTTGGTGACGACACGACACTTCCAGGTGGTTCACAAGTAGTGATTCCTGTTCTTATGGTTCATCGTGATCCCGAGCTATGGGGAGCAGATGTTCATGAGTTTAAACCCGAGAGATTCGCTGGTGGGATCTCAAAGGCCACGAAGAACCAAGTTTCGTTGCTTCCGTTTGGATGGGGACCAAGATTCTGTCCTGGTCAGAATTTTGCTCTAATGGAAGCTAAGATGGCTCTTGTCTTGATTCTACGGAGATTCTCCTTCGAGCTGTCTCCTTCGTACACTCACGCACCTCACACTGTTCTTACACTTCATCCTCAGTTTGGTGCTCCGTTGATCTTCCACATGCTCTGAGATCGATTCACAAAGTTTCCAAGATCCTCTGTTTTTTTTTTCTTATTAAGATTCAAGATTAAATTTGCTAGATTGATGACCCATGTTCCTTTTAATTTTGTCTCAATATTTTATATCTTATGGTTTTTAGAAAATTTTCAAATAAAACTTATCAAGAGATTCGAATATGAGAATGCATTAATACTATTATTATCGAAGTGAATGAGAATCTAGATAAGAATGATTATACTGCATGCATAAAGTTTTTTTTTTTAAATGAACGTGAAATTTTATTCACCAAAAAAACTTTTTTCTTTAAACCAAACATTTGTTTGAAACCGCGGCCGCAGAGGCTGCGGAAGCACCGACTCGTGCTCGGCAGAGGTGTGGAGGCTGCGGAAACACCGAGATTTAGGTAAAAATCGGATTAAAAATCAAAAATTGAAAAAAAAACCTCAAAATCTTTTGATTTTTTGTTAGAAAATAGATATATTATAAATAAATCTACCACATATTATAAATCTACCACTATTAGAGCATCTCCAACCCAACACCAAACTTATTTTTTTGTGTAAAAGTCATTCCAACCCAACACCATTTCCAACATCAAAATAGTGTAAACTCATTTTTTACACCAAATATGGTGTTGAAAATAGGTTTACACCATTTTGGTGTTGAACTTTTTTTATTTATAAAAATGTCCTTCAAATTTTAATCAACTTTCAAATTTATGTTAAATTGTGATAGTTAAACCCAAAATCTAATATGTTTGATAAATTAAACAAAATCTTAATATATTTGTTATTTTATATGTTACAAAGTATTTATTTTATATAATAAATGTTAAATTTAATTTATTTTATTATTTTTAAAATTTTAAAAAATAAGTGGGGTTGATTTGTAAATTTTAAAGAATTGAAAAATAGAATCTATTAAGAATATTCTATTTTGGTATAAAAATTGGTGTAAACCATTGGAACAAAACTCAACACCATTTTGGTGTTACCCCATTTTTGGTGTAAAAAATGGTGTAAACCATTGGAGATGCTCTTATAAATAAATCTACCATTACTATAAACAAGTCTAAGGTTATTTTAGTAAAAAAGTTAAAAGATTGAATAAATTTATCATTACAATAAATAAGTCTACCACATATTATAACTCTACCACTATTATAAATATGTCTACGATTACGCGAACCATCAATAAGTCTACCGATCACAAAATAACTCTAGCACAACTACAAATAAGTCTATCACTAAAAAATAAATCTACCACTACTGTAAATAAGTTTACAATTGCACGAACCATTAATAAGTCTGCCGATCACAAAATTAACTCTACCACCACTAGAAATAAGTCTACCGATCACAAAATTAACTCTACCACTACGAGAAATAAGTATACCACATATTATAAATCTACCACTACTATAAATAAGTCTACCTTTGCGCAAACTATCAATAAGTCTACCAACCACTTAATAAATCTACCAATCGTAAATAAATCTACCATCACATGAACGGTAACTTATTCGCTGCCTCATTAATGGCAGTTTTGTAAATACGTTTTTTCTCTTCAAAGAAAATAAGGTTAAAACGGGTATTAATAGTTTTTCAAGATTGTTTGAGTAATTTTTAAAGAATAACATCATTTTGGTCAAAAATCAACTTTCTAATGTTGTTTTAGTAAAACTCCCTATATATATATCTTATGGTTTTTAGAAACTTTTCAGATAAACTTATCAAGAGATTCGAATGTGTGTACAGAATGAGAACGCGTTATTACTATTATTATCATAGTGAATGAGAATCTAGAAAAGAATGATATACTACATGCATGAAGTTGCATGCTTTACATGTTCAATTCTAATGGATTCAACCACTGATGATTGATATGCATCACACACATGCGAATCTTAATGAAACCAAAGCACATTAGCCTTTCTCCGTTATGAGATGCCTCTTGACTCTTGAGCACTATCGACCTCAATTATTTTATCACTAATGTCAAAACATTTTTGCCTTTTTTGGCTTTGACAAAATAAAATTTGAACTGATCACTCAACACTGACATGGATGCATACTTTATGATGGACCCTGATGTTAGTGTTACAAGATAGGAACAAAGACTTGTGGATAAGTTTGGACTATTCTTCATGACATCTCCATACAAGTGCAACCATCTGAAGAGAAAATACATGACAGATTATTGCTTTTCACTCTGTCACCAATAAGAAACCATTCAAGATGACCACTAACAGTGACACTGTCCTTCCTGCAAAAATTTATATCGAATCAAATTGGTTTATGAAAGAACCTATTTAATATTTTGCTCTTAAATGAAATCCAATAAAACTCATAGGTATAACCCATCCAAAAGCTAGCTTATGTGTTATGGTATCATATGACTTTATAAAATAATAATCTCTCCGTTTTAAAATATAAGTTGTTTTGGCTAAAAGTGAGAATATTAAGAAACTATTTTTTTTCTAAAAAGTATATTCTTATATATATAATAAAAATAATTTAACCAATGAAAAAAACGACTGCAAAATACTATTGATTATACAATAATCAATAAAGTTAAAAAATACATAAGATTATCAAAACAACTTATATCTTGAAACATAAAAACACCTCTAAAACAATTTATATTTTGAAACCGAGGGAGTAATAAAAAAAGCTTTTGCTCCCGGTGAAATGAGAAGTTACATAAACTAAAATGAAAAAATATCATTGTCCAAATAGTTTTTTTTTTAATTTATATAATGAAATAGAGAGATGATATATTGACATTAATTAAGTCATAAATATCGCATTTCATAATATATCTGGCTCCGTGTTTTAAGTAATTAAGAAAATATAGCAATAATTGCTAAAAGTTAATATCCTTACCTCATGAACCATCAAGGCATGGAAGACAAATATGTGGCCAGAGGTCGTGAGGATCGGAGTAAAGGCGCAAGTTCGACAGTTACAAACAATATTTTATTGTCCGAAACATAAATTCTACTAGTATTAAAGCTAAATAAGCACATGCATTTCTTCATCAAAACTTTCAAAAACACTAAAAGCATCTTCAACGAAAACACTAAAAAAATAACAAAATACAAACTATTTAATCTAATTGAAACTGAAATAGTTTGTATCTTGTTATTTTTTATTTTTTTACTTTCTATAAATCTTAAAATAAAATTATATTTTTAATAAGTTCCATAATTCATATGTTTAAATTATATATTTATATTAGTTTTACTTGATATTAATTAAAGTTAATACAATAATATGAATTACTAACATGTTTGTTAAAATAATTATATGATTATATTAGGAAATATGAGACTTAAAAAATAAAAATTGTATTTTGAAAATTTAAATACGTTATCTTTATAGCATTTAAAATTTTTATTTATTTATAAGTTGATGTTATGTAACTTTGTGCTAACATTATTAATATTGTTATTAATTAAGATTGTTAAAATTTAGGGGCAATTGCAAAAATACCACTTTTGGTGTGTACATTTGCAAGAATGCCACTTAGAGGTGTTTCTTTGCAAAAATGCCACTAATTATAGATTTTTAAAGCCTAAATCTTAAAATTATAAACCCTAAAAAATGTTTTGACCCCTAAAACCCCTTAAACCCTCAAAACTAAACCTTAATACAACATAGTTAACCCAAATATAAATGATATAATGATTTTTTTTTTGAAAAAGTGGCATTTTTACAAATATTTTGAAAATGTGGCATTTTTGAAAAGTGACACTTGAAAAGTGACATTTTTTTAAATTTCTCTAAAATTTATAGATGATGATAAAAATACAAATAAATAAGTATTGTAATTAGATATATTTAAATGTAAGTTGATATATTTTTAAAAATATTAATGAAATAGTTTTTAAAAATAATAAAGTATGTTATTTATGTTAATATTTTAGTTGTAAGATACTATAGTTTTCACCGTTAAAAATAACGCTTTTTAAAAAATATTAATGTTTTCCAATTAAAAAATATTAAAAATATTATTATATTGAAAAGAGATTCTATAAGTCTCTTATCAGTGGAGATGTTCTAACAAAAAAAAAAAAAACAATTACGAAATGTTGATACCATCAGTTGCATCACTGGCTATGGTTGTTGTAATGTGGTGGATGTGGAGAATTGCGGAGTGGGTTTGGTTGAGACCTAAGATGCTTGAGACTTACCTGAGAAGACAAGGTCTAGTCGGAACTCGTTACACGCCTCTTGTCGGAGATGTGAGAAAGAGTTTTAGCATGTTAAAGGAAGCAAGATCGAAACCGAAGAAAGATCTCATCTCACTTGTCATGCCTTACTCCTTGCAAATGCTCAACACTTATGGTATACATATTTATTGGTTTAAGTTTAATATTTGACTTCCTCTTCAAAACCATTCCTTCTTACATATGTGTATGTGGCTACAACAGGAAAGACTTTTTTCTCATGGTTAGGACCAGTACCATCCGTCACAATCATGAATCCACAACTTATCAAAGAAGTATATAACAAAGTTTATGATTTCCCCAAGACGCACACGTTTCCTTTGGCTGCATTGATAACTGATGGACTCGCTAATGCTGATGGAGATAAATGGGCGAAACAACGGAGAATCATCAACCCGGCATTCCATTTTGAGAAGATCAAGGTTTCAGATTCACTTCTCTTATATTGTCAAAATTGCTTTTAGCTGCTGAGTGATGGATCACCTTTTTTTGCCTTCATTATGATTTTTTGTATAGAAAATGGTCCCTGCGTTTTAAAAAAGTTGTAACGATGTTATGTGCGAATGGGAGAAGTTAGTTTCAAGCAAAGGATCATCGTGTGAAATTGATGTTTGGCCATGGATTATTAATTTGACCGGGGATGTGATTTCTCGTACCATGATATAATGCGTTTTTGGCGCATTCTAACCCTTGTTTTGTAGGGTTTTATCGAGTCTATCGTTCTCTTTCGAGTCATTCTAGGTATAAAAATTACTGGAAACAAAGATTGGAGCTTGCGGACCGGATTTGGCGGAAAATGAGGAAATGTGGATCTTTTTGAAGTTTCTGCCCAGAAAGGAGCACATGCATCAGGAAAGGGAGCACCTGCTCTCCAGAAGATCAACTTAAGGAAATATTCATTAAACCTAATTTTGCAACCCTATCTTTGGGCCAGCTGCCGTGGGCCTTTAAATAGATTTTTCCTGGATCTTTTTAAGGCATCACGAATCACACAGGAGAAGGAGACGCAGCAGCAACACCACAGAGATTTACGACGAGAGAGAGAGAGAGATTGGAATACTTGTCTTAGAGATTGTCTTTTCACGTTTTTATCGAAGTTTTCCTAAACCCTAATCTCTTTATTTCGATTCAATGAAGTTTCTTTTATCACTTGCTGCTGTTGATTGCTTGAATATGTGCGAGTAATCCACTTGTTAGGTTGAGGGTTTTCGATGGGATTAGAGAATCATAACTAAGCATAGATAGGTTTTGACATCATTCGATATCTCCACCTAGAGTCGATCGTATTGCCTAGGTTAACTTGATCACCTAGCCTCTGATTTTAGGTTGAATCTACTCACGACAGTGTTGTAGATTGCTGGAATTGACTTAGGTGGGCGAGTTGTCTTTAGCCAACGAAAGTTGAAGTTAAAGCAACTTGTGAACAAATCAACCCTGATCGTTTAATGCTCTTCATTCTTTGTAACCTCAAACGACAGTTTAGGGTGTTAGATCGTTTGTTGAAGTAGTTGATGCCACGACAGTGGGTCCTCTTGAATCTATGGTTGAGTTTTAGATTGGTTCATAACTTGATAACCTGAATAATTGCTTGGTTTTGATGTCCTAATCCCTGAGATATCCTTTGACCTAACTCTTTCATTATCATTGCTTACACCGTATTTACATATTTGCTTTCTGATCGTGACAACTTAAAACCACTTGATCGCTTAGCTGAATTTGTATTCCATAGGATTAGAGAGTATTGCTGGTCCCTTAACGAACCTCACTATTCTACATCGAATTAGTGAATCCTAGGTTTTAATCTTAATAACCCGAAAAAGGACATTCATCATACCGCTTTTGGTAGCAGCTACAGAGAAGGCGAAAGGATATTTATACTACAAAAGGAACTAGCACATCTCATTACACAAGCTCTTGGGAAGAATTACATCCCTGGATATAGGTATGAGACTTAACTTGTTTTGGTCGGTTTTCTAACACAATAGACAATAAGATAATGGTTCTTGGCTCGTATATCTTGATTTTTGTCAATGAGGACTTGTGAATTTTACTCTTCATATTTCTTTTTTTGTGTGTGTAGGCATTTCCCAACAAAGAATAATAGAAGAATAAAGACAATATTTAGAGAAATTCAAGGTATACTAAAAGGGATCATTAGCAAAAGGGAAAAGGCGAGAGATGCTGGAGAAGCACCGAGTGGCGATGTGTTGGATATACTTCTTGAATCAAATTCAGGGCAAACGAAAGGAAATGAACTGACCACTGAAGAAATAATGGAAGAGTGTAAGTTGTTTTACTTCGCGGGGCAAGAGACCACTTCAGTACTTTTGGCTTGGACAATGGTTTTGTTAAGCCAACGCCAAGACTGGCAAGCTCGCGCACGGGAGGAAGTAATGCAAGTTTTTGGCGATAGCAATCCCGATCTAGAAGGCATTAACCAACTCAAAGTTGTAAATATTAAACCAAACCAGAAACATCTTCAAGGTTTATAGAAAATCAAGTATTCTTGCTATTTAAGTCCGTCTATAGTTGTCAAGAGGAAACGTCAACGATTTTTTCGTAGATGGTGGAACTCGATCTCTAACCTTGACCAACATGATGAGTCTCTACTCACTCTACAAAACTACTGGCTAAACCTTTTCAAGTTAATAATGCTTCCGTTATTACATTTTGATGATTTTGTTGAATGAATCCTACAGGTGAGGATGATTATTTATGAGGTCCTTAGGCTATATCCTCCACTCATCGAAATGAACCGAGCGGTCCACAAAGAGATAAAACTAGGCGATCTAACACTTCCAGGCGGTGTTCAAGTCCATATACCTATTTTGCTAATTCATCGGGACACTAAGCTTTGGGGAAACGATGCATCTGAGTTCAAGCCGGAAAGGTTCAAAGACGGGATCTCAAAGGCAACAAAGAACCAAGTATGCTTCTTGCCCTTCGGATGGGGACCTAGGATCTGCATTGGTCAAAATTTTGCTTTGTTGGAGGCAAAGATGGCAATGGCATTGATTCTACAGAGATTCTCTTTCGAGCTTTCTCCCTCTTATGTTCATTTGCCTTACAAAGTCTTCACCATTCACCCACAGTTTGGAGCCCATCTTATCCTGCACAAGCTTTGATTCTATAACCCAATTTGATGTTGTCAAATAATACAAAGACTCCCATCTTTTGATGTATATAATTAAGTCAAGAACATTAATTTTTTAAAATTTATATGCTTTCAATGGTTCTGGTAAAAAAAAAGAAAAGGAGTGAACGCATGGATGGTATTTTGACAAAGAAACGTAAGAAAAAGTTTGTCGACGTTGGTGCCTTGTTGACCACTCAAGTTATGACAGATATTTCTAGGGGTGGGACGATTCCGTATATCTTGGAATTTCATAGTATCCGGATTCGGATCTGGAATCGTCGGATCCGTGAAAAACTATTCGGATCCGGAATCATGACCTCCGGATATCCGGACTCTAGGAATCTTTCCAAAAATCAGGATATCCGCGGATATCCGGATCCGAAATTAATATTAAAAATAATTTAAATAATTAATAAATAAATAAAAATATATTTTAAAAGTTACTAGTTAATATTTTAAATGGTATTTTTCATTATAAATATAATTTATTATAGAAAGAACTAAAATCAATTTTTATATATATTTATTATATAAAATTAATTTAATAGATATATAATATATATGATTTTAATATATTTAATGTGTCCGGATCCGGATCCGGATATCCAGACCTTAAAATTTTGCTATCGGATCCGGATTCTCTTTTTATAAATCCTAAATTTTACTATTCTTATCCGGATCCGGGCTCCCCGAATATCCTAATTTTTGAAGCGATTCCGAACAGATAACGGATCGGATGTCAGATCCCGGATAATAATTCCACCTCTAGATATTTCCGTTCTCTTTTGTCGCTATTAACACAAATCCAAATTTGCTTCTTGCGGCTACGTAGCATGTGCCGCATGTGATCTAACTGTGAGGCTCTCCTACTAAAAGCAAGATAATTGTCCGAACAAAAAGTATTTATGATATCAACCTGATATAAAAACTCATAGGTTTAGGTATAACCCATCCAAAAGCTAGCTTACATGAGTTTCCATGTAATGAGACGTTACATATATAAACTAAAATGAAAAAGATGATTATCCAGATAGTATTTTTTTTTATGGGTTAATTAGGTGAATATAGTTTTGGGATAGATAATTAAAAAAGTAACATATGTATAATAAAATTTAGGTAACTAAGAGAGAGATGAAAAAGTTGGACAAATTTGTCCCTACGAAAATTTAAAAGAAAGTAGTATAAAATCCCTATAAATATTTACTTTGATTAATAACATAAATTTTTTTGTAGTTAGCTAGTAATAATAATATAGTTGACTATTTTTTTAAGCTAGTTTTGATCTTGAAAAATAGTTAACTATTTCACACTATTTTGTTACTATCTAAAACATAGTTATCTATTTTTAAGAAAATAGTTACGAATAAAATCCTAGTTAACTATTTTCATATAATAGTTAACTATATTCATAAAATAATTGTATAACTCTACCGATTCATAACTTAGTTAACTATATAAAAATCTTATTGTAATAGTTACTTATTTAGATAAACATGGTTAACTATGTTTAGAATGCAATTACCTATTATAGTTTGCATAATGAAAAAACAATAGCTAACTATTATCAAAAATATAGTTAATTATTTACATATTTAATATTAAATACAAGGAAAGAGGAGAAGAAAGAGAAGAAGAAGAAGAAAAGGAGGAGAACAAGAAGCATACTAAAAAATGATTTGAAAGAATATGTGACGAAGAAGGATTTGATGATCAAAAATAAGAAAAATATGTGAAGAAAAAGGATCTGGATAAGAAGAAGTAGGATATGAAGAAGAGAATGTGAACGAAGAGAGATGAAAAAGAAGCATGTGAAGAAGAAGAAGGATGTCAATGAACAAAGAAAGAAAAAGAGTCGGCCGTCATAGAGAAATAGGAAGATTTTTGGGAAAAATATTAGGGTAAAGTGTAATGTTTTAGTTTTAATTTTTTTTTATGTTTAAGTAAAAAAAAACTAAAAAATTTTGTAATTACATAAGAGTAAAACTGGAATTTCATGTGGAGTAATTACTAGATACTAAAATTATGTTTTATCTAATGTTAAATAAATAATTATATATAGCAAGACTTATATAAGACCTAATTTCCCTTTTTTTTTTTTTTTTTTGTCACAACTGCACTTTATTTGTCGTTTATCCAAATACATTAACTATCCCCTAACTTCATCAATTATTTATGTAATGCTATTATTTCCTCAACATTTTCGTGTAAATAGTTTCCCTTAAGTATTTCCTCAAATAGATTAAATTAAGACAAGATATACATGAATTTGACTGAATGATAGTTTGATTAATATTATCGTATGTCCGGCTAATATCCCTCATCATTTAGATAAAGAAATAGAGAGAATATTGACATTAATTAATGGGAAGTTTACTCAAACAATATCGCGTTTCATATATAGCAATAATTGCTAAAAGTTATATCCTTACCAAAAAGATAAAAGGGCTTAAGGCATGGAAGACAAATATGTGGCCAGAGGTCGCGAGGTCGGAGTAAAGGCGAGAGTCCGACGGTTACAAACAATATTTTATTGTCCGAAACACAAATTCTACAAGTATTAAAGCCAAATAAGCACATGCATTTCTTCATCAAAATTCTCAAAACACTAAAGAAACTAAAAACAATTACCAAATGCTGATACCATCAGTTGCATCATTGGCTATATTTGTTTTGTCATGGTGGATATGGAGAACTTTGAAGTGGGTTTGGTTTAAACCTAAGATGCTTGAGAGTTACCTGAGAAGATAAGGTCTTGTCGGAACTCGTTACACGCTTCTTGTTGGAGATGTGAGAAGGAGTTTTAGCATGTTGAAGGAAGCAAGATCGAAACCGACGAAATCAACGGATGATCACATCTCACTTCTCATGCATTACTCCTTGCAAATGCTCAACACTTATGGTATGCATGTTTTTGGTTTAACTTATAGATTTTGAGTTCCTCTTCATTTTGATTATTGCTTTGTTAATTATATATATATATGTGTATGTGGCTACAACAGGAAAGACTTTTTTCACATGGTTAGGACCAGTACCAGTCATCACAATAATGAATCCATATCTGATCAAAGAAGTGTGTAACAAAATTTATGATTTCCCCAAGACACACCCGTCTCCTTTGTTTGCATCGATAACCGATGGACTCGCTAATTCTGATGGAGATAAATGGGCGAAACATCGGAAGATCATCCACCCGGCGTTCCATTTTGAGAAGATCAAGGTTTCAGATTCACTTAATTAGCTAATATTGTTATAACTCCTTTTGGCTTATGAGTGATGGTTGACCCATTTTTTGTGCCTTGATTATGATTATGGTGTATAGAATATGGTTCCTGCGTTTTATAAAAGCTGCAGCGAGCTTGTATGCGAATGGGACAAGTTAGTTTCAAGTAAAGGATCGTCGTGTGAAGTTGATGTTTGGCCATGGCTAGTGAAATTGACCGGGGATGTGATCTCTCGAACCGCTTTTGGTAGCAGCTACAAAGAAGCACAGAGAATATTCACACTACAAATGGAACTAGCTCACCTCATTATACAAGCTCTTGGGAAGAATTACATCCCTGGATATCGGTATGAGACTTTACTCCATTATATTTGACTATCAATATTTATTTTCAATATAAGACTTTTGATATATATATACTACTTGATCAATCTCATTTTTAGAATCAAGTCAATACAATGGATTCTCTCACTACAAGAAAACAAACGATTTTCCGACGGTTTTGGGCGGTCGGTTCTATCTCGTCAGAAATAAAAATTCCGTCGAAAATCCGTCGGAAATACTGACGGATTTTCCACGGAAAAGAATCCGTCAGAAATTCCTCGTAAATCCGGCAGTATTTCATTTTCCGACGGATACTCATACCAACGGATTTCCGATGGATAAGTAAACCGACGGATTTCCGACGGGTAAAGATACCGACGGATTTCCGACGGATACTCATACCGACGAATTTCCGACGGATACGTAAACCGACGGATTTCCGACGGGTAAAGATACCGACGGATTTCCGACGGATATATTATTTATTAAATTAAAAAAGATTTTTAATTTAATTAAATTAAATTAAATTAAATTAAAATTAAATTAAAATAAAAACTATGAAACAAAATTTAAAATAAAATTTCAATATTTTTAAAAGTTATTTAGAAATTTAAAATATTACATAACATAAAATCTACCGGTTACGCATAATATCGTTCATCCTTTCTTCCATTTCCCGCATGCGTGCCATCTGTTCTTCGATGTCTCGCATGCGTGCCATCTGTTCTTCCATTGCCTGCATGCGTGCCTGCTGTTCCTCGTAGCGTGCTGCATCTTCTACGCGTTGTGCCTCCAACCCGGTAACCCGCTCGAGAAGCTCGGCGTTCTGTGCCCTCAACGTACTATCTGCGTGAAAGCAGTAAGAATTAATGGACGTGGATGAACTGTCTTCCGGGAGGCCAAACACACGACCTCTGTGCTTAGGCGTAACCTACGAAAAAAAATCAATCAATAAATGTTGTAACTTGTTTATATTTAAATTTATTTAAAATTTAATTAAAATTGACAGTGTTACTAACCTGGTAGGTAAACTCGTTGATCATCTCGAGTGGAACTTCCGTGGCCGGGGGAGTTCCTTCGACGATCGGTTGGGATTGGAGGTACTCCTCACCGAGCCTCTCCACGCTCTCCACGATTTCACGAGCAATGTGATCTTGAATTTCACCCGTCTTTCTGTTGGTGTGCGCATCTTTGACCAATTCAAGATGTGACGGACGCACACTGGTCCTCTCAATCTGTTGGCATAGATAATGAAAGAAATATGAGAAGTGTTATAAATAAAATTTTAGTAAAATTTATAAAATTACCAGCTTCTGAAGACGTGACGCTTTGCTCGTTGCACCGAGGTTATGGGTCGCCGGTCCCTTCCCCTTCCGGTCGCTGTTCCGGTTAGACGAGTTTTTTCCGGAGCTTGCTTTTGTGTCCTCCCGTTCCCAATGGGCAAGTAGTCCAGCCCATAATGTGGGGTTATCTTGCAATCTCCGCGGCACTTTTCCTTCTTTGTACCACATGTTCTTCCATTCGTTTATCTTCAACGAATACTTCCGGGAGGCTTTTTTGTAGAACTCGCATCGGACCCGGGCAGTCAACTGTGGGTCCCAAGTAAATTCTTGCTGAAAAAAAAACGTACCCATATTAGTATTGACAATTTTAATGGAAATAAAAATCTATATTCTTAATAGGGAAAAAAAAACATACCGCAAATTGCCGAAACCAGGTCTCCTGGTCTGCCACCGGCATCGAACTAAATGTGGGATACGGTTTAGTTATCAACGAATTAGTCATTGCGTTGATCGAACTCGTAATCCCGTTTTCCGAAAATTGAAACCTAAACAATATTTAGTTAAATATTTTATTAAGTTAATATAATCAAATACATTTTTAAATAAAACTTACCAGGTCGTGTTAGGTGGCAAGTCAGGATCTAGGCGAGTCAACCTATCCCGTCCGGATTGCGAAACAAACTCCTCAATGCTCATGGCCGTGGGAGCTGAGGGCTGTGTACCCATTGGAGGAGACGGGTGTTGGGGATCCGGAAAGCTAGTCTCGGGGATATGCGACTGACTCCCTCTCCTACTGGAAGTACCGGATCCAGTAGAGTGATGAAATCGCCCATAGTCCCTACGATTGCAAATGTTTACATACCGTTCAAATTTACTTACATATATAAATATAAATTCTGATATTAAATATAAATATATGTAAATTTAAATCATAAATTTTAAATATAAATTTACAGATATTTTAATTTACATTACGGATTTAGGGATTTTCAGTTTTTGAGAATTTGCCGACATCGAATTTTCGAGATTTCCGAATTATGGAATTTACGGGAATTGGGGACTTAGCGATTTTAGGATATTGATATTTTGAGAAGTAGGGATTTTGGAATTTAGGGATTAATTTATGGAATTTCGGGATTTCATAAATTAAGATTTTAGGGAATTAGGGATTGTGGGAAATTGAGGTTTCTCTAAATAGGTATTTAGGGATATTTGGATTATGGATTTCAGATATGAACATTTAGGAATTTACAGATTTAGAAAATTTTTGGAATTTCAGATTTGGTAATTTAAAGTTTTAGATATTTACGATTTTTCCAGAATTTGGGATTTTGTAATTTAAACAAATTAAAAAATTAGTAAAATTTCAAAAATTTAGAATTTTACTAATTTTTTTAAATTATAAATATTAATAATTTCCTAAAAATAACAAATACATATTAAAATGTAAATAAATTTTATAAACCTGAAAATTCTCTAAATCACAAAATTTACAAAATTCAAAACTTTTCAAACATCCTAAACCCGTACATTTCTACATTTCTATTATCCTAAATCATTTAATCACTTAATTTTTAACATCCTAAATCTAACAAATTCTACAAATACATCTCATAATTCATAATTTACAAAAAAAAACTTCTAAAAACATACCTTGGATTGATGATTTGTTGATAGAAATTGAGATTGTGGATGAATTTGGTGTTTCCAGCTTGAATCGAAAGTTTTCCGGCGAGTTTGGCGATTTTTTTCCGTCTTTTCGTTCTGTCTCCGCGAAGAAGAAGAGTGGTTTTATTACAGGTTTCCGACTGATGTCCGACGGATTTTCCCGCTATTTTCGATGAGATCGAGGCTCTCTAGGCGGCAGAAATTAGTGTTTTCGTCGATAATCCGTCGGTAAAACCGACGGATTTTTGACGGATATTGATTTTTTTAATAATTATCGGTAAACTTAATTTTGATTTTTTTTAATTATTAAATAACTCTCCTAAGTTTACCGATAATTATTAAAAAAAAAATAATATCCGTCAAAAATCCGTCGGTTTTACCGATGGATATTGATTTTTTTAATAATTATCGGTAAACTTTTTTTTTAAAAATCGGTAAAACCGACGGATTTTTGACGGATATTGATTTTTTTATTAATTATCGGTAAACTTAATAAAGATTTTTGATAATTAAAAAAATCTATATCCGTCGGAAATCCATCGGTAAGTATTTTTTTTAAATAAATTTTTTCTTTTTAACAGATTTTTTTATATTATAAAAAATATTAATTCCGTCGGAAATCCGTCAAAAATACCGACGGATTTCCGACGGATTCTAAATTTTTTTTTTTTATAATATACACAAATCTCTTTTAAAAAACTTACAAACCGTCGGAAATCCGTCGGTATTTTTGACGGATTTCTGACGGAATTAATAAGAAAACTGTGAAAAATCTAGCGCTTAAAAGTCCGCGTGGTGACCCGATTGCAGAGTTAAAAAAATTTCCAAACATTTATTCATAAATTATTTTAAATTTATCCGGAAATTGAATAAAAGATTTACACAACGAAATTTTATAACAGATAAAAAACAAAAGCCGAAAGGAAATTTATTTATTTTAAAGTTTGAAAATCCGTCGTCTCTGTATCCACTCCAAACTTACCTTTTGTTAGAACCTGAAACTTTTTTTCCCTTTTTTTTCTTTGGCGGAGAATCTACATATCCGTTGCAAAATTCCCTTTCGATTGCATCAACATCTATATTTAAGTTGGGGCTTTCTGGTCTTTGGGCAAATTCATAATCATTGTACTGATCTTTTTTATTCTTCGGTGTACCTTCTAAATATCCGCCGCAAACATCTCTTTTGATTGCATCAACATCTATATTTAAGTTCGGACTTTCTGGTCTTTGGGCAAATTCATAATCATAGTAGTGATCCTTACATTCATTTGAAGTAGTTTCACCGTAAGTATCTGACGTCTCAATCAAGTGAGATGGTTGTACGTCTTCGAGAACACTCTTCTTGTCTGGATATTTGTCGCACTGAGATTGCGTTTCCCACGAGACGTTTGGAATGCGTTGGATGGTTGGCAAGCACTGGCTGTCCGGCACTATTGTTGATGAAGAATCTCCGATTGAGATTGGTGAGAACGTATCAAATTCCCACGAGTAAGTGGGTATCTCTTCAGTGTGTGTATCGCATTGGGTTTCGGTTTCCCACGAGTATTTTGGAAGTAGAAAGTGGTTTGCCACGATTTTTGAGTCTTCATTAGGAGAGTTAGAAGACATTATTTGTGTTGTTGACAGGAATGAACGTATGAGGAACCTTATATAGAACGGAAAACCGTCGGAAATCCGTCGAAAATCCGTCAGAAACCTCCGACATAATACCCCGACAGTCTCATCGGCCGCAGATAACGCAATGGTAACCACTCAAACTTTGCCGACATCGAAATTCCGACGGAACTAATTCCGTCGTTATGTCGTCCAAAAATTAAGACAGCTTTTATCCCGCGGAAATCCGGCGGCAAATTTAATAAATGATTCTAGCGGATATTACCATAAAGTACATTATATTAGAGGGAACGCATAGGTGTTATAGTACAACATTGGTAAACAAACATTTATTCATAAATTATTAATCTGAATCTTCTGATGAACCTTCACTAGGGATGGAGTCTGAATCGTCGTCAAATTCTTCACGTAGTTCATTTTCATCCGAATGCACTAGATCATCGCCGATATGTGTGACATCAGTGACAAGGTCAATGTTATCCGTCTCCTCAACATGTGACATTTGGATACTTCTCGATACTTGTAGAGCATCATGTTCCGGAACTCCATATATTTTTCCTCGCGGATTAATTGGAGTTACTGTCATCCAAGGATCTGTCCTCCGCCCAACTCGAGGATATGGAATGTAGCAAACCTATTCATTAACGGTGGATATTGTTAATATACAAGAATAACAAAACCTAACGTATAAATATAACGGAAAACCTATCAATATATTGATACCTGGTCTGCTTGAGATGCAAGGATAAATGGATCGTAATGATGTAATTTCCGGTTTGAATTTATCGAAATAACACCAAGAGGGTCAATTCGAACCCCACTACCATTGGATGGATCATACCAATCGCACATAAACACAATGCACCTCAAGTCCAACATTCCTGGATAGTGGATTTCCAAGATTTCTTTTAAATGGCCATAGTACATGGTATCACTTGATTGCGCCGAAATACCATTGTCCGAAGTTGGCCTTTGACGTCCTTCGTCACGAATTCTGAACGAATATCCCCTAGTGCAAAATCTCGGATATGAAATCGCGGTGCTGCGTAAACCATGAGAAAAGATGTTCCATAACATCAAAAAAAAGACGGTGGAAATATCTTCTCAAGATTACAAAACAGCACCGGGATGTTGGCCTCTAAAGACCGGATCCCGTCCGCTGTTAGTGTCCGTGAACATAAATCTCGAAAGAAAGCCCCAACTCCTACAAACGAAAAGTAAACAAGTTAGTACATATATAGTAACAATATATTAGTAATAAACTAAAGAAAATTATGAAATATACCTCCAATTGCTTGATTGATGTCTTGTGGAAGAAGATTAGAAATGCAAATGGAAGAAGACGCTGCATCACAACATGACAATCATGACTCTTCATTCCAATAAACTTCCCTTCCGTCGAATCCACGCAATTACGCAGATTAGATGCGTAGCCGTCAGGAAATTTAACAAATTTTTTAATCCATTCAAAGAAAACTTCCTTCTTACCCGCGTCTAACCGGTACGCAGGCATCGGCAATCTACCATTAGGCAAAATATGAAGAGATGCCCTTGAACAAATCAATGGCAAGTCTAATCTAGATTTCCAGTTATCTTTTGTCTTTCCTGGTACATTTAAAATGGTGTTCATGATGTTGTCAAAGAAATTCTTTTCAACATGCATGACATCTAGATTATGCCGCAGTAGATGATCTTTCCAATAAGGTAAATCTCAGAAAATACTTTTCTTATGCCAATTGTGATATTCCCCACAGCCGTCGACGGGGTGATGGCCATTACCCCCACATTCAGGAGTTCGCTCTGCACCAAAATCTCGTAACTGTTCCAATATGCTGCGACCATCTATCTCCGGAGGTGGACCATTAAACACTGGAAAATTCTTTCTGAAATGTCTTCTAGACCGACGATATGGATGATTTGCCGGCAAAAAACACCTATGGCAATCAAACCATGAAGTCTTCCTTCCGTTCTGCAATTGGAATGCTGAAGTATTGTCTTGGCAATAAGGACATGCCAATCTTCCATGCGTTGTCCATCCAGATAACATACCGTACGCCGAAAAATCGCTTATGGTCCACATAAGAACCGCACGCATGTTGAAATTCTGCTGGATTGAAACATCAAATGCCTCAACACCATGCTCCCACAACATCTGCAACTCATAGATCAATGGTTGGAGGAATATATCGAGTGATCGTCTTGGATGATCTGGCCCAGGAACTAGAACTGAGAGAAACAGGAACTCTCGCCGCATGCACATAGAAGGAGGCAAATTGTAAGGTGTTACGATGACCGGCCACAATGAATATTTTCTTCCATGCTTTCCAAATGGGTTGAAACCATCAGTGGATAAGCCGAGGTATACATTTCGGCGTTCGTATGCGAAATCTGGATATACCGATTGAAAGTGTTTCCACGCTTCTGCGTCAGAAGGATGCGTAATATCTCCATCTTGATTATGCTCTGCATGCCATCTCATAGCCTTAGCAGTGCGTTCTGATTGATACAGCCTCTTCAACCTCTCTGTTAATGGTAAATACCACATCCGTTTGAAAGGAATCTTCACTCTGCCACTTGTGTCTTGGAACCGTGGTTTACGGCAAAATTTACATTTGTTTATGTTCTCATCTTCTCTCCAGTATAGCATGTAGTTGTCGATGCACACATCTATTATCTGGTAGGGCAAACCAAGACCGGCAACAAGTTTCTGGACCTCGTAGTATGATGCTGGAGAAAGATTATCCTCTGGCAAAACATCTTTCACAAACTCGGCGAATGCATCAACACATTCTTCGGACAAATTGTAATCGGTCTTCATGTTCATCATCCTACTAGCAGAAGATAACGGTGAGTGCCCTTCCCTACAACCGCTGTACAGTGGTTGCTTTGATGCGTCTAACATATCAGAAAACCTTCGAGCTTCTAAATTAGGTTCTTCAACCCTATCACCCTCATAACCACCCGACTGCAAATTCTCTCTAAATGCGTCGTTAACCATCGCAACCGTACTTACCCCAACATCTACTTCCGTTGTACGTTCTTCTACGCTATCCGGAAAATAAGGTGCATTACTACTAGTACTACCATATTCGTAATTCCTTTCTCCATGTAAAAACCAAACCTTATATCCTGGCCTAAATCCATATCTATATAAGTGATTCCAAACATTATGAACCGCAACACTAATTCTGTTAGAGCAATTAGAACATGGACATTTGATATCCTGACCTTTTTTTGCTGCATCTTGGTTTCTGGGTAAATTCATGAACTCGCATATACCTGCAGCGTAAGCGGATGTTAATAAGTTCGAGCCCATATCCATCATTGGCTCGTCCATCCAAGACCGAAAATATGAACTCATCGCTAACAATTTTTTTTTATTTGTAAAATTGTGTTATGAATGAACGAAGAAATGAAGGAACTTATATAAAACGGATTTCCGTCGGAATTCCGTCGGAAATCCGTCACAAAACTCCAACATAACACCCCACCAATCCCATCGGCCACCGCTAACGAAATGGTAACCACTCAAATTTGCCGACATCGGAAAAATCGGATTTCCGTCGGGAGTCCGTCGGAAAGTCGTCAGAATATTATGACAGATTATTTCCGTCGGTATTCCGTCGGAATTTTGCGACGGATTAATGTTAGTCGCAATTGCGTCGGTAAGCCGTCGGAAAATTCCGACGGAAATCTTGGCCGTCGGAATAGTGGTTGTTTTCTTGTAGTGTCTAATACTATGAACAAATTGACCTTTTAAATTCAAAACCAATAGACAATGAAGATAATGGTTCATGGCTATATACGATCCTTTCTTGATTTTTGTCAATGCGGAATTGTAAAATTTTACTCCTCTTTTTTCGTGTTTAGGCATTTCCCAATCAAAATTAATAGAAGGATAAAGACAATAGTTAGAGAAATTCAAGGTATAATAAAAGGGGTCAGTAGCAATAGGGAAAAGGCGAGAGACGCTGGAGAAGCACGGAGTGGTGATGTGTTGGATATACTTCTTTAATCAAATTCAGGGCAAACGAAAGGAAATGGACTGACCACTGAAGAAATGATGGAAGAGTGTAAGTTGTTTTATTTCTCCGGACAAGGGACCACTTCAGTACTTTTTTCTTGGATAATGCTTTTGTTAAGCCAACACCAAGATTGGCAAGCTCGTGCACGAGAGGAAGTGATGCAAGTTTTTGGCGATAAAACCCCTAATCTAGAAGACATTAACCAACTCAAAGTTGTAAGTATTAAACCTAACTAGAAACATTTTCAAGTTTTATTACCGAGTAGATCATGGACCGGACTAATCTCCGAGGTTTGTATTCTTGCTATTTAAGCCGGCTACTCACTCTACAAAAATACTGGCTAAACCTTTTCAAGTTAATAATGCTTTCTTTTAAGTAATATTGATGATTTTATTGAATGAATCCTACAGATGACGATGTTTATTCATGAGGTCGTTAGGCTATATCCTCCAGCCATCGAAATGAATCGAGCGGTCCACAAAGAGACAAAACTAGGCGATCTAACACTACCAGCCGGTGTTCAAGTCCATATGCCTATTTTGCTAATCCATCGTGACACTAAGCTCTGGGGCGATGATGCAGCTGAGTTCAAGCCGGAAAGGTTCAAAGACGGGATCTCAAAGGCAACAAAGAACCAAGTATGCTTTTTTCCCTTTGGTTGGGGACCAAGGACCTGCGTTGCTCAGAATTATGCGCTACTGGAGGCAAAGATGGCCATGGCATTGATTTTACAGAGATTCTCCTTGGAGCTTTCTCCTTCTTATGTTCATTTGCCTTACAAAGTCATCACTATCCACCCAAAGTTGGGTGCTCCTATTATCCTGCACAAGCTATGATTCTATAAGTATATAACCCAATGTGATGTTATCAAATGAAGTTGTTATAGACGTAGGATTCCATATCAAAAACTTCTATAATAAATAAGTGTGATATTTTCAAAAAAGTAAGTTTATACTTTATAGTTTATACTAGACTTATAGAAAGTAAATTGGTGCAGAAGTAAGTTTATATTTTATAGTTTATACTAGACTTATAGAAAGTAAATTGGTGGAGAAGTCGTAATCCGTTTCATGTAGTTTTTAGTTTTAGTACATATATAGTGGCATTAAAGTATTAAACAGTAAAACAAACCAAAATTATAACTTCAACGTAAGAAAAAGTTGGCGACGTTGGTGCCTTGTTGCCCACTCAAGTTATGACAGTTCCATTCTCTTTTTGTCGCTATTCACACAATTCCAAATTTGCTTCTTGTGACCTAACTGTGACTCTGCGAGGCTCCTACTAAAAGCAAAATAATTGTCCAAACAAAAAGTATTTATTACATCCATATATTCTTCCCAAAATTCTCTCAATTCTTTAAATTCGGATATTATTCTTTCTCTCTCTTTTCTCTGTGAGAGAAAATGGAAACATCAGTTGCTGCGTTGGTAACAGTTTCAATCGCCATAGTTCTTGTGTCGTGGTGGGTATGGAGAACTTTGAAGTGGGTTTGGTTTAAACCTAAGATGCTTGAGAGTTACCTGAGAAGACAAGGTCTTCCCGGAACTCCTTACACTCCTCTTGTCGGCGATTTGCAGAGGAATTTCACCATGTTGACAGAAGCAAGTTCCAAACCCATCAAACTAACCGATGATATCACTCCACGTGTCGTCCCTTATCCTCTGCAAATGCTCAAGACTCACGGTATGCTTCCTTTTCTGGTTGGATTCTTCTCTATTTAGAACTGTTACAGAATACCTTATCTAGACAAAAGGTTTAAACTTTAATTAGCTAGTATCTCTATATGTGGTTGGAACAGGAAGGACTTTCTTTACATGGCTTGGACCTATACCAGCCATCACCATAATGGATCCTGAGCTAATCAAAGAAGTGTTCAACAAAGTTTATGATTTCCCGAAGCCCCATACATTCTCTTTGGTCAGATTGATAGCCACTGGACTCGCTAATTATAATGGTGATAAATGGGCGAAACATCGAAGAATTATCAATCCAGCTTTCCACCTTGAGAAGATCAAGGTTAAGGCTTTATCTTTTATAGCTTCGAAATCAGAGTAATATTAATGTATTCATTCAGCTGACACAAATTAGTACCTTGTGCTTCTATGTATAGAATATGGTACCTGCGTTCCACCAGAGCTGCGGTGAAATTGTTGGCGAATGGGGCAAGTTAGTCTCTGATAAAGAATCGTCTTGTGAGGTGGATGTCTGGCCTTGGCTTGTGAGTATGACTGCAGATGTGATCTCTCGTACAGCTTTTGGTAGCAGCTACAAAGAAGGGCAGAGGATATTCGAGCTCCAAGCAGAACTAGCGCAGCTCATCATACAAGCATTTCAGAAAGCGTTTATCCCTGGATATAGTTATCTCCCAACAAAGGGTAATAGAAGGATGAAAGCAGCAGCTAGAGAAGTCCAAGTTACACTTAGAGGGATCATTAACAAAAGGTTAAGAGCGAGGGAAGTTGGGGAAGCACCGAGCGACGATTTGCTGGGTATACTTCTTGAATCGAATTTGGGGCAAGGTAAAGGAAATGGAATGAGCATTGAGGATGTAATGGAGGAGTGCAAGATATTCTATTTCGCCGGGCAAGAGACTACTTCGGTACTTCTTGTCTGGACAATGGTTTTGTTAAGCCAACACCAAGACTGGCAGGCTCGCGCACGAGAAGAAGTTAGGCAAGTTTTCGGCGATAAAGAACCCGATACAGAAGGCCTGAACCAACTCAAAGTTGTAAGTAAAACCAAATTCAAAACCTTACTTGTGTTCTGTTTTGGTGATTTTTGTTGAATGATTTGATCCCTCCTCACAGGTGACAATGATACTATATGAGATCCTTAGGTTGTATCCTCCAGTTACTCAGCTGACGCGAGCCGTTCACAAAGAGATTAAGCTAGGAGATCTGACATTACCAGGCGGTGTTCAGATCAATCTACCTATTCTGCTAGTCCAACACGACACCGAACTATGGGGCAACGATGCAGCGGAGTTCAAGCCCGAGAGATTCAAAGACGGTCTCTCAAAGGCAACAAAGGGACAAGTCTCCTTCTTTCCCTTCGCGTGGGGACCAAGGATATGCATTGGTCAGAATTTTGCTCTGTTGGAAGCAAAGATGGCAATGTCATTGATTCTACAAAGATTCTCCTTCGAGTTATCTCCTTCCTATGTTCATGCGCCTTACACTGTCATGACCATTCACCCACAGTTTGGAGCTCATCTTATCCTGCACAAGCTTTGATTCTGTAACTGTTGCTAGATAAACTTGTCATACACAGCCCATGAAACTAGACCCAATGTAAAATGAAGGATATTTACAGATTTTAGCCACAAATTAATAAAACTTGCAAAAAAGGACCTTTTGAAACTGACCCAGTAGCTGATTCTTTATTATTCTTCCATAATAAATTTGGTGATTTCACATACAAAAACTAAACAAACTATTGCAATTTTTGACAAGTGATTCATTCCCACATAACTTTTACCAAAACATTTGGAACTGAGAGCTCTGTTTGGAAACTAGTTAAGACCCATGATTTAAAAAAACATCAATCTGTTTATGATAAAAAAAGACTCGCAATCAGTAGAGACAAGAGGTTTGGTATTTGGCCTGTACGATGTGAGTTTGGTTCCGAGTGAAAGCCAAAATCATTGACGTGAACTCAAATCTAAAGCAATCAAGATATTATGAGGAGTAGTTGTTTTGGAGTTTGTCTATGTACTAGTCGAATGTACTACAGAGAGTACTTCAAGAAGTGATACAGAAACTGAGTTGTGTGATTTGGGAAGAGGAGCTCATGTATTGATATTCACATGCGTAGATTAAGCTAAGGAAAAGAAAAAGATATTTGCTTGGAGGAAAAGTAAAAAGATTTATGAAGAATATATTTTAGAGACGAAGAAAGAAAGGATTACTACAAAGAAAGAAAGTGTCCGAGGGTTTTGGAAAGGCTTGCTATAGGTATAAATAGAGAGGCACAGTGGCTGGACTTTTTCACGCCTCTTAGAAGAAATATACAGAGAGATTGATTGAGAGTAGGCATCGTCTTTGTTGTGTGTTGTTGCTGCTGTTGAAGTTGTGGTTGCTGTCTGCTGCTGTAGCAGTTTGTCCTGCTTGAACTGGTCAAGTGAGTTGATGAGAAGGTTTCTCGTGGCTGTGTGCTTTTGGTTGCGTGTTGGTGTGTGAAGATTACACAAAACTCAAGTCTAGGCTCAGGAGGAGTTTAGCTCAGGATTAGGTTATCCTGAAAAATTCATGTTATTGAATAGAGCGGTAAATAAAGAAGTTGTACTTGATTTACGCGTTTGCGAATAAGTTGTATTTGTTTTCTGGTTCTAGTGGATCTGATTTCTGGATTTTAGTCCCGGAGAGTAGGAAACAAACCTCGTAAAAATTCTCTTGTTTCATTTATTTTCAATACTACATATTGCCCCTCTTGCGTTTACATATTACCACCTTAATAATCTCGTTTTTAAAGACCAACAACGCTTTGCAAATTTTCTGCCATTTACGTAATGGATGTGTATGTTGTATATTCAGTTGCTATAGTTATTGTCATATGGTGGTTATAGGCTTTTCACCGTGAGAAGATCAAGTCCATATGCCTATTTTGCTAATCCATCGCGACACTAAGTTCTGGGGAAATGATGCAGCTGAGTTCAAGCCCGAAAGGTTCGAAGAAAGGAAGCAATTATGCTTTTTGCCCTTTGGTTGGGGACCAAGGACCTGCGTTGCTCAGAATTATGCGCTATTGGAGGCAAAGATGGCAATGGCATTGATTTTACAGAGATTCTCCTTAGAGCTTTCTCCTTCTTATGTTCATTTGCCTTACAAAGTCATCACTATTCACCCAAAGTTGGGTGCTCCTATTATCCTGCATAAGCTATGATTCTATAAGTATATAACCCAACGTGATATTATCAAATGAAGTTGTTATAGACATGGGATTCTATATCAAAAACTTCTATAATAAATAAGTGTGATATTTTCAAACAAAGTAAGTTTATACTTTATACTAGACTTAGAAAAGTAAATTGATGGAGAAGTCGTAATCGGGTTCATGTAGTTTTTAATTTTAGTACATACATTATATAGTGGCATCCCTTATATTATTAGCTGGAAAGTGATTTTTCCAAAAAAGTTTAGGTATTTTCACCAAAATCACTCTTCCAATTTTAATGTGCATGGCATCCCTTAAAATATTATATGACATTCTCTCTAATTTAGTCAATTAATCTCTAATAAAAATTAGTCCAAGCTCAATTATTAAAATTAGTCAAAACTCAAAAGAAGAATGAGAATGATGGCTCCATTGATGAAGTTAAAAAGTGATTATCAAAAAATAATCTCACGGAATAGAAGATTATTTTACATGTTTTCTTTCGATTATTTGATTAGGGATTTTAGTTATTGTTACTTTTAAAAATAATTTTTTTTTGGATTTAATGGATCTTACTTTATTTCTAAAAAAATTGTTTAACCAAAAAGATCAATTCAATAAATCGATTACATTTCGTTCCGATCCAAATATAAATTTATGTATCATCAACTCCAAAATTAAAAGTATAACAATCTTTAGTAAAATCTACACAAGATTAATCTGACGTTTACGAGATTATGGAAATCTTTATCTCCATAAATTTACCTATCCAAATTTTCAGAATATCTCAGAATTAAAATGTATGAGCAACTACAAATTTAAAAGTGTGAAATTTGGCTGCTCTGAAATTAATGTATCATCAATTCTAATTTTCAAATATGAAATTTTTTGATAATTAGAAATATTGAAAATTTTCAATAGAAAAAATTAACATTTTTCGATATCTAATTAATAATGGACTTATTATGGTCCGGAATTTATGTATCATCAATTTCAAATTTAAAAGTACGAAAATCTTTAGTAAAATCTACACAAAACCAATCTTACCAAATTTTTAAAAGAGACTTTGATATGTCTGTTAAAAGAAAAATTTCCAAGTTTATAACAAAAAGATTTCCCAAATTTCTCAATTTTTAAAAGAGATTTTGAATTTTTTTTACGCAAGACAATTTGAAAGTAATAAAAACATTTTTTTTATTCGAAAGCAATAATTTTTTTTAATCCGCGTTTTATTTCTAAAATTTATGATTATTTATTTTATTGTTTAAAAATATTAAATAATTTATTTGTATTCTAAATTCTACTTAAGGTATTTGGACAATCCAAAGTAAAAAAGTTTATTTTTAAACTCTAATGTATTAAATTATTATACTTTTTGATTTGACACGTGTACATATATAAAATAACTTTTCAAATTTATAACAACAAATATAATTATTCTTTTGAAATATTTTCTTTAACGCAAGACAATTTGAAAATAATAGAAACAATTTTTAATTTGAAAGTAGCAATTTTTTTTTTTAATTTGTGTTTCATTTTAAATTTATGATTATATATTTTAATGGTTTAGAAATATTAAGTAATTGATTTTTTTCTAAATACTATTTAACATATTCGGACAAGCCAAATTTAACATTTTTTTGAACTCTAATGTATTAAATTATTATACATTTTGACTTGATACATTTACATATATAAAATAACTAAATGATAAAACTAAATTTATAAAATTTATATTATTAAGAAAAATGATATTATTGATAAAAAAAATTAACAACAAAATAATCAACAACAATGTCTATAATAAAAATTAAATAATTACATATTTCACATTTTTAAAGATAAAAATTAAAAATAAAACTATATAAATAGTTTATCCGTGTACCCGAGAAAATCAAAACAAACCAAAATTACTAATTTCAACGTTTAGGTAGAAAATTGTAAACCGCATGATGAATGAGTGACAAAGACACGTAAAATAATCAACGTTCTTGCCCACACAAGTTATGGCCAATAGATTTCCTCTTTCTGTCGGCATGTAATGGCAAAAGATCAAACAGTCGCAACAAAAATAATTGTCCAAAACTCACAAAACAGAGAAGTATTCTCAATTTCTTCATATATCTTTTTTTTTTTTGGAAAGAAACGGAAACATCAGTTGCGTTGGTAACAGTTTCAGTAGCTATAGTTGTTGTGTCGTGGTGGGTATGGAGAAATCTGACGTGGGTTTGGTTTAAACCTAAGATGCTCGAGAGTTACCTGAGATGACAAGGTCTTGTCGGTACTTCTTACACGCCTCTTATCGGCGATTTAAAGAAGAATTTCAGCATGATGATGGAGGCAAGTAACCAAACCCATCAAAATAACGGACGATATCACGCCACGTGTCCTCCCTTATCCCTTGCAAATGGGCAAGACTCACGGTATGTTTCTTGATTCCTCGCTGTTTACAACTTAAAGAGATACAAAGAAAACAACAAAACTATTGCATAGTATAAGATCTATGTGGTTGAAACAGGAAAGACTTTCTTTAACTGGCTTGGACCTATACCAACCATCACCATAATGGATCCAGAGCAAATCAAGGACGTGTTCAACAAAGTTTACGATTTCCAGAAGCCGCATACTTCCCTTTAGGCAGTGTGATAGCCACTGGACTCGCTAATTATGATGGCGATAAATGGGCGAAACACCGAAGAATCATCAACCCGGCATTCCACATGGAGAAGAAGTAGCACAGTTCATCATACAAGCATTTTTGAAATCTTTCATCCCTGGATATCTGTAATACAAAACCTCAACTTTTCTTGTTTTGATACTTTACAGCTCTTGGTCTTGTAATGCTGCAACCTATTGGAGATGTGAAGCCTTGTTGCGTCTTTTGTTTGCGTAGTTATCTCCCAACGAAAGGTAATAGAAGGATGAAAGCAGCATCCAGAGAAATCCAAGTTATACTTGGAGGGATTGTTAACAAGAGGTTAAGGGCAAGAAAAGCAGGGGAGCACCGAGCGACGATTTGCTGGGAATACTTCTTGAATCGAATTTGGGGCAAGCTAAAGGAAATGGAATGAGCATTGAGGATGTAATGGAGGAGTGCAAGTTGTTCTATTTCGCCGGGCAAGAGACGGCTTCGGTACTTCTGGTCTGGACCATGGTTCTTTTAAGCCAACACCAAGACTGGCAGGTTCGAGCAAGAGAAGAAGTGAATCAAGTTTTCGGCGATAAAGAAGTTGATACAGAAGGCCTTAACCAACTCAAAGTTGTAAGTAAATAGAAAACATTACCTTTGTTCTGTTTTGGTGATTTTTGTTGAATGTTTTGATCCGTCCCTCACAGGTGACAATGATATTACATGAGGTCCTTAGGCTATATCCTCCAGTAACTCAGCTAACCAGAGCCATTCACAAAGAGATGAAGGTAGGCAACCTGACACTACCAGGCGGTGTTCACATCAATCTACCTATTATGCTAATCCAACGTGACACCGAGCTGTGGGGAAACGATGCAGCGGAGTTCAATCCCGAGAGATTCAAAGACGGTATCTCAAAGGCAACAAAGAGCCAAGTCTCATTCTTCCCCTTTGGATGGGGACCGAGGATATGCATCGGCCAGAATTTTGCCATGTCGGAGGCAAAGATGGCGATGGCATTGATTCTACAGAGATTCTCCTTTGAGTTATCTCCTTCCTATGTTCATGCGCCTTACACTGTCATCACCCTTCACCCACAGTTGGGTGCTCATCTTATCCTACACAAGCTTTAATACAAGAACAAGACTCCATCTTTTGATGTAATACTATTTCTGTGATTATAAAACAGAGTAACGTTTTTTACAAAGAGGAGAAACAGAGTAATGTCTTGAGAAAGCAAAATAGTACTTGTTTTAGTAAAACGCATGAAAGGTATTTTTGACAAAGAAACGTAAGAAAAAGTTGACGACGTTCGTGCCTTGTAACCCACTCAAGTTTTGATATTTTCATTCGGTTTTTGTCGCTACTCACACAAAAATCCAAATTTGCTTCTTGCGGCTACGTGGCATGCCGCATGTGACCTAACTGTGAGGCTCCTACTAAAAGCAAAATAATTTTCCGAACAAAAAGTTTTTATGACATCACCATGATGCCATTCATCACTACATCCATATCTTCTACCCAAAAGTTTCTCAATTCTTTAAATTCCAAGAAATGTTAGGATATTACTTATTCTTTCTCTCTCTTTTCCCTGTGAGAGAAAATGGAAACATCAGTTGCTGCGTTGGTAACAGTTCCAATCGCTATACTTCTTGTGTCGTGGTGGGTATGGAGAACTCTCAAGTGGGTTTGGTTTAAACCTAAGATGCTCGAGAGTTACCTGAGAAGACAGGGTCTTCCCGGGACTCCTTACACGCCTCTTGTCGGCGATTTGCAGAGAAATTTCACCATGTTGACAGAGGCAAGATCCAAACCCATCAAACTAACCGATGATATCACACCACGTGTCGTCCCTTATCCTTTGCAAATGCTCAAGACTCACGGTATGCTTCCTTTTCTGGTTGGATTCTTCTCTGTTTACAACTGTTGCAGAGTACCTTATATAGACAAAGGTTTCAACTTTAGTATCTCTCTGTGTGGTTGGAACAGGAAGGACTTTCTTTACATGGCTTGGACCAATACCAACCATCACCATTATGGATCCTGAGCTAGTCAAGGAAGTGTTCAACAAAGTTTATGATTTCCCAAAGACTCATACTTTCCCTTTGGGTAGATTGATAGCCACTGGACTCGCTAATTATGATGGTGATAAATGGGCGAAACATCGAAGAATCATTAATCCAGCTTTCCACCTTGAGAAGATCAAGGTTTAGGCTTTACTTTTCATAGCTTCGAAATCAGAGTAATATTGCTTATGTATCATTTGTCTGACAAAAATTAGTACCTTGTGCTTCTATGTATAGAACATGGTCCCTGCGTTCCACCAGAGCTGCGGCGAGATTGTTGGCGAATGGGGCAAGTTAGTCTCTGATAAAGAATCGCCATCTGAGGTGGATGTTTGGCCTTGGCTTGTGAGTATGACTGCAGATGTGATCTCTCGTACTGCTTTTGGCAGCAGCTACAAAGAAGGGCAGAGGATATTCGAGCTCCAAGCAGAACTTGCGCAGCTCATCATAAAAGCTTTTCGGAAAGCGTTTATCCCTGGATATAGTTATCTCCCAACAAAGGGTAATAGAAGGATGAAAGCAGCAGCTAGAGAAATCCAAGTTATACTGAGAGGGATCATTAACAAGAGGTTAAGAGCGAGGGAAGCTGGGGAAGCACCGAGTGACGATTTGCTAGGTATACTTCTTGAATCGAATTTGGGGCAAGGTAAAGGAAATGGAATGAGCATTGAGGATGTAATGGAGGAGTGCAAGTTATTCTATTTCGCCGGGCAAGAGACTACTTCAGTACTTCTGGTCTGGACAATGGTTCTGTTAAGCCAACACCAAGACTGGCAGGCTCGCGCAAGAGAAGAAGTTAGGCAAGTTTTTGGCGATAAAGAACCCGATACAGAAGGCCTGAACCAACTCAAAGTTGTAAGTAAAACCGAATCAAAAACCTTTAGCTGATTTAACTACTTGTTTCGTGTATTAATGATCATTGATCCCTCACAGATGACGATGATATTATATGAGGTCCTTAGGCTGTATCCTCCCGTAACTCAGCTGACGCGAGCCGTTCACAAAGAGATGAAGCTAGGAGATCTGACATTACCGGGCGGCGTTCAGATCAATCTACCGATTCTGCTAGTCCAACACGACACCGAGCTATGGGGCAACGATGCAGCGGAGTTCAAGCCCGAGAGATTCAAAGACGGTCTCTCAAAGGCAACAAAAGGCCAAGTCTCCTTCTTTCCGTTCGCGTGGGGACCAAGGATATGCATTGGCCAGAATTTTGCTCTGTTGGAAGCAAAGATGGCGATGTCATTGATTCTACAGAGATTCTCCTTTGAGCTATCGCCTTCCTATGTTCATGCGCCTTACACTGTCATCACCATTCACCCACAGTTTGGTGCTCATCTTATCCTGCGCAAGCTTTGATTCTATAACTGTTGCTATATAAACTTGTCATACACAGCCTATGAAACTAAGACCCACTGTAAAAGGAAGAATATTTAGGAGAGATTTACAGATTTTAGCCACAAATTAATAAAACTTGCAAAAAAAGACCTTTTGAAACTGAACCAGTGTCTGATTCTTTATTATTATACATACAAAAACTAGACAAAACTTATCCCAAACTATTGCAAATTTTGACAAGTGATTCATTCCCACATAACTTTTACCAAAACACGAATCTGTTTATGATAAAAGACTCGCAATCAGTAGAGACAAGGGGTTTGGTATTTGGCCTGTACGGCAAGAGTTTGGTTCTGAGTAAAAGCCAAAACCATTGACGTGAGCTCAAATCTAAAGCATTCAAGATATTACCACCTTACTAAACTCGTTTTTAAAGACCAATAATGCTTTGCAAATTTTTCTGCCATTTAGGTAATGGAGATGTATGTTGTATATTCAGTTGCTATAGTTATTGTCATATGCTTGTCACCTTTAGAAGATAAAGGTTTCTTCCATTTTAGCTAAATGGTCCATTTTTGTGTGTAGAATATGGTACCTGCGTTTCATAAAAGTTCTGTGTGTGGGAGAAGTTAGTTTCAGGTAAAGGGTCTTCGTGTGAAGTCGATGTTTGGCCATGGCTAGTGAATCTTTCTGCGGTTGTGATTTCTCGAGCTGTGGGGAAACGATGCAGCGGAGTTCAAGCCCGAGAGATTCAAAGACACTATCTCAAAGACAACAAAGAACCAAGTCTCATTTTTCCTCTTTGGATGGGAATGGAGAATATGCATCGGCCAGAGTTTTGCCATGTCGGAGGCAAATATGGCAATGGCACCAAAATGGTGGTGGCCTAGTGGTAACATAAGGGGGCTTGGTTCACTTGTGCCCCGGGTTCAAACCCCCTTTAGAACAGAAAGTTATTCTTTAAATCGGAATATTCAAATAATGTCTCCATGTACCGAGCCAAACGTTTGGAACTCCCACGGTTTATAAAAAAAAAAAATGGCAATGGCATTGATTCTATAAAGATTCTCCTTTGAGCTATCTCCTTCCTATGTTCATGCTTCTTACACAGTCATCACTATTTACCCACAGTTCGGTGCTCCTCTTACCATTCCTGCACAAGCTATGATTCTATAGCAACCCAATGTGATCATAATACAAGACTCCATCTTTTGATATAATACCATTTTGTGATCATAAAACAGAGTAACGTTTTTTTTTTTTTTTACAGAGAGGAGAAACAGAGTAATGTCTTGACAAAGCAAAACAGAGTAAAACGTAAGAAAAAGTTGACGACGTTGGTGCCTTGTTGCCTACTCAAGTTATGAGAGATGATTTCCATTCTCTTTTTGTCTCTATTTACACAAAATCCAAATTTGCTTCTTGCGACTACGTGGCTTGCCGCATGTGACTTTATATGACATTGGTCATGACTACCATCCATACCTTCTTCTCAAAATTCTCTCAATTCGTTAAATCCCAAGAAAGCTAGCAAAATCTTCATCTCTCTTTTTCTAGGGAAGAAAATGGAGATACCAGTTGCGTTAGTAACAGTTTCAGTAGCTATAGCTGTTGTGTCGTGGTTGGTATGGAGAACTTTGAAGTGGGTTTGGTTTAAACCTAAGATGCTCGAGAGTTACCTGAGAAGACAAGGTCTTGTCGGAACTTCTTACACGCCACTTATCGGCGATTTGAAGAAGAATTTCAGCATGATGATGAAGGCAAGAACCAAACCCATCAAAATAACGGACGATATCACACCACGTGTCGTCCCTTATCCTTTCAAAATGCTCAAGACTCACGGTATGCTTCCTTTCTGCTTGGACTTTTCTCTGTTTACAACTCAGAAAAACACATTTTGGTTTAGAGTAACTTATCTATAATTAGGATAGGAAATGAAGTTAAGAAAGAGAAACACATTTTGGTTTATCAAAATCGTTTTCTATTACTTCAATAATTACAATGTGTTTTATATACACAATAACTAAACTGATAAAGCTATACCAAAATTGATTTACAAATGCATGTGTAGCTAAACCGAATCTTAAAGCGGAACAAATGTTAATATCTAGGTTGCATGGACATGCATGCGCTTCTCGTTTCAAAAACGTTTTGGAATCCGAAACTCTTGGAAATTCCATAGAACGCGTTATCTAAAAAAAATTGGAAACGCGACATAAATGTTTGATTCCATCTTGGAAAGATACGTTTGATCAAGTCTTGGAAAATGCAACGAAAACTCGTTTCTTAGAAATCTCAATTTGAATCTCAATTTAGAAACACGACGGAAACGTTTGATTTCATCTTGGAGATGCGACGAAAATTTGTTTTTCAACGTAATAACTAAATAGTTTGGAAATGTAGAGATATATTAAGTACTTTATAGGTTAAAAACAACAAAATTATTATATTTTAGCTTTTGTTAAACTATTTAATATTTATGTATATGATATTTGTTATTCAAATTCTTTTTGAATACCGTTTTTGATATTGTTGTTTCACATATGTATGTGTGTGCGTTTCCAAAACGTATTTGTTTCCTGAATTTTATTTAAAAGTTGTTTCTACGTTTCTTCTCCGTATCCGTTTTTGTTTCAATGCAACCTAGGTTAATATTATCTAGGCTGAGGTTTCAACTTTTGTATCTCTATGTGGTTGGAACAGGAAGGACTTTCTTTACATGGTTTGGACCAATACCAGCCATCACCATAATGGATCCTGAGCTAATCAAGGAAGTGTTGAACAGAGTTTATGATTTCCCCAAGACGCGTACACTCCCTTTGAGTAGATTGATAGCCACTGGAGTAAATAACTATGAGGGTGATAAATGGGTGAAACATCGGAGAATCATCAACCCGGCTTTCCACCTTGAGAAGATCAAGGTTTTATCTTTCATAGCTTCGAATATGGGTAATATTGCTTAATGTATCACTCAGCTGACACAATTTGTACCTTCTGCTTCTGTGAATAGAACATGGAACATGCGTTCCACCAGAGCTGCGGCGAGATTGTTGGTGAATGGGGTAAGTTAGTCTCGGATAAAGAATCGTCATGTGAGGTGGATGTTTGGCCTTGGCTTGTGAGTATGACTGCAGATGTGATCTCTCGTACTGCTTTTGGCAGCAGCTATAAAGAAGGGCAGAGGATATTCGAGCTTCTAGCAGAACTAGGACAACTCATCGTACAAGCTTTTCGGAAAGCGTTCATCCCTGGATATAGTTATCTCCCAACAAAGGGAAACAGAAGGATGAAAGCAGCATCTAGAGAAATCCAAGTTATACTGAGAGGGATCATTAACAAGAGGTTAACGGCGAGAGAAGCTGGGGAAGCACCGAATGACGATTTGCTAGGTATACTTCTTGAATCGAATTTGGGGCAAGCTAAAGGAAGTGGAATGAGCATTGAGGATGTAATGGAGGAGTGCAAGTTATTCTATTTCGCCGGGCAAGCGACAACTTCAGTACTTCTTGTGTGGACTATGGTTCTGTTAAGCCAACACCAAGACTGGCAGGCTCGCGCACGAGAAGAAGTAAAGCAAGTTTTTGGCGATAAAGAACCTGATACAGAGGGCCTTAACCAACTCAAAGTTGTAAGTAACATAACTACTTTTATTGTGTATTAATGATCACTCCTGATTTGGTTTTTGATCCCTCACAGATGACGATGATACTATATGAGGTCCTTAGGCTATATCCTCCCATAACTCAGCTGAGCCGAGCCGTTCACAAAGAGATGAAGCTAGGAGATCTGACATTACCGGGAGGTGTTCACATCAATCTACCTATTATGCTAGTCCAACACGACACCAAGCTATGGGGCAACGATGCAGCGGAATTCAAGCCTGAGAGATTCAAAGACGGTCTCTCAAAGGCAACAAAGGGCCAATTCTCCTTCTTTTCCTTTGGGTGGGGACCAAAGATATGCATTGGACAGACTTTTGCTCTGTTGGAGGCAAAGATGGCAATGTCATTGATTCTACAGAGATTCTCCTTCGAGTTATCGCCTTCCTATGTTCATGCGCCTTACACTGTCATCACCATTCACCCACAGTTCGGTGCTCATCTTATCCTGCACAAGCTATAATTCCATAACCAAATAAACTTGTTCTACGTAGGAGATATATATATATATATATTTTAATTGAATGTTAAATTATATTCAACCACTAACCTGTTTTACAAAAAATGTTTCATAAGTAAACTTTCGAACGTGAAATCAATCAATCTAATTTGTTTGAGTGCTAAGCCAAAACACTACACTCTCCTCAAATCGCTTCTCCCCTCGGGATCGAATTGTATTCAACCGATTCGTCACTTCAATCAGCTTGATTAACCGTACCTAGTGGGTGGGGAGGGTTTCATATAATTTTTACATAGTTTTGTGAAAGTAAAAAGAATAATACTTTTTACATAGTCACGTTCACGGTGGCTTTTTTACATAGTCACGTTCACGATGGCTTTAAATGGTATGTGGAGGTAATAGCTTTTGGTGGCGGAGTTTTTGTTTTCTCTGTATGCAGTGACAAAGGAATGACAAAAAGACTTTTTCATGCATTTCCTCCTACAAGTTAAGGTTTTTTCAGTTTTCACACAAATCCAAATTTGCTTCTTGTGCCCGCCTTTTATGATATGTCACTGTGTGGCTCCCAAGTAATGTAAAAGATCAACGGACACAACAAAATGATTGTCCAAAACGCAAACCATAAAGCATTTTATGACATCACTCCTGATGTCATCACCATCACCACCACATCCATATCTTGGGCATTCTCTATCTATTTATTCAGCGAATGTCATGTCAGCAGCTTATTCATCTCTCTTTCTTTTCTCTGTGACAAACAAACAAAAAAATGGAAATATCAGTTGCCTCGGTAACAGTTTCAGTGGCTATACTTCTTGTGTCGTGGTGGGTATGGAGAACTCTGAAGTGGGTTTGGTTTAAACCTAAGATGCTTGAGAGTTATCTGAGAAGACAAGGCCTTGTCGGAACTTCTTACACGCTTCTTGTTGGAGATGTGAAAAAGAATTCCAGCATGTTAATGGAGGCAAGATCCAAACCCATCAAACTAACTGATGATATTACATCACGAGTTGTGCCTTATCCCTTGCAAATGCTCAAGACTCACGGTATGTTTCTTGACTCCTCTCTGTTTTACAGCTTAAAGATATACAGAGAACAACGAAACTGTTGCAGAGTAACTGATCTTAGGGAAAGATTTCAACTTTTGCATCTCTGTGTGGTTGGAACAGGAAGGACTTTCTTTACATGGCTTGGACCTATACCAGCCATCACCATAATGGATCCTGAGCTAATCAAGGAAGTGTTCAACAAAATCTATGATTTCCAGAAGCCCCATACATTCCCTTTGGGCAGATTGGTAGCCCCTGGACTCGTCAGTTATGATGGTGATAAATGGGCAAAACACCGTAGAATCATCAACCCAGCTTTCCATCTTGAGAAGATCAAGGTTTAGGACTAAATCGGGTTAGCTTGCTTTATATGTATGTATGTTCATTTGGCTCTGAACGACTTTGTGCCTTCTCCTTCTATCTATAGAATATGGTACCTGCATTCCACCAGAGCTGCAGCGAGGTTGTTGGCGAATGGGACGAGATAGTCTCCGACAAAGGGTCGTCATGTGAGGTGAATGTTTGGCCTGGTCTTGTGAGTATGACTGCAGATGTGATCTCTCGTACTGCTTTTGGCAGCAGCTTCAAAGAAGGGCAGAGGATTTTTGAGCTCCAAGCAGAAATAGCACAGCTCCTCATACCAGCTTTACGAAGAGTTTTCATCCCTGGATATCGGTAAATAAATCCTCAAACTTGCCTGGCTTGACTCTTGGTCTTTTAGCACTGCAACCTATTAGGAGGCATGAACAATGTTGTGTCTTTTATTTGTGTAGGTATCTCCCAACGAAGGGTAATAGAAGGATGAAAGCAGCATCTAGAGAAATCCAAGTTATAATGAGAGGGATCATTAACAAAAGGTTAACGGCGAGAGAAGTTGGGGAAGCACCGAGCAACGATTTGCTGGGTACACTTCTTGAATCAAATGTGGGGCAAGGTAAAGGAAATGGAATGAGCATCGAGGATGTGATGGAGGAGTGCAAGTTGTTCTATTTCGCCGGGCAAGAGACAACTTCAGTACTTCTTGTTTGGACAATGGTTCTCTTAAGCCATCACCAAGACTGGCAGGCTCGTGCACGAGAAGAAGTGAAGCAAGCTTTTGGTGACAAAGAACCTGATACAGAAGGCCTTAACCACCTCAAAGTTGTAAGTAACACCAAATCAAAAAACCTTTCGGTGACTTGATTACTTTTGGTTGTGTTATGATGAGTTTTTGCTGAATGTTTCCAACAGATGACGATGATATTATACGAAGTCCTTAGGCTATATCCTCCAATAACCCACCTGAGCCGATTCATTCACAAAGAGACGAAGCTAGGCGACATGACGCTACCAGGCGGAATTCACATCACTCTACCTATTCTGCTAGTCCAACACGACACTGAGCTGTGGGGAAACGATGCAGCAGAATTCAAGCCCGAGAGATTCAAAGACAGTATCTCAAAGGCAACAAAGAACCAAGTCTCATTTATCCCCTTTGGATGGGGACCGAGGATATGCATCGGCCAGAATTTTGCCATGTCGGAGGCAAAGATGGCAATGGCATTGATTCTACAGAGATTCTCCTTCGAGCTATCTCCTTCCTATGTTCATGCTCCTTACACAGTCTTCACCCTTCACCCACAGTTTGGTGCTCCTCTTATCTTGCGCAAGCTTTAATTCTATAGCAACCCATTGTGATCATAATACAGAGAAACGTCTTGAGAAACAGAGTCATGTGATGTTTTCAAATAAACTTGTTCTACGGATTTCATATAAACGTGAATTTCAATAAACACCACAAAAAAAGAAAGACAAGACACATTTATCTATGGAAACCGACGCAAACATTTCAAAACCTATTTTTCAACTTGCGTTAAAGCAACTGATCTGGATCCACATTGACAATTTCACCAGCTAGATGCTAGTTTTGGCCAGATCATATGATCAACTCGCATCTGTATTACCAAAAGTTGTACATTCTCGTTCTCTGTATATTTCAATTCAATCTAGATATGTCCCTGGAGTAATTTCAAACTTGAAGGCAAGGCAAGGCAAGCCAAGCCAGTTACAAAATCCCAGAAAAAGAGACAAATTCAGATGAAACAGAAAAGAACAAGAAGTATCAAAATCGGTACCTTTGGTTTCTTGAATACTTGTAAAGGGAATCAAACACTGAATTGGTCTCAGACACTTTTTTGCAATTGCTTTCCCGGCGAAATAAAAGACGACAATGGCGAAAGCAAGACCGGCGTAAGAACCATCGCTATGTCTTGTCGTGTGAAGGGTAGAGGAAGCTGAGGAGAAGAGATTCGTAAGCCGACAATTACACGACAAGATTAGGATCTACCCAATTTTCGATCCTCTTAGACAAAACCAAGAATTATTTTTATTTTTATTTTTGTCCTCCAAATAATACATTATCCCTTGACTAGAATTTCTTTTCTTTTTATATTGTTATTTATTTCCGCACGTGCAGCGCAAGAAATACAAAAAAAAATTAAAAAAAAACTTCCATATATAAAAGAAAAATCACATGCTATTTTTATTAGATTGTAAATATAATTTTTTTTTGTTATTGTTGCAAATCACCCATAATAAAAATGGGTCAATTTGCCATATGACTATAATGAAAAAAGAAATAAAGAATATAGTTAAGGAAAAATGATAATAACGTTACTAACCAATTGACTAAAATTTTGTCCGTTTTACCCCGATGTTGACGATTCAGCATTACAAGTAACCGGTGATGTGTCGGTTTCGTTTACTTTAGGAATGCAAGTAAATAAGCCATAAGTTTTCCGCCTACAAATGTGTATTCACTTACATAACTATAACACAATTAATAGTTTAAATTAAATTTTAGGGAAAAAAACTCATTTGACTCATAAATATGTTTTTATTACTAGAATGTATCTGAAAATCTGAGGGTTAAATGAGTTTTTTTAATACCCAAAATAGCACTTTTCTCTTTGTTAGGAAAAAAAAAAATTCAAAAATCCAAAAAAAAAAAACCAGCATTTGTTTTAATTACGAAATTGCCACTCCGAATTTTCGAAACCAGCGTTATGACAGACTTGTTTTTATAACCGCAGATTTATTTTAGCGATAGACTTATTTTTGTAAAGACAGATTTACTTCGGCAGACTTATTTTTACGACAGACTTATTCGTTTACGTGATGACAGATTTATGTTTTGTACGACAGATTTATAATTAATGGCAAACTTATTATTTTCTGACAGACTTATTGTATGATGACACCACAGATTTAACAAATCGTGACAGACTTTTACGTGATTGGCGTTATATATTTTTTTTTTCTCACAGATTTGTTAAGTGCGACTCCACAGACTTATTATATGAACGAAAAATCTGTCAAGTTATAACAGATTTGTTGAAGTAAAATTTGCTTACTAGTGTAACCTATAGTGATAGCAGATTTACTTATAGTTATAACAGATTTATTTTTTTGTTTCAATTTTGATAGACTTATTTTACATAATGGCAGATTTGTTTGTTACAGAAATAACTGAGAGAATTATTTTTCCAGATTTCCTGTAGTGACAGACTTATATTTTTTATGGCAGACTTATTTATAATTAAAACGAATTTGTGTTAAAAAATGAGTAATTTAAGCCCAAATCCACTCCCTTTTATGTCTAGGGTTTCGGCCACCTCTATAACCGTTTTTGATAGAGTTTTTTCAACTTTTTCATCATCAACATCACCTCTTAGCCTCATTTTTTTCCTTTATTCCTATCTCCTCTCATTATCATCTTCTTATCTGGTTATGGATCAAATTATTCTTGTAAGTGGAAAGTGGATGTTTGACAACAACAGATGGTTATTTGCTGTTGATAACAACAGAGGAAGCCGAATTCTACAAGGCAACAGAGACACAAGCTATGACGATTTCATTCGAATGGTTTATGAGGATTACGAGTTGGATCATAGTTCATGCCGTGTTGTCTTAAGTTACATGTTGCCGAAGAAGATATTTGAGAAATTACCCATAAATACACCACCAGTATTTATTGGAAACGGTAGACAACTTCAAGCTTTTTTTGGGCAATCAAAAACGGAAACCATGAGACTTTGTGTTGAAGTCGAAGACAACAAGACTGCTGAATCAAGGAAACGAAAAAAACCAGAAGCTAATGCAGAGAAGACCGCTCCTAATTTGGCCAACGCGCACGGATTGGAACATGTTTCGAACAACGAAGATGAAGACACTGGCCACGACGCTGCTAAAGACGGAGATGATGATGGACCTATATTTGATTATTGTGACGACTCTGATGGAACTGACTCTGACGATGAGAACTTCAGTTCGTATGGGATTCCGACAGAAGAAGAAGAAAAAATGAAATTACCTATAAAGAAAAGGAGTTCAGGTATTTTTCTTGATGATCAGAAAGATGTTGCTGATTATGCGATGTTAGAATTATCTTCATTGGATTTATCTGTTGGACAATGTTATGAAACGAAAGAGCACTTGGAGACACGGTTGAAGATTCTAACTGTGGTGCAGAAGTTCGATTTTGTTGTTTATAAATCAACACCAAATATATTGATTGTCAAGTGCTGGGTAAAGGGATGTACATGGAGGGTGAGAGCTACACCATTAAGAGATTATCCGAAATTTCATGTGCGTGTGTTTGTTGGGGAACATACATGTTCAGTTACTGAGCGTTCTGCACGTGCTCGACATGCAACTCCTGATATACTTGGAGCATTGTACAAAGATTTTGTTGGTGGAGTTGGGCCCAAGGTATTGCCAATGCATGTTGCTGAGGCAATGAATAAACGATTTCAAATCAAGGTATGAATTTAATTTGTGTTTTAAATTTCTTAAAAACAGTCTTTACATACCTGTTTACACTTATTTGCTCGCGAAATAAACTATTTATTTGATTAGATGGAGTACTGGAAGGCTTATCGGACACTTAAATGGGCTCGAAAGTTGGTTAGTGGCAGTCCAGAGAGTGGATATCAACAACTACCTTGTTACTTGTACATGATAAAAAGGGCCAACCCTGGTACTTTCACGCGACTTGAAGTTGATGCAGCGCAAAGATTCAAGTATTTGTTTCTAGCTTTTGGTGCTAGCATTGTTGGATTTCCATTCATGAGAAAAGTTGTTGTGGTTGATGGTACTTTCTTACAAGGAAAATACAAAGGTACTCTTCTTACCGCAACAGCTCAAGATGACAATTTTCAAATATTTCCTCTCGCATTCGCTGTGGTTGACACTGAAAATGATGAATCGTGGAAATGGTTTTTCAAGCAACTAAGTTCTGTGATTCCTGATGACGAAAGTCTTGCCATTATCTCTGATAGACACAATTCCATTGGTAGAGCTATTAAGATTGTTTACCCAAAGGCTAGTCGGGGAATATGCACATACCACATGTACAAGAACATCTTGGTCAATTTTAAAGGTCGTGATGCCTTCAGGTTGGTTAAGAAGGCGGCAAATGCTTTTAGACTCATTGATTTTCAAACTTGCTTCAATCAGATTGAAGCATTGAATCCCGAACTTCATAGCTATCTTCTAAAAGCAGATGTCCGGCAGTGGGCTCGTGTTTATTTTCCGGGTGATAGATACAACTTGACTACAAGTAATATTGCAGAGTCAATTAATAGGGTCCTGTCACATTCTAGAAGTTTACCTATTGTACAACTCTTAGATGTTGTGAGATCCATGATGACAAGATGGTTTTCAGAAAGGAGGAGTGATGCACTCAAAATGAAAACGTCTTTAACCCGTGGTGTGGAAAAACTTTTGAAGGTACACATTTATAATACATATTCGTATGAAACAAGTTAGTAGGTATCATTTACTTAATGGTGTTGTTTTAATTTTGTAGGATCGCGTAGAATATGCTAAGGTTCTTACCATCCAAGATATAGATGCTCATCAAGTACAAGTGATGAGCGGGTCGTCTATTCGTATTGTAAACCTTAGAGACAAAAAGTGTACGTGCTGTAGGTTTGACTTGGAGAAATTGCCATGTGCTCATGCAATCGCTGCGGCTGAGAAGAAGAATATTTCTCGCATAGCAATGTGTCATCATTATTTCCACAAGACCTACTTGTACAACGCTTATGCAAATCCCATCATGCCACGAGACTGTGCTCTCCCTGTACCGGAAAATGTCGCAGCTCAAATTTGCCTACCACCGGAGGTTAAACAACAACCAGGTAGGCCAAAGAAATCAAGAATAAAATCTGCATTAGAGATTGCTACTGAAAAAAAAACGGCCAAGAAAGGAACATACATGTGGTAATTGTGGCCAAGTAGGACATAACCGAAAATCTTGTAATTCATAAACTGGTTTTTTTTCCTCGTCTTATGCAGGATATTTATGTTGGATTTGATTATTTGAATTTTTTAAACATTGATGGTTTCTCTCGTTAATTAGAAGCTAATTGGTTTTTATTCTTTACATGTGTTATACGAAGAATACGTATAATGCAAGTATACATATGTTACTTTGAAGAATACGTATCATGCAAGTATACATATGTTACTTTGAAGAATACGTCTCATGCAAACATTCATAAACCTGTTTTAATAACAACGATAGATGAAGACAAGTACAAATCCCTATCTATGTCTAATTCATTGATTCATGAGATCCCTTGAAACCCTAAAACCTAACTACGAGATTACTCAGACATGCATGCAAAGAAGACACAAAGAGATAAAGGAAAACTCATGATCGATTGAAAATAGAAATCAAATTAGGGTTTAGAAATCTTCTCAATAAATCGTCGAGTCAGAGATTCGTCTCCCTTATGCTTACAAATTGTAGAAGCTCCCCGTCTCATAAAAATCAAGCGTGTCCCCCCACAAAAACTCTCCCCCAAAAACCTTTTGTACTAAACTAAAACAAATTAGGAAAACTGATTTTTTTCCAATTTTGGTCGGTTTAGAAAAGGGATCGATCGATCTGAAAGTAGATCGATCGATCCTTTTCCAAATCGATCGATCTTGCCCTTTGCTGATCGGTCTAATTGTTTACAGTGGCACTTCGGACGTCGAGATCGATCAATCATGTGTGGGATCGATCGATCTGTAACCAAATCGATCGGTCCTGCTTCTCTTGATCGATCTAAATTATTACGGCGATTTCTTCGAAGTTAGGATCGATCGATCTGAAAGTAGATCGATCGATCCTTTTCCAAATCGATCGATCTTGCCCTTTGCTGATCGGTCTAATTGTTTACGGTGGCACTTCGGACGTCGAGATCGATCGATCATGTATGGGATCGATCGATCCGTAACCAAATCGATCGGTCCTGCTTCTCTTGATCGATCTAAATTATTACGGCGATTTCTTCGAAGTTAGGATCGATCGATCTCATGACAGATCGATCGATCCATTATCTTTTCTTGTTTCTTTGCTCTTTTCGTCCATTCCTTGCTCCAATTCGCCTTAGACTCATTCCCAACGTATTATAACCTGCAAAGATCACAAAAACAAAGGAAAGACTCGATAAAACATTGAAAACATGGGTTTGAATGCGTTAAAAACGCAATACATCAAAAACCTGCAAGTACTAAACCTGTTTTAACACTGAAAATTCAAGAACCTACAATTCTTAAAGGTTCAGACTACATCAATAACATGAAAAAGCTAATGAAACGTCATTGTGAAAAGAGTACTAAGTATCCTTAAGGTGAGGAATTGTTATGTCCACTCGGGAAGGTAGTGGTTCACGTAACTCATGTGTCTCCTCTCTAACTTCGTCGAACAACTCAGCAGCAAGCTTCATTCGGATGCCCTGAATGTTACTATCGCACAAGCCATCAAATGTGCTCCCAAGAGCAAGACACTCAATGTATTTCAGAGTGTATACACCACAATCTCCTGGATTTTCATTCACTGGGACACCGGTCTTGACTCTTCTCACCTCCAACTGCCTAGTCGACTTCTTACGCGTTTCATTCGGAATCACTAGATTTAGAAATGCAGGGATCATCTTGGCGAAAGGGCGACATTGCTCGATCATTTCGACGTCCTTCAAGCTCGGGATGCTGTCATACACAAAAATCTTGTGCGAGGCCAAGTCGATATCTAGAGCTACCCAATGGTCACTGGTGATGTTGTGACAAGCATAGAGGTGGTCAACCTGAGTATACCATTCCTTGTTGGTTGGTGATCCGTTAGGAGCTATACCTTTGACGTGGTCTATATAGAAACTCCGGAACACATAAGATTTTCGCGATGTCTCCCACTTCTTGTACTCATTAACCATTGACATCACAAAATCTTGGCTCAAGAATGTGATGCGTGGATTATAATAAGGAGATGGATCGCGCATAAGCCTTTTGCGGAACATAGTCATTGCTGCTCCCATGTGCTACATAAAAAAACACAGGAATTGTAAATTAAAGAAGATATGTGACAGCTTACAAAATCTGAAAAAAAATTACTTAAACTTACTCTATCAGATAACCATCCATATTCCTTATCTGGCCAATCAATCCTAGGAGTAATAAGCTTCCAATAAAAACGCTCATCAGCTTCGGGTCTGATATTTGGTTCTTCCCTATTAAAAATCATTAACAATTGATTAATTTAAAACGACAAGTTTTGAATCGTTTAAAACAGTGACAGAAATAAGATACAGTAGCGTTTGTAGAAATAATTTAAAACAGTAACAGAAATAAAAAAACTTACGCAGCTAGCTTGAGAAAGTCCAGTAGTGTTTGCAGTTTATCTTCTTCAACCATTGTGAAAGCATCATATATAGCAGGAGAAGGTTCTACACCTTTGACAGTTTTGATGATGCGCTTAACTGTAGAGCTCCCTACATATGGAAATTTCTGAGACAAACTCAATTGCAGAATCCGCCTCGACTTAGACGCCCTTTTCTTAAACCACACAAATTTCGAATTTGACATTAAAACAAAACAAAAATTCTCCAGATCAACGACGTAATTTGAAGCTGAGGATCCGTGAAAAAACGAAACATATATAATCCGTGAAAATCGATCGAATCAACAAGTAGGATCGATTGACAAAACTCGATTATTAAAAGAGAAATCGAAACGTAAAGAGAATCAAACCTGAGAATACGGATCTTTGTGTAGCAGTGATCTCGAGAGAGAGAGAGAAGAAGAAGAATCAGAATGGGGTTTTTAACTCAGAAGTCGGCGTCTTCTGGCAAAAAAAAGAAGAAGAACTATGAACCTCCAATTTTAGGGTTCGTGTGTTTAATTTTAGGGAAGAAAACTATTAAAATCAGATTTTTTTTTTAAAATAAATATAAATGGCATTTTGGATAATATGATAAAATTTATAATGTGAGAGGTCTTTTTACTTAAAATATAAGTTAAACTAGTAATTTTTTTTTGGGTGGGTTAGTCTAGTTATTTTTTCATAGTTTTGAGTCATTTTGAGTAATTGTCACTAAAATTTTATTCTCTCAACTATTTATGTAGTCAATAAATAAAGGCAAATACGTTATTTTGTGTTTAGTGTGGTCAATAACAACCCACTATGCTATTTAGTGTCGTGTTTAGTTATATGTTTATGCATGAAGCAGAGAGATTTTTGCTGTTATCCATGGAAGTCGAGATCCAGATCGAAAAACTTAAAATCCGACTCCTTTCTTCTCTTCTCTTCTCTTATTAGAAGAATTCGCATCCGGTTCATAGCCGTCTACCTTTTATTTCGTACACCACCGTCGTTTTCCTTGAACCCCCAAAATTCAGGCTTCTTCGGTTCAACCGCAGCAACCAATTATAACTCGGTTAGAAAACAACACTATCTTCCTCCGCTGTTCACTCTCCGCCGAAGGTGCTTTATCTCTCGATCGGTCTCACGGACTTCCCCGCAACTCCGATCAACCGACTGCTTTAATTTGTCTTCGTCTTCAAGCCTGCACTTTTTCAGAACAAATAAAAAAAATTGAAAACCTGTTTACCTTATTTACAGCACAACAACGATCAATTCATTAAGGGTGTTTTTGGTAATCTGTATACACAATATATCGTAGCCAATGTTTATTATGGTTACCCAGTTAATATGTTGGCTATTGTGCCTAATTCCCCTATAAAAATATATATATATATATATGGAAAATTCTTCGATGTTAAAAAGAGTAAAGGAAAAAAATCTTCTAATTTGGGGTAAAGGGTTGGGCACAGTATCCGTTACCCGATCTTTACATGTTAACCAATTCGTACCCGTTTCATAAAACAGAAAATCCGTCACGTTCGAGTCGAGGAAAATGTAATATAATTTTGATACTCGCGGATAAAGATCGGGTAAAAGGTATTATTTTTTTTTACTACTCGTCTCGTTATCCGTTTTGGTACTCGATTGCTACCAGACCCGTAAATACTCGCATTTTATATCACTAATATTTGATAAATTCAGTTATAAAATAAAATTGTATACTATATAAATTGTATAGTATAAATACTCAAAACGTCAATCTTTTGTGTTTTTGAATGATCATCGATAATTTTGGAGATGATGGATTACAAGTTTTAAGTTTTGAAGTTTGTAATATTATATTTTATGAACTATATGTTGTCTATTAAGAAATTATTTTTTCTTTTCGTAATAACTTCTCCATTTATTTGATATACAACTTGGTTAAATTTAATTATAGATAAATTATATTACAATTGGACGGATAAAGGTAATGGAACTTGGTTAAATTTAATTATAGATAAATTATATTACAATTGGGCGGATAAAGGTAATGGACTGGGTACCCGTCGATTCAACGAATTTTTGTCGGATACCCGTTGTATAGGGTATTCGTTTTTTTGGATCGGGTAAAAATATTGTTTTTCAAATATCCGTTAGGGTCGGGTAACGGGTATTTCCTAATTTTTTTGCAAATTAGAAAAAGTTCTTCTAATTTGGTGTTTATTAATTAGGGTTCTTGGTCAATCCAATTGTCGGCTAATTTACGTGATTAAAATGGAATCTTCTGGAGATTGGGTTCTCTGTGATCTTCTGTTCTCGATACATCATAAGGTATTGAAGATAATTTCCCTCCTCTTCCTAGGATTCTAATTTTGTTACCGTCAATAGAATTTAGATTATCTCTTGTATCTATAATTCTGTTTCTGTATATATATCTCATAAGGGATTAAGAATTTGCTGATCAGGATCTTGGTTCTTCGAGAGAGGAGAAAGAGATGTTTGAATCATCAGATAGACAAAGAGATGTGCTTCAAAGGGTTAGTTCCAAAGCTCAAGAGATTGATGATACTGGTTCCATTGATGATCATCATTCTAGTGTTCGAGATGGAACTACGCGTGAGGTTGATGTCGGAACAGGATTATTAAAACTTCTCAGAGAGCAAGGAACTTTCAAGAGGAGGGGGAAAAGTAAGCTTGCAAGTAGTAGTGTTACATGTAATCTTGATGATGAAAGATTTCAGGATACTGGGATTGAATCCTAAAGAAACGTTTCGAGCATTGTCTCACAGTTTCCATGGGAAGAAGAAACACGACGATAAATCCAAACAGATGGAGATTTCGGATAGAGCTGTGGAGAGAATGAGGGAAGTTCACGCCAAATCGAAGAGTCCTTATATTGTTCTCTAATCGGAATTGTCTCTTTGGTTTGCCTTTTATGATACACACTCGAATGAATAAGTTCATTGATTTGGTGTTTTGCCTTAAATTTCAAGATATTATTGTTAAACTACTACATTGCTTATACTTCTATGTCTTGGAAACTTTCGAAGCCTCTTGTTGCTACTTCTTTGGGACCGATACCATAATTATAGATTCTCCTTTGCATAAGATCTTTTGAGATGTTAAGTGTAGCTCTGAATATGTACCGAATGATTATGGAGTGTGTACAGTCAGGGTTAGGGGTGGGCAAACGGAAATATGGGACGGAATTTCACGGGAACGGGACGGTAACGGAATTTTTGGGACTAAAAAAATATGTCCTATTTGTATCCCATTTAAAATTCAGGACGGGAACGGGATAGAACGGGAACGGTACGAGAAATCCCATAACATAACTAATTTCAAAACAAAAAAAATTAAATAAAATGATATTACAAATTGCAAACATGTATTTAACCTACTTCATTCATCAAAAACATTTTGGAAATTAAGAAGAAAAAAAAAACACTCAATTGTATTTCATAAATGTTTAAAATAAAAAAAATTAAAATCGAATCAAGATGAATCAAATATAAAGTAAATTGCATAAATATTTCAAATCAAAATATAAATCAAATAATTTATTTTTTAAAGTATATTATAAAAAAATAAAAATAATTACTTTTGTAATATATAATATAATATATTATACAATCTCATATTAGATATATATATATATATAAAATATAATTTAATATATATATTTATTTATAGTAAACGAGATTTTGGAAATTTCCGTTCCCGTCCCGTCCTATCCCGTTCCCAATCGGGAATTGAAAACTTGTCTATGAAAATACGAAAAATATATAGGACGGAAATTTGAGAACGGTTACGGGATGGGACAGGACGGGACGGGAATTGTGCCCACCCCTAGTCAGGGTATTAGCTTCAAAGCTTGAGAGAATCATATTCTCGCAAGACCGTTCCCAAACGATTCTTCCGTCTTTTCCACTGTTTGGCTCTCGAGGTTAGTTACATTACATCTTCCCACTGAATTTGTTCAAACCTTTTAGATGGAGCAACTTCCCACCAAATTATTATCGCGGTCTCCTTCTCATAGCTTAGCAAGGATTGTGAAGTGACCGAAGTGCCCATATTCAAACAATTGGTTTACCTGCATTTGAGATACTACACGACACAAGATTACACATTCAGGAACTTCCTCAAATCCACACCTATACTCGAGGTGCTTAGCATCCAGGTAAGTACTAATTATATCGAATGTAAGTCCATATAATTATAAGTAGTAATTATATCGAAATGTTGCGACTTTCTTATCGTTTCTATTGTTTTGATTTTGCTTTTGGCTGGTGAAACCCACCAGGACCTGACGCCTTCTCGTTCAACACCTCCTTCAGAGATCTTCAATGAATTTCCTTCAGGAACAGCACTGGACTGCGTTAGAACAATGCTCAAAGTCCTGCAAATCAGGGATTTCAATACGCAGGAGCTTCAACTATCAGTGTTGAGCTATGTGATGGAAAACGCCGAGGTTCTTGAATTAGTCGTCCTTTCAATGCGCGACCGAATCACAGAGAAAGCTAAATCACAAATCTTGTCTTTTCCCAAAGCTTCACCTCATGCCTCTGTCTTCTTCCAATGATCTAAAGTTTTGACCTTTTAGGCAAGTTTTTAGGTGACTTCATTACTTTTATTGTGTATTAATGATCATTGTTGTCCCGCACAGATGACGATGATATTATATGAGGTCCTTAGGCTGTATCCTCCCGTAACTCAGCTGAGGCGAGCCGTTCACAAAGAGATGAGGCTAGGAAATCTGACATTACCGGGCGGAGTTCAGGTCAATCTACCTATTCTGCTAGTCCAACGTGACACTGACCTATGGGGCAACGATGCAGCGGAGTTCAATCCTGAGAGATTCAAAGACAGTCTCTCAAAGGCAACAAAGGGCCAAGTCTCCTTCTTTCCATTCGCGTGGGGACCAAGGATATGCATTGGTCAGAATTTTGCTGGAGGCAAAGATGGCAATGGCATTGATTCTACAGAGATTCTCCTTCGAGCTATCTCCTTCCTATGTTCATGCTTCTTACCCAGTGTTCACCATTCACCCACAGTTCGGTGCTCCTCTTATCCTGCGCAAGCTTTAATTCTAGAACCTCAAGGGGTATTGCCAAGTAAACTTGTCCTAGGCAGATGAAACGAGTCCTAATCATTTTACAAAACTCAAATCTTTTTATCTGTTTATGTCAGAAATCAACTTGTCAGTTGTGTAAAAGGAAACGATACCAGTCAAAGATGGCAATAGCATTTACCCATAGTTTGGAGCTCATCTTATACTCCATCAAGCGAGACAAGTGCCATTATATGAATTTGCTTGAAGGTCTACTAGTAAGAATCCTGTTTCGAACTTGTTGTCCACGTATCGTTGACACTTAAAAGAATGAAAATTCACCCCACCAATAATCATTTTAACTCATTTTTTGTTTGTTTCCGATTAAATCTTTGACTAAACATCGTTATGATAAACAAGTAATGAATTTATTGTAAGCAAAAATTTCAATCTATAGTTGGACTAAAAAATCTGTGGACAAGTCCTAACTGGTTTTCATATTATTTTAGTACATAGTCACATGCACCATAGGCCTTAAAGAAATGGTTTGTGGACCTTTTTTTTCTTTTTTTTTGGTATGTAGTGACAAAGAAATGTCAAAAATATTGACTTTCATGCATTAATTCATCCTACAAAAGTTATGTTTTTTCACACAAATCCAAATTTGCTTCTTGTACCTTGGTGACATGTCAATGTGTGGCTCCCAAGTAAGTAGAAGATCAACGGACACAACAAAAATGATTGTCCAAAACGCAAACCATAAAGTATTTGTCAGACCTAACAACCAAAAAATATATAGTTTTCAATAATAAAATATAAAAATATTTATAAGTATAATTATCATCTACAAATAAATAATATTGTTACATATATAATAATGAAAAATTTCTTAATATACCTATTTTTTCTAAAAATGATATGGTAAATCTAAATATTACATTTAGTTAAGGGGCAATAACAAAAATACCATTTTTTGTGTGCACATTCGCAAAAATGCCATTTAAGAGTGCCCATTTGCAAAAATTTCACTAATTATAGATTTATAAAGCTTATATCTTAAAATTTTAAACCCTAAAAAATGTTTTGACTCCTAAAAAACCCCCTAAATCCTCATAACTAAACCCTAATAAAACATAATTAACCCAAACATAAATGATATAAAGAAAAAATAATTTTGAAAAAGTGGCATTTTTGTAAAGATTTCAAAAGTGTGGCATTTTTGTAAAGTGGCACTTGAAAAATGGCATTTTTTGAAATTTCTCTTTAGTTAAACTTAAATATGTAAAACATGTATTAATGAATTTATTTTATAAAATTAATAAAAATATGTAGATTTCCACCATGGCATATAGTTTTAGTAGAAATATTTTCATTGGTTAATTTAAATGACATGTTCTTTAAAAAAACCTCATTGAATAAAACATATGATTTTTTCACCAAATATCTATTCAATTTAATATATAAAGGATTAATGACACTTTTGAAAAAAAAATCTAAATGATAACCTTTTTTAAAAGTGGCATTTATCAAAAATTATCTACATTTAATCTAATTGTTATGCAAATTAATTTTTGTATGATAAAACATGAGAGATATATATACCATTTGATCTTTGTTCTTTTTTACTTTCTCCCGTGTATTAAAAAATAATGAATTTTTGTTTTTGAATATTCTAATCCCGCTTTGACGCGGATAAAAAAATCTAGTAATTAGTTTTATTGGAAAAAAAAAAGATATTCTCATATAAAATATTCCATATTAATTACCACGTATTCGTTGCTTCCATATTCATTTAATGATTATATATTGTATATATAATATGAATTTAGTGGATAATTGAGCTCAAATATAGTTGGATTCTTTTAATTATTTGCATAATGATTCATGTCATTAAGAATTTTTAATAGTTTTCCTTCTGAACTTTTTGACATCTAGGATTTTTCATCTAGTGTCTTCTCTATTAATATATAGAGGATATAAAGAATTATCAATGCTAAATATGAAATTATGTATGACCCTGATTTTTAATTGAAAATAAATAAGTTGTTTGGGTGGCTAATTGGGCTGTCCTATTATTTTGTTTAACTGACCATAGAAGATTGTGAGTTTTACTAATCTTTTTAGAATGACACTTAAAATTTGTATGTAGTGTCTCTTCTATTAATATGTAGAGGATATCTTCTATTCGAGAATGTCATGTCAGCAAGTTATTCATCTCTCTTTCTTTTCTCAGAAAAAAAAAATGGAAATATCAGCTGCGTCGGTAACAGTTTCAGTAGCTATAGCTGTTGTGTCGTGGTGGGTATGGAGAACTCTGAAGTGGGTTTGGTTTGAACCTAAGATGCTTGAGAGTTACCTGAGAAGACAAGGTCTTGCCGGAACTCCTTACACGCTTCTTGTCGGGGATGTGAAGAGAAATTTCAGCATGTTGACAGAGGCAAGATCCAAACCAATCAAACTAACAGATGATATTACATCACGAGTCGTGCCTTATCCCTTGCAAATGCTCAAGACTCACGGTATGCCTTCTCGATTCCTCTCTGTTTACAGTTTAAACGAAGTTGTTGCAGGTTACCTGATCTGGAAAAAGGTTTCAACTTTTGTATCTCTCTGTGGTTGGAACTGCAGGAAGGACTTTCTTTACATGGCTTGGACCAATACCAACCATCACCATAATGGATCCTGAGCTAATCAAAGAAGTGTTGAACAAAATCTATGATTTCCAGAAGCCCCATACATTCCCTTTGGGCAGATTGATAGCCACTGGACTCTTCAGTTATGATGGTGATAAATGGGCAAAACACCGTAGAATCATCAACCCGGCTTTCCATCTTGAGAAGATCAAGGTTTTGGCTTTACTTTTCATAGTCCCTTAGCTTGCTTTATGTAAGTACGTTCATTTGGACCTGACCCAACTTGTGCCTTGTACAGAATATGGTACCTGCATTCCACCAGAGCTGCAGCGAGGTTGTTGGCAAATGGGACAAGATAGTATCGGATGAAGGGTCGTCATGTGAGGTGGATGTTTGGCCTTGGCTTGTGAGTATGACTGCAGATGTGATCTCTCGTACTGCTTTTGGCAGCAGCTATAAAGAAGGGCAGAGGATATTCGAGCTCCAAGCAGAAATAGCACAACTCCTCACACAAGCTTTAGGAAGAGTTTTCATCCCTGGATATCGGTAATAAAACCTCTAACTTGCCTGGCTTGACTCTTGGTCTATTAGGTGGCATGAATAATGTTGTGTCATTTGTTTTCGTAGTTATCTCCCAACGAAGGGTAATAGAAGGATGAAAGCAGCAGCCAAAGAAATCCAAGTTATACTTAGAGGGATCATTAACAAAAGGTTAACGGCGAGAGAAGCTGGGGAAGCACCAAGCGACGATTTGCTGGGTACACTTCTTGAATCAAATTTGGGGCAAGGTAAAGGAAATGGAATGAGCATTGAGGATGTAATGGAGGAGTGCAAGTTGTTCTATTTCGCCGGGCAAGAGACTACTTCAGTACTTCTTGCTTGGACAATGGTTCTGTTAGGCCAACACCAAGACTGGCAGGCTCGTGCGCGAGAAGAAGTGAAGCAAGTTTTTGGCGACAAAGAACCCGATACAGAAGGACTTAACCAGCTCAAAGTTGTAAGTAAAACCAAATCAAAGATCTTCAGGTGACTTCAGTACTTTTGTGTGTTATGATGACTGAATGTTTCCAACAGATGACGATGATATTGAATGAGGTCCTTAGGCTGTATCCTCCAGTAGCCCAGATGACCCGAGCCATTTACAAAGAGACGAAGCTAGGCGACATGACGCTACCAGGCGGCATTCACATCACTGTACCTATTCTGCTAGTCCAACACGACACCGAGCTGTGGGGAAACGATGCAGCAGAATTCAAGCCCGAGAGATTCAAAGACGGTATCTCAAAGGCAACAAAGAACCAAGTCTCCTTCTTGTCATTTTCGTGGGGACCGAGGATATGCATCGGCCAGAATTTTGCCATGTCGGAGGCAAAGATGGCAATGGCATTGATTCTACAAAGATTCTTCCTTGAGCTATCTCCTTCCTATGTTCATGCTCCTTACACAGTCTTCACCATCCACCCACAGTTTGGTGCTCCTCTGATCCTGCACAAGCTTTAATTCCATAACCACATGTGATGTTTTCAAATAAACTTGCTTTAAGTAGTAGAAACAAAGATTTCATATGAACAATTTTCACTCTCACATGATCTGTAATGAATACCATTCAAAAAAAAAAGACAGGGACTCCACAAAACACACATTATTTCTAGGGTCAATTGGTGATATAACCAAAAGAAAAAAAACTAAGTTTATAGTTATCCATGCTAATTTCCCTTATTTCTATGGAAACTGACGCACAAAAAGTTATACATTTTCGTTCTCTGTGGCTATGTACTATCACTGGAGGAATGTCAAACTAGAGACAAGCCAGAAATTAAAGAAATTCAGGAGAATACCTCTCAGGGGAATCAAAGTATCAAACACAGAATCGGCCACTCAATCGGTCCCAGACGAAAATGGCGAAAGCCAGACCGATTCACTATGTCTTGTGACTCTTCTCAAACCGACAATTATAATAAGACAAGTTTCGGATCTAATTTTCAATTACACAAAACCGACAATATTTTTGTTTTATTTTTCTGCATTATCCTTGACGATAAATTTTGTTTTAATTGTTATATCTTTCCGCACGTGCAGCGTACGAAATACAGAAACAAAAAAAAATCTTCGATATAAAAAAGAGAATATAAATGGAAAATTCTTCGATGTTACGAAGAAAAAATTCTTCTAATTTGGTGTTTATCAATTAGGGTTCTTGGTCAATCCAATTGTCGGCTAATTTACGTGATTAAAGTGGAATCTCCTGGAGATTGGGTTCTCTCTGATCTTCTTGTTCTCGATATTGAAGATAGTCATAGGATTCTGATTTCGTTATTGTCAATATAATTTAGATTATCTCTTGTATCTATAATTCTGTTTCTGTATATATATATATCTCACAAGGTATTGAGAAGTTTGCTGTATCGTTTCAAGATTTTGGATTCTATTTGCATAAGAATATGTCTCAGTTTCAAATTGCTACGAAGAAGAATAAGAAATTGGTTATAAATATTGCTCCAAGTAAAGAAGATCTTGCTTCAAGATTTGAAGCTGATCAGGAACTTGGTTCTTTGAGAGAGGAGAAAGAGATGTTTGAATCATCAGATAGACAAAGAGATGTGTTTCAAAGGGTTAGTTCCAAAGCTCAAGAGATTGATGATACTGGTTCCATTGATGATCATCATTCTAGTGTTAGAGATGGAATTATGCGTGAGGTTGATGTCGGAACAGCATTATTAAAAATTCTCAGAGAGCAAGGAACTTTCAAGAGGAGGGGGAAAAGTAAGCTTGCAAGTAGTAGTGTTACATGTAATCTTGATGATGAAAGATTCAAAGATAGGTTTAAGGATATTCGGATTGACAGGGTCGATGACCAGGGCAGGATATTGAATTCTAGAGAAGCGTATCGGTTATTGTCTCACAGATTCCATGGGAAGCAACCTGGGAAGAGGAAGCAAGAGAAACGGAAGAAGAAGCACGAAGATAAGTCCAAACAGATGGAGACTATGGATAGAGCAGTGGCGAGAATGAGGGATGTTCACGCCATATCGAAGAGTCCTTATATCGTTCTCTAATCGGAATGGTCGTCTCTTTTGGTTTGCCTTTTATGATACACACTCGAATGAATAAGTTCATAGATTTTGGTGTTTTGTTAAACTACATTGCTTATATTTCTGTCTTTTCACTATGATCTAACGTTTTATGCATTCCTCTTTGGATTATTTGTTTTCCCACGGTTGTATCAGGGCAACAAACTTCAAAAACTTGTTATTACCTGATACGAACTTATAAGCTTCTATATTTCTCCACTCTTTGCTAGTTTTGGCTCTCTCGTGGAGTTGAGACTTCGTAGAAAGAGCATTCTTGACATTTGCTCGTCTCTACAATCTTCAATGTGTCTTCCGTCTCCAAGAACCTCGTTCTGAAATTTCCTGTCTTGGAAACTTTCGAAGCCTCTTGTTGCTACTGCTTTACTTAAGATCTTTGAGATGTTCAAGTGTAGCTCTGAATATGTACCGAATGATTCTGGAGTGTGTAAGATCAGGGTATTAGCTTCAAAGCTTGAGAGAATCATATTCTTGCAAGACCGTTCCCAAACGATTCTTCTGTCTTTTCCACAGTTTGGCTCTCGAGGTTAGTTACATTACATCTTCCAACTGAATTTGTTCAAACCTTTTCAATGGAGCAACTTCCCACTAAATTATTTTCAAAGATGGCAATGGCATTGATTCTACAGAGATTCTCTCCTTCGAGTCACCCACAGTTCGGTGCTCCTCTTATCCTGCACAAGCTCTAATTCTAGAACCTCAAGGGGTGTTGCCAAGTAAACTTGTCCTAGGCAGATGAAACGAGTCTTAATCATTTTACTAAACTCAAATCTTTTTATCTGTTTTAAGTCATAAATCAACTTGTCAGTTGTGTAAAAGGAAACGATGTATCATGTGTATAGGGATTTCCAGATTTTAGACACGAAATAATAAATTTTGCAAAATACAAAACTAGTCAAAGATGGCACTAATAGCATTGATTCTACAGAGATTCTCTTTCGTCCTTCTTATATTCGTGCTCCTTAGACAGTCATCACCATTCACCCACAGTTGGAGCTCAGCTTAGTACATTAGTTTTTGAAAGCAAAAAGTAAATAATACATAGTCACAATGGCTTTAAATGTTATGTGGAGGTAATGGCTTTTCGTCAAGTATGCAGTTTTGGTTTTTTCTAGTATGCAGTGACAAAGAAATGTCAAAAAGATTGACTTTCATGCATTTCCTCCTACACAAGTTATGGTTTTTCACACAAATCCAAATTTGCTTCTTGTGCCCGCCTTTTATGACATGTCACTGTGTGGCTCCCAAGTAATGTAAAAGATCAACGGACACAACAAAATGATTGTCCAAAACGCAAACCATAAAGCATTTTATGACATCACTCCTGATGTCATCACCATCACCACCACATCCATATCTTGGGCATTCTCTATCTATTTATTCAGCGAATGTCATGTCAGCAGCTTATTCATCTCTCTTTCTTTTCTCTGTGAGAAACAAAAAAAAAATGGAAATATCAGTTGCCTCGGTAACAGTTTCAGTGGCTATACTTCTTGTGTCGTGGTGGGTATGGAGAACTCTGAAGTGGGTTTGGTTTAAACCTAAGATGCTTGAGAGTTATCTGAGAAGACAAGGCCTTGTCGGAACTTCTTACACGCTTCTTGTTGGAGACGTGAAAAAGAATTCCAGCATGTTAATGGAGGCAAGATCCAAACCCATCAAACTAACTGATGATATTACATCACGAGTTGTGCCTTATCCCTTGCAAATGCTCAAGACTCACGGTATGTTTCTTGACTCCTCTCTGTTTTACAGCTTAAAGATATACAGAGAACAACGAAACTGTTTCAACTTTTGTATCTCTGTGGTTGGAACTGCAGGAAGGACTTTCTTTACATGGCTTGGACCTATACCAACCATCACCATAATGGATCCTGAGCTAATCAAAGAAGTGTTGAACAAAATCTATGATTTCCAGAAGCCGAATGCATTCCCTTTGGGCAGACTGATAGCCACTGGACTCTTCAGTTATGATGGCGATAAATGGGCAAAACACCGAAGAATCATCAACCCAGCTTTCCATCTTGCGAAGATCAAGGTTTAGGCTTTATGTTTCCTAGTCCCTTAGCTTGCTTTATGTATGTATGTTCATTTGGACCCAACTTGTGCCTTATGTATAGAATATGGTACCTGCATTCCACCAGAGCAGCAGCGAGGTTGTTGGCAAATGGGACAAGATAGTATCGGATAAAGGGTCGTCCTGTGAGGTCGATGTTTGGCCTTGGCTTGTGAGTATGACTGCAGATGTAATCTCTCGTACGGCTTTTGGTAGCAGCTACAAAGAAGGGCAGAGGATATTCAAGCTTCAAGCAGAAATAGCACAGCTCCTCACACAAGCTTTACGAAGAGTTTTCATCCCTGGATATGGGTAATTAAACCCTCAAACTAGCCTGGCTTGAAGAGTTTTCAATCTAACATGAATCATGTTATTTGTTCTTTTGTTTGCGTAGGTATCTCCCAACGAAGGGTAATAGAAGGATGAAAGCAGCAGGTAGAGAAATCCAAGTTATACTGAGAGGGATCATTAACAAGAGGTTAACGGCTAGAGAAGCTGGGGAAGCACCGAGCGACGATTTGCTGGGTACACTTCTTGAATCAAATGTGGGGCAAGGTAAAGGAAACGGAATGAGCATCGAGGATGTAATGGAGGAGTGCAAGTTATTCTATTTCGCCGGGCAAGAGACTACTTCAGTACTTCTTGTTTGGACAATGATTCTCTTAAGCCATCACCAAGACTGGCAGGCTCGTGCGCGAGAAGAAGTGAAGCAAGTTTTTGGTGACAAAGACCCCGATTCAGAAGGCCTTAACCAACTCAAAGTTGTAAGTAAAAAAACAAATCAATAAACCTTTCGGCGACTTCAGTATTTTTGGTTGTGTTATGATGATTTTGCTGAATGTTTCCAACAGATGACGATGATATTGAATGAGGTCCTTAGGCTGTATCCTCCTGTAGCCCAGATGACCCGAGCCATTTACAAAGAGACGAAGCTAGGCGACATGACGCTACCAGGCGGCATTCACATCACTGTACCTATTCTGCTAGTCCAACACGACACCGAGCTGTGGGGAAACGATGCAGCAGAATTCAAGCCCGAGAGATTCAAAGACGGTATCTCAAAGGCAACAAAGAACCAAGTCTCCTTCTTGTCATTTTCGTGGGGACCGAGGATATGCATCGGCCAGAATTTTGCCATGTCGGAGGCAAAGATGGCAATGGCATTGATTCTACAAAGATTCTTCTTTGAGCTATCTCCTTCCTATGTTCATGCTCCTTACACAGTCTTCACCCTTCACCCACAGTTTGGTGCTCCTCTGATCCTGCACAAGCTTTAATTCCATAACCACATGTGATGTTTTCAAATAAACTTGCTTTAAGTAGTAGAAACAAATATTTCATATGAACAATTTTCACTCTCATATGATCTTTAATGAATACCACAAAAAAAAAAAAAAAAAGACACAGAGACTCCACAGAACACACATTATTTCTATGGAAACTGACACACAAAAAGTTTTACATTTTCGTTCTCTATGGCTATGTACTATCTTACATTTCAATTCAATCTAGATATATATATATATATATATATATCACTGGAGGAATGTCAAACTAAAAGCAAGCCACTTACACTGCTGTAAAATCCCAGAAATTAAAGAAATTCAGGTGAAACAGACAAGTTCAAGAACCATCAAATTCAAAATGGGTCGAAAACAAGTAGCTTTGGTTTCTTGAATACCTCTCAAAGGGAATCAAACACAGAATGGACAGAATAGAAGCCGAAAATGGCGAAAGCCAGACCGATTCACGATCTAATTTTCACTTACACAAAACCGACAATTATAAGACAAGTTTCGGATCTAATTTTCAGTTACACAAAACCGACAATATTATAAATATAATAAATATCTATAATATTTTAATATAAACCGACTTATATGTCGGTATACGTTTACCTATAAATATGAGGCAGACGGAAAAAAAAAAACACAACATTATCTTTCTCCTTCTGGTTCTATAATTATCTCTATCCTTTTTTTTTTTTTACACTCATAAAATAATAATAGTTTATAATACGTTATCAGCACGAACGACTCTATATCCATACCGTTAAATCATATCTTCTGTCATACCAACAGGGTAAGATTTTAATTTTCGTGTTATTCAATTTAATTTGTAATTTATTTATTATTTATGGAGTGGTAGGCTCTGCCTCCTCCTCATAATATTATGGTAGGCTCTGCCTCCGCACTATCAGTGGAAAAGGCATATAATAGGCTATGTCTTTTCAAAATTGATCATTATTATGGTAGGCGCTGCCTCCTTGATCAATTAAAATTTTATGTCTCCATAATCCCATGGTAGGCTCTGCCTCCTTGATTATGTTGAGAATTATGCCTATTATTTTTTTATTATTATTTTCTTACCGTTATTTATTTTCTGTTATTTATTTATGTTCTGTTATTTATTTATCATTTATATGGAAGGCTTTGCTCTTATTTTTTATTTTTTTGTATTATGTTATTATTATTGCACCAATTTATCATAATTATTTAAAATTGAATTTTAATATAATATTTAAAATTTTGTTATATAGTTATCATGTCAAATTTGGCAAAACTTGAGATCGCTGCCCTTGATTTATCTGAGAAAAATTATTTGACATGGGCAGTAGATGCAAAAATGCATCTAAAAGCAAGTGGACTTCTTGACACCATGGATAAATGGAAGGTCATGTCCGATGAGGAAAAGGCAAAGGCCATGATATTCCTCCGCCATCATATTCATGATACGTTAAAAGATGAATATATTATGAAAGATAATCCCGCAGATCTTTGGCTGTCACTCAAAGATAGGTTTGATCACCAGAAATATGTGATCTTACCAAAGGCAAGACATGAGTGGCTGAATCTGCGGTTTGAGGATTACAAAAGTGTAAGCGAATATAATTCCACTTTGTTCGGAATTACTTCGAGGATGATGTTATGTGGAGAAAGTATAAGTGATTTTGATATGATCGAAAAAACTCTCCAAACATTTCATCCAGGAAACGTAGTCCTCCAGCAACAATATCGGGCAAGGGAATTTACCCGATACTCGGATTTAATGCAAGTTCTTCTTGTTGCTGAACAAAATAATGAAATTGTTATAATGAATCATGAATCTCGTCCAACTGGATCGGCTCCATTCCCAGAAGCGAATGTGGTAGCATCCAATACATATAATTTTCGAGGACGATGGCGTAGTCGCGGTAGAGGCCGTGGACGCGGACGTGGCAGAAGTGGTGGACGAGGCCGAGGACAAGGAAGAGGATTCCAGTCAGATAACTCCGACACATTGAAAGCCAACCAAAATTCTCTGGGAAATGTTGTTGGCCGCATAAATAAAAGAAAAACGGAGAGTGCTTGTTACAGATGTGGCATGAAAGGCCATTGGGCACGAATATGTCGTGTGCCAAAACATTTGGCCGATCTGTATCAAGAGTCACAAAAGGCAAAGCAGACGAATGTCGAAACAAATTTCATCACTGATGAAGCTGGACCTTCCTTTAACGGTCTCAATGATGATGCTCATTTCGATGTTGCTGATTTTCTTGTTGATCCTGAAGTATCAACAGAAAGAAATGATAACTAAATCTATAAGACATGATGCTAGTATTTTTATGTACTTTGTATAATATGCTTTTAGTTTTAAACATTTTGTATTATATGCTTTTATTTTGCAGTATGATGTTAAAATAGTTTTGAAAAAATAATTTTGTAAAATAGATTTTATACTATTTTGTTAAAATAAGTTTGTAAAATATTTTTAAAATAATTTTATAACCTCATGTTACATAACATTTCGTTTCTTTTTATTAATGCATCTTTGATTAATATTGTTATACCAGACGATGTCAGAACTTGAGATTATGGACGGAGATACATGTCTGGCAGATAGTGCGACAACGCACACAATACTTAGAGATAAAAAGTATTTCTCCGTTCTTAATTTAAAAGACTCCGCCGGAAGCGTGAGTACTGTATCTGGTAATGCAAATATTATTATGGGCTCAGGAAAAACCAGGTTTTCAATGCCAAGGGGAACAAAGTTTGAGATACATGATGCATTATATTCTCCCAATTCATACAGAAATTTATTAAGTTTCAAAGATATCCGAAAAAATGGATATCATATCGAGACGAAGAATAAGAATGGCATTGAATATCTTTGCATTACATTAGAAAAGAAGCATATATTGGAAGAATTACCAATGATGTCTTCTGGATTATATTGCACAAAGATATATATGACTGAGTCCTATGCTGTAGTAAACCAGCAGTTTACTAATATATTTAAAATATGGCATGAAAGGCTAGAACATCCAGGATCAGTCATGATGAGAAGAATTGTGCAAAACTCTAGCGGACATCCATTGAAAAACCAAAAGATTTTTCTATCTAGAGATTTTTCATGTTCTGCATGTTCTCAAGGAAAATTAATAACTCGGCCATCACCGGCTAAAGTTGGGAATGAAAATCCAGTATTCTTAGAGAGAATACATGGCGATATATGTGGACCTATACATCCACCATGCGGGCCGTTCCGCTATTTTATGGTATTAATTAATGCATCGAGTAGATGGTCACACGTGTTTCTGTTGACAACACGGAATACGGCTTTTGCAAAATTCATTACCCAAATAATCAGATTAAGAGCACAATTTCCTAATTATGCCATAAAGAAAGTTAGGCTTGATAACGCCAGTGAATTCACTTCACAAGCTTTTAATAATTATTGTATGGCAATGGGGATTGATGTTGAACACCCAGTTCCCCATGTTCATACACAAAATGGTTTGGCTGAAAGTTTAATTAAACGGTTGCAACTCATTGCAAGGCCGTTAATCTTGAGAACAAATCTCCCAATTCATGTATGGGGACATGCTATATTGCATGCTGCGGCATTGGTCCAGATTAGACCAAGTGCATATAATAAGTATTCCCCATTACAGTAAACATCTGGCCAAGAACCCAATATATCCCATCTTCGTGTTTTTGGATGTGCGGTTTATGTCTCTATAGCTCCGCCACAAAGAACAAAAATGGGACCTCAAAGGAGACTTGGGATATATGTCGGGTATACGTCACCGAGTATAATTCGATATCTTGAACCAAAAACTGGTGATATGTTTACGGCACGTTTTGCCGATTGCCATTTTAATGAAGATGAATTTCCAGCGTTAGGGGGAGGAATTAAAGGAATTCCAAAAGATATTACTTGGTGTGCACCATCTTTAGTGCATCTTGATCCCCCTACAAAACAACGCGAGTTGAAAGTTCAGAAAATTGTACACTTGCAAAATTTGGCAAACCAGTTACCTGATGCGTTCATAAATACAAAAAGAGTGACAAAATCATATATACCCGCTGCAAATGTTCCATCAAGAATCAATGTTCCAGAAGAACAAATCGATGGAAACAAAACGAATGAACCTAAGGTTCAATTAAAGAGGGGGAGGCCGATGGGCTCAAAGGATAAAAATCCTCGAAAGAAAAAGAAATTAGGAGAACAAAATGAGAAGGTTCTAGAGGAACCATATAAAGAAAAATATCCAGAAAATATGTATGAAAGGGTTCCGGAAGAACCAGAGGAAGAAAATGAACATGATACAGAAACATATGAGATTTCCATTAATTATGTCCAAAATGGGAAAATATGGGTTAGAAATGAAATCGATGATACTGATGGAATATTCTCTTTCTCTGTATCTAAAGAAATTGATCAAGATGATCCAGACCCAAAGTCTATATCAGAATGCCACGAAAGATCTGATTGGGAAAAATGGCAAATGGTCATGAGAAATGAATTAGACTCTCTTAATAAAAGAGATGTTTTTGGACCTATAGTCGTTACACCCAAAGATGTAATCCCAGTCGGATATAAGTGGGTCTTTGTGCGAAAAAGAAATGAGAAGAACGAAATCACAAGATATAAAGCCTGGCTTGTGGCACAAGGTTTTTCTCAAAAACCGGGAATTGATTATGAAGAGACATATTCTCCAGTTATGGATGCAATCACATTTAGGTACTTAATGAGCTTGGCGGCATCTATGAATTTAGAAATGTACCTAATGGATGTTGTGACTGCATATCTTTATGGATCACTTGATACTGATATATACATGAAAATCCCAGAAGGATTAAAGATCCCAGAAGGATTAAAAGTGCATGAAGCATCATCTAAGGAAATATGTTCGGTCAAATTACAACGATCACTGTATGGATTAAAGCAATCCGGACGCATGTGGTATAATCGCTTAAGTGAATATTTGTTAAGTAAAGGATACATTAACAATGCGATATGCCCTTGCGTGTTTATTAAGAAATCCTCATCAGGATTTGTGATCATTGCAGTATACGTAGATGACCTGAACATAATTGGAACTCAAAAGGAAATTGATGATGCAAGAACTCATATGAAAGAGGAGTTTGAAATGAAAGATCTAGGAAAGACAAAATTTTGTCTAGGGCTTCAAATTGAACATCTCAAAAATGGAATTTTTGTGCATCAATCAAATTATACAAAAAGAGTATTAAAACGCTTTAATATGGATAAAGCGACTCATTTGAGTACTCCAATGGTTAATAGATCGCTTGATGTTTTAAAAGATCCATTTCGACCTTGTGAAAATGGCGAGAACATATTAGGTCCTGGAGTACCTTATATGAGCGCTATTGGTGGACTTATGTATCTTGCTAATTGTACTCGACCAGATATAGCTTTTGCTACTAATCTACTTGCAAGATACAGTTCATCTCCTACTCGTAGACATTGGAACGGACTAAAACACATATTCCGTTACCTCCAAGGTACGATTGACTTTGAATTATTTTATTCAAGAAACCCCGAGGTTGGTCTTGTTGGTTTTGTAGATGCAGGTTATTTATCTGATCCGCATAAAGCTCGTTCGCAAACTGGGTATATTTTTACAATTGGTGGAACTGCAATCTCATGGCGGTCTCAAAAACAGACTTTGGTTGCTACTTCTTCAAATCATGCCGAAATCATTGCACTTTATGAAGCATGCAGAGAGTGTGTATGGCTCAGATCAATGACTCAACATATTCAAGAAGCAAGCGGAATAACCACCAACAAAGAGCCGATGACTATATTTGAAGATAATTCTGCATGTGTTGTCCAAATCAAAGAAGGCTACATCAAGAGTGATAGGACGAAACATATTCCTCCAAGATTTTTCTCCTACACTCGGGAACTCGAAGAGAAGAAGGAGATTGATGTTCAATATATTCGCTCAAGTGACAACGTAGTAGATTTATTCACAAAGACGCTTCCGACTACAACATTCCGGAAACATGTTCAGAGTATCGGAATGCACCATCTACGAGACCTCTAAAGAAAAGATTATATATATATTTTTTTCAGGGGGAGACTGCACTCTTTTTTCTTTGTCATGGTTTTTGTCCCACTGGATTTTTCCATGATAAGATTTTTAACGAGGCAGTATAAAAATATTAAAACATAAATAGATATTTAAGGAGGAGTATTATAAATATAATAAATATCTATAATATTTTAATATAAACCGACTTTTATGTCGGTATACGTTTACCTATAAATATGAGGCAGACGAAAAAAAAAAGAACACGACATTATCTTTCTCCTTCTGGTTCCATAATTATCTCTATCCTTTTTTTTTCTTACACTCATAAAATAATAATAGTTTATAATAGACGGTTGTTTTTGTTTTATTTTTCTGCATTATCCCTTGACGACAAATTTAGTTTTAATTGTTATATATTTCCGCACGTGCAGCGTACGAAATACAGGACAAACAAATCTTCGATATAAAAAAATATAAATGAAAAACTCTTCGATGTTACAAAGAAAAAATTCTTCTAATTTGGTGTTTATCGATTAGGGTTCTTGGTCAATCCAATTGTCGGCTAATTTACATGATTAAAGTGGAATCTTCTGGAAACATCTCTGTTCTCGATACATCGTCATAAGGTATTGAAGATTTTCCTTTTCTTCATATGATTCTGATTTCGTTATTATCAATACACGCCGCGAAATCGCGGGAGAAAAAAAGTTATTTATTAAAAAATAATTAAATTATGTTTAATATAATACTCTTTCTATTTCATATGATGTTTAAAGTTTTTGTATATGGATTAAAAGTCATTTACTCTTTTAATTTTTCAATACAAAAGATGTTTTATCATCAATTTTAAAACAATTCAACCAACGAAAAAACAATCTGCAGAATTTAAACAGTCAAAACAACAAAAACACAATTAATTTTTCATAGAAATCTAAAAACATCAAATAAAATGAAACAAAAAAACTTCTCTAAAATATCATATATAATGAAACAGAGGGAGTAATAAATAAGTATACAATGTAAATGTAAAATATTTTTTAATGGTAGAAACAAAAAGACAAAAAGGTATTTGCAAACGCACAATACTAAAAACTATTTTTTAGAATTATGGAGAATTTGTTATAAATGAAAGGATCAAAATATTAAGAGAATGTGACGCAATCATATAATAAATTAACAAGAATAAACGAGTTTTTCAAAGAAAACACAACTATATGATTAAGTAATAGCTATAAAACCGTTTTCTCGAATAGAGGCAACCGAATAAGATTCATTAATAACTATTAAAACATTTTTTTCCGAAAAGACGCAACACTAAAATGCATTAACAACCATTAAATGGTTTATTCTCGAAAAGACACAACCATACAATGCATTATATTTATAAAACAGTTTTTTAAAGATGAAACTTTATGATGTATTAATAACCATAAAATATTTTTTACGAAAAGATGCAACCATATGAAACATAATAATAATAATAATAAAACAATTTTTTGAAAAGATGTAATTTTACATAGACCAATTTTTTTCAAAATATACAATCCAACGATGCATTAATAACCATTAAACGATATTTCTAAAAAATATGCAATCCTAAGATGAATTAATAACAACAAAACAATAACTATTCAGAAATACAACCTTAGAATGCATTAATAACCATAAAACAAGTTTTCGAAAAGAAACAACCCTAAGAGATATTAAAAACTAAAAATAATTTTTCGAAAAGACACAAACCTAAGAGAAACTAATAACCATAAATTTTTTTTTTGAGAATACGAAACCCTAGCATTAATAACATAGAATGTAAATTATCAAAAAAAATTTCGAGAAGATACATCTTTACATAAACATTTTTTTCCGAAAAGACGCAACCCTAGGATGCTTTAATAACCATAAACTAAATTTCTCAAAAAAACACAATACTAGGATGTTTTAATAACCACAAAATGGTTTTCACTAAGACGACGCAATCAAATATTAATAACTATAAAACGGTTTCTTTAGAAAGCCACAGTTTTCAAGGACAATGCTAACCATAAAAAAAATCTAAAAGACGTAATACTTGGAGATTAATAACAAAAAATCATTTTTTTTTTCGAAAACCCAATCCTAAGAAATATTAATAACAGTAAAACAATTTTTTTAAAAAGACGCAACCTAAGAGACAATAATAACCCTATAACGTTTTTTTGTAAAAAAATGTGTAACCCTAAAAGACACTAATTGTGGCGGTCGAATATCACAATTAGAATCTAAGTGATTCTTTAGGGTTTGTAAAGTTCTGTCGAAAGCAAGCAAACACAAAGATCTCAAGAGAGTTTTTATTAAGCTGTGAAGAAAGCTGTTACAAGAGTTCTTGCTCATGAATTCTGATCCTCTTTTTGGGTGATAATGAGGGACTATATATAGTGAAAATATCTAAAATGGGCCAGCTAATAAAATGGACCAGGCCCATTAAACAATAAATCTAATTTAGGCCCATTATTCTATTAAGCCCATTTTGCTCATGGGTTTAATGTCATTTTGGGCCCAGATTCAGGCTGAGCCTTCGTAGATTCGTCAGGATATTGCGGAGTTGATCTCGTCACTATATCGATCTCACATGGGTGAAATATGACCCCTACAGTTAGCCCCCCAGCTTGGTAGTATCAAGTTATGATGATGCCAAGGTAAAAGTTTCTGAAGTCTGAGATCGATATGTTGGAGTACGAAAATGCCAGGTGTGGATGTCTTGTCATCGAACTCGGGAAGTTCTTGTTATTCCGTGTGGAGCTGATGTCTGCGCGTTTTTCTGGGCTTATTTCTTTTTCCATTGTCTCAGGAGATTGAGGAGGTTGATGATCTTGATGGGCTTTGAGGCCTGCTGGAAAGTTTTAGGAACTTTTACAGAAACCTAGGGATTTAGGAAATCTTCCCAGTATAAATAGGCCTGCTACCAGGAAATTATTTTCTACCAAAGCACTTCTTCCGGGAATCAACGAGGTAAAACTTCGCACTCTTTATTTTATTTTATTATTATTTTAGGGTTTTGTTTTGGTTTTTTTTTTTTTTTTTTTTTTTTTTTTGTTTTTGGCGAGACCGCCGTAACCCCCACCGATCTCACCACCGTCCCTCGTTCAAGTCGCCGGCGTCGTCGTCTTCGTCAAGCCTCACGCCGCCGTCTTCGTCAAGTTTCACGCCGTTGCCGTCGTCTTCGTCAAGCTTCACGCCGTCGCATCGTCATCGTCGTCTTCGGATCTATCACCACTGTCGACGGACTCGTCGTTACGACCACGCAGCGATCTGTCATCGTCATCGGTCTTCGTCGTCACCATCGTCACCGTCGCCACAGATCTCGCCTCCGTCGTCACAGTCGGCGTAGATCTCGCCGTCGTTGGTTCGCGATCGAGATCGGGATCGAGACCACGAGCATCCACGGAGGTTTCGAGAAGGCTCTACGCGGAGGAAAGAGAGAGAAGGAGGGACAAACAGCGAGCGTGGCAGCGTCGAAGGCGAAGCGAGGCGGCGACGAGATCGGAGGAGAAAACGGCCATTGGGGATCTGGCGAGTTGACTCACTGAGTCGACTCGTCCGAGTTGACTCAGTGAGTTAACTCGTCCGAGTTTTTTTTTTTTTTTTTTTTTTTTTGAACTCGGTGACTCGACGACTCAGCGGTGCAATGACTCGGATCCTTGCTTTTTAGTGCAACAGAGGGGTGAATGGCTTCCGATTATGTGGACGTACAATTTACTTGTTCGCGTGACAAGGATGGCAGTGAAAATACTTTAGACCTAGATGATTCCGGAGAGATGGTTGCTGATCCCTTCCTTCTTGGAAGGAGAATGTTCTTTCTCCAGCATCCGACACTGGTAGTTCGTCGAGACCAGTTTACTCCAACGCTCTAGTCGTGGTTGATGAGGTTGACGACGAGGTTGTTGTTCGTCCGGCTGCCGAAAAGCCGAGAGCAAAGCGGAGAGGACCTGATCCGCCTGGGTCTACCATGTCGACTCGGAAGTCTCTGGATTCCCTCACTGCTTGCTTTGGTTTTCCCGACGGAATCGAGCTAGTTGTTCCTCGCTCATATGCACGAGCAGATCATCCTCCAGAGGGCTACTTCACTCTGTACGAAGCGTACTTTCGTTCGTGCTTCTTGTAGTTTCCGATCCCTAGTGCTATTCTTGACTTCTTGTGGAGGATCAACCTTGCTATTGCTCAGATCACGCTTAGCGGGATGCGTCACTTGATCGGGATTATGGTGCACAACTACGAGTGTGGCCACGAAATCAGTGTTGATCATCTACTGAGTCTTCTGGAGATTATAAAGACTAGCTCCAAGGACAAACTTCTCTATTTTCTTAATAGCAAGCCGGATCTCCAAGTCGTGCAGGATTTCCCAAACGCAAATCGTTTTTGGTGGAAAAGGTTTTTCTTTGTGAAAATCAATGCAGCCTCCGTTGGTTGCGATCATCTTGACAAGCTTGGACGGAGATGGGGGACTCGCGGTAGCCAACTTTGCTGCGCTGCGTTTTCAACTTAGAAATTTTTTGTTTTTGTTTTTGTTTTTGTTTACGTCGTCTTGCCTGCCTTATTCTCCTTAGTCTTCAATTATAGCTCACCCTTCCTATTTGCTGTTGTGCAGTTTTGAGTCGCATCGAGCGGTTGCCAACAGACTTGTTTGTTCTTCGTGACGCCCTTGCTGCTGAGAAGTGTAGCTGGAGAAAGGATTTTTCTTTGCCCCGAGTCAGAGAAGCGCTAGCCCGTCGCTTTGGAATCACTTCGTTGAATTCTCCATCAAAAATGTCGAACAACCTGAGGAAACCATCAGCTCGTGAGAGGAGAGCCATGGAGGCCGGGACGGTGTCTACCGCGAGAGTATCAGAGCGAGCTGGGCCAGTGGCGTCGGTTCCAAGAGCTTGTCCAGCTATTACCCCTGTGCCGAAACAGCGTCGTCCGGAGTTAGAGCGAAACATTACTACTGTCGCTGATCGTCGTCCTGAGTCATCGCAATGGCGGCACGATGACATGAAGAGGAGAGGTGCCGGCGTGGAGGCTAGTCGTAAGCGTTCTCGCGAAAACAAAGGGAGAGGTTCTGCTGATGGAGATGACCGGAGCAGATCGCGCCATAACTCGAGTCCCCGACGTGACCGTGAGGTGACGACTTCGACTATTCCTTTCGGTGATGCTGCGACGTCGGCGACGCATTTATCCAAGATCGTCTTCCCAGGCACTGTGTTTCCGCCTCCAGGAGAGATGTCGAAGGAGGGTTCTTATTCAACTATGGCCCTTCATTGTATGACGGTAAGACTTCGCGGCCTCTATTGCAAGATAGCGATTTTTCTTATTCTTTATTTTTATCTTTGTAACCCGCTTTTGGCAATTTTTTTTAGCAGTTCCTTTCGTCGCTCAACAAGCTTGCTATTGACTACGAAGTGTCTGTTCGCACGCGGGATCGCCGGCTTGATAATGTTCAGAAGGCTTATGATGATCTCAAGATGCAGAGAAGACTTGCCGAAGATCGCGTTATTCAGCTTGAAGCTACTTTGAAAGAAACTGAAGACATGCGTCGCAAGATGGATGGGACGTTTTCAGAATCGGAAGCCGAAAAGAAACGTCTGACGAAGGAAGTCGTTGATCTTACCACTCGCTTAGATGTTGTCGCCAAAGCTCAGGATGCTGCTATACAGCAGGCTGTTGACGACGCGAAACGCGAACTGGTGGCGAAGTACGAGGCGAGGATTGAACGTGCTGTCAAGAAGATTGAAGTGATCAATGTCCAGCCGAGGATTGACATAATTGATCTTGCTGAAGTTCGGAGTAACATTGAGTTTGTGAGATTGCTTCAGAGTGACAAGGCGCCAAACCTTGGTGAAGAGCTCGCTGCCCTTAAGAAGCAGGAGGCAGATTTATCAGCTGCAGATGAGGTGTTTGCTAGAGAAGTGCGCGACCTTGAAGGGATCCTTAAGGATTCACCTGTTAGTACGACTGATGATCAAGTCGAGGAATTGGATGCTGATGCTGCTGAAAAGGAGGTTGATTCTGATTCGAGTTCTTCGGATTCTTCGAGTGATGAGAACCAGTTAGATTCTGCGGGCGAGACTCATCCTGAGCAAACCATTGACATCATTGATGACGTTGATGAGGCTGCGTCTTAGTTTTCGTTTTAGCACCTTGTCATACTTTTGATTTCAGACTTGGTTTTTTGTTTTTTTTTTTTTTTTTTAGCTTGGATGGTGTTTATCATTTTGTTCAGACTTATCACTATTTATGTCTTACCTTATCAACCGATAAAACTTATGAATGCGACTTTTACGATTTTCGTTCTCGTCTTTCGGATGGACCGTTTTCTTGTTAAGTCGATGCAGCCGCACCGAGAACGACCGTGTTATCGCGCAATGACCAACAATTAAGTTGTTGGGTTTTCTGATGAACTTCTTGGTTTACAGGCGAATTTTTGCTGACGCGCCCGCTCCGAGAACAAACATGTTATTGCATAACGACTGTGACGATTGGGTTGTTATGTTTTGACCAGACAGACGTGTGCTGGGTTTTGAGATAAACATTCTGGTTTACAGATATGTTCCCGTGAACAAATCCGCTCCAGCAATGAACACTGAATTTTGACCAGTTGACTGTGTGCTGGGTTTCTGAGTTGAACATTCTGGTTTACGGATATGTTCCCGCGAACAAGTCCGCTCCAGCAATGAACACTGAATTTATATAGCGCGCTTTAATCCGCTGGGGATGTAGGGTTCATTACTGTGGCCAACAGCAATGGTGTGATGAAGGAAAGTCTGTTTCGGGAAAGACTTTTGATAAATGTGCAAGTAAAAACTTGGCTTTTGATAAATGTGCAAGTAAACACTTGGCTTTTGACTGATTCAGAACGGTAAACCGTGTATGAAAAGGGAAGTATACGAGTATACGTACCCACTCCCCCCTTTTTAAGGAGGGGGACAGCTGTACCCATCCAAAAATGGGTTGCCTACGTACCCTTTGCAGGGATCAAGCCGCCTCGTAGTTCAAGTGAAGTAATCTAATGATAGTACTTCTTCAAGTGTATCGCGTTCCATGATCGCGGGATAGGAACGTCTGCCATATTGGTGAGCCTGTATACTCCTGGTTTTATGACCTTTGTTATTTTGTAAGGTCCTTCCCAGTTTGCTCCGAGCTTTCCGGCATTTCGTTCCGCTGTGTTCTGGAAGACTTTTCGGAGGACCAAGTCTCCTTCGGAAAATGGGCGAGGCCGAACATTCTTATTGTAATATCTTGCTGCGGCGTTTTGATAGTTCTGGATTCGAACCAAGGCTTCATCTCGTCGTTCGTTAATTAGATCCTTTTCGTCAGCCATCATGAGGTGATTAAGTCCTTCTTGTAGGGGAAGAAGTCGGCGGCGAACACCGGGAAAATGTACCTCTGGTGGAATGACGCACTCCATTCCGTAAACAAGTGCAAAAGGTGTTTCTCCTGTAGCTCGCCGCGGAGTTGTCCGGTGTGACCATAGGACTCCTTCTAACTCATCTGCCCAGCGTCCTTTCTTTTCGTCGAGTCGCTTCTTCAGTCCGTCGACAATTGACTTGTTGATTGATTCGGCCTGGCCATTTCCCTGCGGGTATCTTGGTGTTGACTTGCTGAGACGTATCTTCCATTTTCCGCAAAATCCTTCGAATCTAGCAGAAATGAACTGCGAACCGTTGTCGGTAACAATCTCATAGGGAACTCCATGGCGGCAGATGATGTTTCTCCACACAAAACCTTCGACTTGGGCATCTGTGATGCTGGCGTAAGATCCTGCCTCGACCCACTTTGAGAAGTAATCAGTTAGGACTAATAAGAACTTCTTCTGTCTCGAAGGGTGCATTGGTCCGACGATATCCATAGACCATCGCATAAAGGGGTAAGGAGACGTGATAGAGGAAAGTAGTTCGGTCGGCTGGTGAATCATCAGAGCGTGGCGCTGACACTTTTCGCACTTAGCTGAAAATTTTTCACAATCTCTTATCATAGTAGGCCAGAAATAGCCATGCCGCTTGATTTTTATGGCTAATGCTCTGCCGCCAGAATGATTGCCACACGACCCGCTGTGAATTTCTTCCATGATACTCCGAGCATCCTTTCCTTCGACACAATTTAACAAAGGTCCTGAAAAACACCATTTGAAGATATTACCGTCGAGTAGGACGTAACGAGCAGCTTGGGCTTTTAATTTGCGGGCCGCCCACTTGTCCTTGGGAAATACGCCATTGCAGATATACTCTCGGATTTTATCAAGCCAATTGGAGTCACAACCGTATTCTTTTGCTTCCACTTGGTTATCGTCCGTGATAGTGTTAGGTAGGCGATTTCTTCTGCTAAGAATGTTGGTTAGCTCGTTGCTTACGACTGGCGCAATATTCGAAAGTAGCTCATCGTTTTGCAGTTCATTATCTTGAATAGGCGTGTCACTGGGCAAACGTTCGTTATGCAACATTGACTTATTAATTCGAGAAGGCTGGTAATCGATCTCCATCATCTCCGGCTCGCCCAAAGCTAAGTCTTGAGTTAAACCATCCGTCGCAGTATTATCCTTGCTTGTTGAGGTGGTGTCTTGTTCACTGGTTACTCCCTCGCTCTGTTTTCTCGGCTCGGAGGGTTGGTCGACTGCTTCCATTTCAACATCGGACCCGTTGCTCGGTGTGGTACCCTTGTCAGCTAGGGCCTTCTTAGCTTGAGAGCGAGTCACGACGTTTACTTCTCCGGATAGGTTTATGCTCGGGTGCTCGATGTGTTCCACCGGTATTATCCGTTTAAACTCCGAGCTGGATGTTGAAGCCAGAACTGCTAATGCGTCTGCCGATGTGTTCTCGCCGCGGGGTATCCTCGTCAAGTTGAATTCTTCAAACTCGGCAGCCAAGCCCTTTACTATTTTGAAATATGCTTCCATCCGTTCGTCTTTTGCAACGTACTCTCCGGTGAATTGATTGACAACAAGCTGCGAATCGCAGAAAGCGTGAAGGTGATCGATCTTAAGTCCCTTGGCTAGGTGCATTCCCGCTACCAAAGCTTCATATTCTGCTTCGTTGTTGGAGGCTCGAAAATCCAATCGGAATGATTGCTCTAGTACTTCTTCAGTGGGAGATGTCAGACGTATGCCGACTCCAGCTCCGTTTTTGGATGACGATCCGTCGACATGAAGTTTCCAGACTGAAGGTGGTTCCTCTGTGTCGAGACTACCATCTGGCGATTCGATCAAAAAAGCTGCTAGAACTTGAGACTTGATGCTGGTCCGGGCACGATATTCAATATCGTATTCGCTAAGTTCAATTGCCCACTTGGCAATTCGTCCTAATTGGCTCGGACTATGCAAGATAGACCGGAGTGGAAATGTGCTGAGGACTATTATCGAATGAGACTGAAAGTACGGCCTCAACTTCCTTGCCGACATTAGAACGGACAAGGCCAACTTCTCCATCTGAGGATATCTTGTTTCGGCATCGGTGAGACTTTTGCTAACGTAGAATATAGGCTTTTGCTCGCCTTGCTCTTCTCGAACAAGAACTCCGCTGACAGCTGTCTCTGACACGGCAGTGTATAGGAAAAGCGGCTCTCCCTCGACTGGTTTGGCGAGCACCGGAGGGCTCGACAGGTACTTCTTGAGTTGCTGGAAAGCCTCTTCGCACTTCTCCGTCCATTCGAAAGGTTTCTTCTTCTTTTTGGCTGATTGCTTCTTTTTGTGTGGAGTCAAGTTGGTAACGTCGTCCTCTTCCGTTTGCTTTTTTCCACGCAGAGTGTTGTAGAATGGTAGACATTTGTCGGTTGACCGTGAAATAAATCTGTTAAGTGCTGCTACTCGCCCGGTAAGTTTTTGTACTTCCCGTTCTGTTCGAGGCGAAGCCATGTCTATGAGCGCATTGATCTGTTTTGGATTTGCTTCAATACCTCGGTGAGTCACAAGATAGCCTAGGAACTCCCCAGATGTCACGCCAAATCTGCATTTCGCCGGATTAAGCTTCATGTTGTGGAAATTCAACCTTTCGAAACACTCTTCCAAATGGGAGACATGGTCTTTTTCTTCTAAAGATTTCACGAGCATATCGTCGATATAAACTTCCATTGTCTTGCCAATTTGGTTGGCAAACATCTTATTTACCAAGCGCTGATATGTCGCCCCGGCGTTCTTGAGGCCAAATGGCATTACCTTATAACAATATATTCCTCTGTCGGTGATGAAAGCCGTTTTGTCGCGGTCATCTGGTTTCATGAAGATTTGGTTATAGCCAGAAAAAGCATCCATGAATGATAACAATTTGTTGCCAGCTGTTGCTTCGACGAGCCGATCTATGTGCGGAAGGGGAAAGCTGTCTTTCGGACAGGCTTTGTTCAAATCGGTAAAATCAACACAAACGCGCCATTTGCCGTTTTTCTTCTTTACAACCACTGGATTTGCCAACCAGTCAGGGTATTTGATTTCTGTGATCGAACCGACTCGTAGTAACCGTTCCACCTCATCGTTCACTGCCGTCGCCCTCTCTGGGCCGAGTTTTCTTCTTTTTTGCTTGACTGGTTTGAAGGTTGGGTCAACGTTCAGTTCGTGACTTGCTATGTTGATGTCTATTCCCGGCATATCTTCAGCTGTCCAGGCAAAACTGTTCACATTATTTTTCAAGAAATCGACGAGCTGCTTTTTAATTCCTTTTTCCAGGTCGGCCCCGATCTCCACACATCTATCGGGGTGACGTTCATCGATACAAACCGTAACGACGGGGTCGCAAGTCAGCCTAAGTTCTTTTTGGTGATCCTCCATGATCTGTAATTGCTATAGGAGTTTAGAGAGCCCTTTCCCCGGTTCTCTGTCCGTCTTCATCTTCTTGTGCTGCTCCTTTACAGTACCTTCCGTGATGGGCTTTCTCAACTTGTGTTCTGCCAGGAAACATCTGCGTGACTCTTTTTGGCTTCCAAAGATAGTTTTTATTCCTTTTGGAGTGGGGAATTTTACGCAGAGATGATATGTTGAGGCGACTGCCCGCATCAAGTTTAACCACGGCGTTCCCAAGATAGCATTGTAAATCGCTGGATGATCTGAAACTTCAAACTCAATTGTTTTGGTCATCCTGCCCGCTTTAACGGGTAGCCGGATGAGTCCTGCAGTCATCGTTGTTTCTCCAGTGAACCCGGTAAGTGGCTTTGGCCATGGTTTGATCTCAGAAAGATCAATATTCATCTTTCTTAGGGTATCTTTGAAGATGATGTCGACAGTGCTTCCCGTGTCTATCAGGATTCGTGCCACTTCGCAGTCGCCGATGACGAGTTCAATTACGAGGGGGTCGTCATGAGGCCGATCCATTCCCACAGTCTCTGCTTCTTCGAATGAGATTACGTCATTGGGAAACTTTGAAGTGGTCTGAAGATTGGCGCTGACTTCGGCGCGCCGCTGAAATGCCTTAATCGACGAAACAGTGTCGACACAATAGTGAGATCCGCCCATTATCATGTTTATACGTCTTCTGTTCTCGGGTGGCGGGCTCTCGCTATTCTGCCTTCCGCGTTTCTGCGGCTCACCGTTAGACCTTTCCTTATTATCTGTCTCGAAATCCTTAAGGCTGAAATCTCCCTTAAGCTGGCCAGCTGCGAGCTTTGTAGCGAGCATGCGACCGAGACTTCTACAGTTGGCGGTGGAATGTCCGTGGATTTGATGATGATCGCAATAGGCCGCTTCGTCATGAGAACCTTGATTTCTTACCCATGTGTTGTTCATCATGCCTCTTCCACGGCCTCTGCCTCTTCCTCTACCGTATCCGGGCGAGTCCACTTGAAAATTATGGGCTCCCCTAAATCCTCCTTCGTGCTGCACGAATCCGCCAGATTGGTTGTTCTTTTTGTTGCCTTGCTGGTTCTGATTTTGAGTGGTGGCGCTAGGCTGTTTTGTCTTTCCGTGTTTCTCTGCCAACGATTTCGTTTCCTCTTCATTCCTTATAAACTTAGTTGCTCGATGAAGAGCGTCTTGAATTGTTACTGGCTCGTTTACGACAATTTCCCTGCGGAAATCGGATTCGTACCATAGTGCTTTCCTCAAAACCTCGAGGGCTGACTCGTCATTAATGCCTTTCACCCTTGACAGGATGTCTTTGAACCGCTCGATGAAACTGCGGAGAGACTCTGCGGGCCCTTGTGTCAGTTTCCAAAGGTCGGCACCGACAGTTCTCCGTTCCATGAATATGGCATAATGTTTTAGGAAGGCGGCAGACAGCTGGCTGAAGTTATCAATGGAGTTGCTCTCGAGTCCAGAAAACCATTGGAGAGCCGGTCCTTTGAGATGTTCAACGAATAAATGGCACTGGCCAATGTCTCTTTCATCCTCCCTGAAGTTGGCTCGTCCCATTGCTATGGTGAAAGCTGTGATATGATCCGTTGGATCAGATTTTCCTTCGTAGGTTGGTACTTTAATTTTTCCAGGGTCGGACAGTCTGGCTCTGGAGATGCGAGCTGTGAAGGGCGTACGCTGCGCTTCCTCGAGCACTCGATCAATCTCCGGCGCCTTGCTGGTTGCTCGATGCATCAGTGAGCGCATCTCTTTTAGGTCTAGAGCTGTCCGGTTCATAGAAGCTCGAAGTTCGTCCAACTCGGCTTGCTGCGATCGCGGTGCGGCTCTCCTTCTTCCGGTAGCTCGCTGTCTTTCCTGGAGGAAGCGTTCTTCCTCGAAGGCGAGTTCTTCAGCATATCGCTCGTCATCTTCGTAATAGGTTTCTTTGCGAGCGGTCTGATCCTGTCTTGCAGCTTCCTGCCTTGGTTCGTGTGGTTCATCAGGGCTAACCTCTTCGGCATCGTCTTCAAGGTCGACCACTGATGTTGATCCACCAGCTGGCCCCGATCCGTCTGGTAGTGCCGATTTGCTAGCTGTCGCTGCATGCTTGTTTACATCTCGCCCGTCGCTCCCGGGAGTTGGGTCGACATTCAGATTGATCCGACGGACCCTAGGGGCCTCCATAGGCGTTGAGAAGTTCAGCATTGTCGGGGTGACGCGATCTGTTGCATGCGGCGCGGGTCTTTTTCCTCTTCCGTGGCTTGCCGTGACGAGGGAATCCATTCGCCTGGTTAGAGTGTTGTTGAAGATGTCTTGCTCCTTTGACTTCTTAACTAGCTCGTCGAACATTTTCTTTATCTGAGCCAAAGGGTCAAGATTTTCTTCCGTGGCAGGCGGCGTCTGCATCTGTGTAGATCCGTCTGCTGCGACGTTTTTCTCTCCAGGCCTGTCTGTCGCGGCGTCCTTCGCTGCTGACCTGTCTGTGACGAGTTCTTTTGGGTTGCTGCTGCTGTTGTCTCCGTCGATGGTCATTTCTTCCGATCTTAGCGTGGTAGTGCTTGTTGAGTAAGAAACTTTACTGTCCCCTTAGATGGCTCCAAATTGTGGCGGTCGAATCTCACAATTAGAATCTAAGTGATTCTTTAGGGTTTGTAAAGTTCTGTCGAAAGCAAGCAAACACAAAGATCTCAAGAGAGTTTTTATTAAGCTGTGAAGAAAGCTGTTACAAGAGTTCTTGCTCATGAATTCTGATCCTCTTTTTGGGTGATAATGAGGGACTATATATAGTGAAAATATCTAAAATGGGCCAGCTAATAAAATGGACCTGGCCCATTAAACAATAAATCTAATTTAGGCCCATTATTCTATTAAGCCCATTTTGCTCATGGGTTTAATGTCATTTTGGGCCCAGATTCAGGCTGAGCCTTCGTAGATTCGTCAGGATATTGCGGAGTTGATCTCGTCACTATATCGATCTCACATGGGTGAAATATGACCCCTACACTAATAACCATCAAACATTTTTTCTGGAAAGACACAACCTTAAAATATATTTTTCAGGATTGCTATTATTGATAGACGTTTCTAAAATTATTTTTAAATAAAGAAACAAAATATTGTGAGACTCTAAAATAATTTTTGACTTTTTTTAATCACATTGAGTTAATTTTAAAGTTAGTAATCATAAATGAAAAAACACAAATATATAGAGATTGAAAAACACAAATCTATATAGCAATGTTTTTTGAGAAGATGCAAACATAGAGATTAAAAACCATAAAACATTTTTTCCGAAATGGTGCAATCCTAAATAGAATATCTTTAAAAGATGCAACCATATCATTAAAACCATAAATATATGTCAAACAGTTTTTTTCCGAAAAAATGCAACCCTTGAAAATAACCATAAAATGTTTATACTGAAAATACACAATTTTTGGAAATCGATTACTTTTGAAAGGAGACAACCACAAAACAGTTATATTGAAAATGCGCAGCCCTTGGAAATAACGATAAAGTGGTTATATTGAAAACCGCAATTTTTGAAAATAACTATAAAATATTATTTTCAAAAAAACACAACTATAAAGCGGTTATCTACATACTAAATGCATCCTTTGGAAATAATTAGAAAGCAATTATATAAAAAAGATGCAACCCTTGGAAATAACCATAAAATGGTTTTTTTCTAAAGGACACAATATTAAATAACCATAAAGCGGTTATATAAAAAAGGCAACTTTTTAAAAAGAAGTTATATAAAAAAAAGACAACTCTTAGAAATAATTATAAAGCGGTTATATTGAATAAACGTAATCTTTCAAAATAACCAATAAACGATTTTTTCCGAAAAAACATACTTTTTGAAAATAACTATAAAGTGGTTACTTTCAAAATAACACAATCATAAAGCGGTTATCTATACAGTAGATGCAAATTTTAGAATTATATCGAAAAAACGCAATTCTTAAAAAAGGGTTATATAAAAAAGGCACAACCCTTGGAAATAACCATTAAACGGTTATTTCCTAAAAGACACAATCTTAAATAACCATAAAGCGGTTATATCGAAAATGCAACTCTTGTAAAATCGGTTATATGGTAAAAACTCAACCCTTGGCAAAAAAACGTTTTTCCTTCCTCACTCATTTCATGGATTGGAATCATAGCTATTCGTCTAATTAATAGAATAATTCATGGATTTTTACGCCATTTAAATTGATTCATTTTCAATTTAGAATTTTTAAATCATCAAATGCATATAAAAAATATAGTTGATAACCAAATTTCTTGTGGGTGTATCTATTTTGTAGTAATGTTAACGCGGCTTCAATGTACTCAACCCGTAAAAAAAAATTTTAAATATAAAGAATCAATGTTTCTGTAGAGAATTGTTAGATTTTATTAGGAAATTAAATTTTTGATAGAACGGTTATTTTTTAAAAATTATAACTTTTAGGAATCACCACCATTCAGTTATCATAAAAAGACGTGACTATTGACGTAGGAAGTAACCACCAAGTGGTTATTAAGAAAAGACGCAACTATTGACGGAACGGTTATATTAACATCTTAAAAACACGAAAATTTTAGGAAGTAACCATCAAACGGTTACACCAACGAGATAAAATATATATATATAGGCGAAACGGTTTGTTTCGAAAGACGCAACCCTTACAGATAACTATACAGCGGTTATGCCGAAAAGACGCAACAAAACGGTTATATCGAAAAGACGTAATTTTTGACAAAAATATTATATCGAAAAGGTGCAATTTTTGGAAATAACCACCAAACTGTTTTTTTTTACGAAAAGACACGACCTTTCGACAAAACACAACCATTATAAATAAATCAAGAAATAATAATAAAAAATATTCATTTTTTTAGGATTATCTCTTGTATCTATAATTCTGTTTCTGTATATATATATATATCTCATAAGGTATTGAGAATTTGCTGTATCGAAGCTGATCAGGATCTTGGTTATTTGAGAGAGGAGAAAGAGATGTTTGAATCATCAGAGAGACAAAGAGATGTGTTTCAAAGGCTTTGTTCGAAAGCTCAAGAGATTGATGATACTGATGATGATCATTCCAGTGTTAGAGATGGAATTACCCGTGAGGTTGATGTCGGAACAGGATTATCGGCGCAATAAAACTTCTACGAGAGCAAGGAACTTTCAAGAGGGGAGAAAGTAAGCTTGCAAGTAGTAGTGTTACATGTAATCTTGATGATGAAAGATTCAGAGATCGGGTTAAGGGTATTCGGATTGACAAGGTCGATGAGCAGGGCAGGATGTTGAATCCTAAAGAATCGTTTCGAGCATTGTCTCACAGTTTCCATGGGAAGCAACCTGGGAAGAAACACGAAGATAGAGCTGTGGAGATCGAATGAGGGAAGTTCACGCCAAATCGAAGAGTCCTTATATTGTTCTCTAATCGGAATTGTCGTCTCTTTTGGTTTGCCTTTTATGATACACACTCGAATGAATAAGTTCATAGATTTGGTGTTTTGCCGTAAATTTCAAGATATTAATGTTAAACTACTACGTTGCTTATACTTCTATGTTTGTATGATCTAACGTTTTCTGCATTCCTCTTTGGATTTTTTGTTTCCCACGGTTGTATCAATGCATTCCGAGACAAAACAAGGCCGTTTAGTGACGATTCCATCTTCCACGGAGACTCAGCTATGTAGTGAGAACTTTGAGGATAAATTCAGCGATTTGCATGAGAGCGTTGTTAGCAGAATTCTGAATCTCCCAACTGTCGAAGCTGTTAGAATCTCTGTATTATCAAAGACATGGAGGAACGCGTGGACCAATGTCACAGAGTTACAGGCTTCGCGCCATTGGAAGTCCGCATATTAACAGTTTCCATCTTCATTCTGTTAATTCTTTCGATGAGACTCTTCTCATCTCGTGGTTGTCAAACGATCTAAGGCGCAAACTTTAGAAACTTGTTAGGGGCCGTTCATTTGTACATTTAGATGGTGCATCCAGATGGAACATCTAAATGGTGCATCTAGATGGTGCATCTGATGCATTTGACTGCTGTTTTTTTTTTTGCATTTGGATACTCCATCTGAATGCTTCATCTGGATGTAGTTTTGTTTGTTTGGTTAGGTTATGAAAAGTTGCGTCTACATCTAGATGTATTTAATATCCAAAATACTAAAATGGACATGTCTTGAAAGCGTCCATGTTTCTCCACTCTTTGCTAGTTTTGGCTCTCTCGTGGAATTGAGATTTCGTACAAAGAGCATTCTTGACATATCTTCAACGTGTCTTCCATCTCCAAGAACCTCCTTCTGAAATTTCCTGTCTTGGAAACTTTATTGCTACTGCTTTGGAACCGATACCGTAATTATAGATTCTCCTTTACTTAAGATCTTTGAGATGTTCAAGTGTAGCTCTAAATATGTACCGAATGATTCTGGAGTGTGTACGGTCAGGGTATTAGCTTCAAAGCTTGAGAGAATCATATTCTCGCAAGGCCGTTCCCAAACGATTCTTCTGTCTTTTCCAAAGTTTGGCTCTCGAGGTTAGTTACATTTCATCTTCCCACTGAATTTGTTCAAACCTTTTCGATGGAGCATCTTCCCACTAAATTATTATTGCGGTCTCTTTCTTAGCTTAGCAAGGATTTTGAAGTAACCGAAGTGCCCATATGCAAACAATTGGTTTAGCTGCATTTGAGATACTACACGACACAAGATTACACATTCAGGAACTTCCTCAAATCCACACCTATACTCGAGGTGCTTAGCATCCACGTAAGTACTAATTATATCGTATGTAAGTCCATATAAGTAGCAATTATAGAGAAATGTTGCGACTTTCTTATCGTTTCTATTGTTTTGATTTTGCTTTTGGCTGGTGAAACCCACCAGGACCTGAGGCCTTCTCGTTCAATACCTCCTTCAGAGATCTTGAATGAATTTCCTTCAGGAACAGCACCGGACTGCGTTAGAACAATGCTCAAAGTCGTGCAAATCAGGGATTTCGATACGCAGGAGCTTCAACTATCAGTGTTGAGCTATGTGATGGAAAACGCCGTGGTTCTTGGATTAGTCGTCCTTTCATTGCGCGACCGAATCACAGAGAAAGCTAAATCACAAATCTTGTCTTTTCCCAAAGCTTCACCTCATGCCTGTCTTCTTCGAATGATCTATAGTTTTGATCTTTTAGGCAAGTTTTTAGGTGACTTCGGTACTTTTAAGCTGTGTCCTCCCACAAACTCAGCTGACGCGAACCGTTCACAAAGAGATGACGCTAGGAGTTCTGACATTACCGGGCGGAGTTCAGGTCAATCTACCTATTCTGCTAGTCCAACGCGACACTGACCTATGGGGCAACGATGCAGCGGAGTTCAATCCTGAGAGATTCAAAGACAGTCTCTCAAAGGCAACAAAGGGACAAGTCTCCTTCTTTCCGTTCGCGTGGGGACCAAGGATATGCATTGGTCAGAATTTTGCTCCGTTGGAGGCAAAGATGGCAATGTCATTGATTCTACAGAGATTCTCCTTTGAGCTATCTCCTTCTATGTTCATGCACCTTACAGAGTCATTACCATTCACCCACAGTTCGGTGCTCCTCTTATCCTGCACAAGCTCTAATTCTAGAACCTCAAGGGGTGTTGCCAAGTAAACTTGTCCTAGGCAGATGAAACGACTCCTAATCATTATACAAAACTCAATTCTTTTTATCTGGTGAAGTCAGAAATCAACTTGTCAGTTGCACTACAAGAATACACAGTTTTAGCAACGAAATTTAGCATCGAATTAAATCCGACGCTAAATTAGCGTCGAAATTGCGTCGATTTTGTGTTGGTTTTCATTTTCGATGCTAAACCGACGCTATTTTGCAACTGATTAATTCGACGCTAAATAGACGCCATATAGCGTCGATTTAGCAACGAAATTGCTTCGTAATGCTTAATTCGACGCTATTTCGACGCTAATTTAGCGTCGGAATAGCGTCGAATATATAGCGTCGAATTTAGCAACGGATATTGCTTCTAGAAGCTTATTTAGACGCTAAATCGACGCTATATAGCGTCGAATTTGCGTCGACCTAATAGCGTCGGATATTGCGTCGAAGTTTTTAGTTAGGTAACACGTTTTTAATGGGTTTACCTACTTCGTTCAGTCCGACGCTAAAACGATGCTAAATCGTTGCTAAATTCTCCTATAAATACCCCAACTGACCGCATCCTCCATCAACTGAAAAAAAATTTAAAAAAATAAAAAAAAAAAAAAATTTCTACCAAAAGTTGTTTTATTTTCCGTCTACGATGGGCGATATATACGAACTAAGAAGTTGGATGTATCGACGTAGAGATGAAACTGGAGGGATATCAGCAGAGTTCCTCAACGGGGTTGAAATTTTTATTGCTCAAGCGAGTACTGTGCCTGCAATTCAAAAGACCGGAGTGATGGTGTGCCCGTGTCGGAAGTGCAAAAATTCGCCAAAGAAGCCGCAGACAATTGATGAAGTTGGTACGCATTTATTTAATAGAGGTTTCACACCTGATTATTATGTTTGGTTTTATCATGGAGAGGGATATGAAGATGAAACCAATGAGCAATATGATCAGGGTAGTACTAGTTACCAACCTATGGGTGAGGGTTATTTGAATGAGCAATATGATCAGCATCAATTTGTTAATAGTTATGATCATGATGTCGGGTTAGAGCATAATAGGTTCGAAGAAATGGTAACCGATGCATTTCCGGGAGTTATGTCTACTCCTGATGATGTTGCTGAGGAGCCCAATGCAGATGCTAAAAAGTTTTACGCTATGCTTGATTCTGCTAAACAGCCACTCTATGAAGGTTGTAGGGAAGGTCTGTCTAAATTATCATTGGCATCTAGGATGATGACAATAAAGTCTGATCATAATCAATCTGAGAGTTGCATGAATGATTGGGCAGCTCTTATAAAAGAATATTTGCCAGAGGGTAATGAAGCTGCTGAGTCATATTACGACATACATAAACTAGTTTCTAGTTTAGGTTTGCCCTCACAGATGATAGATGTTTGCATTGACAATTGCATGATATTTTGGAAAGATGATGAAGATCTGCAGGAATGTCGATTTTGCAAGAAACCAAGATTTAAGCCCCAAGGAGGTAGTAGAAGTAAAGTGCCGTACCAGAGAATGTGGTACCTGCCCATAACAGATAGGCTACAAAGGTTATACCAATCTGAACGAACAGCTGCATCAATGAGGTGGCATGCGGAACATTCAACTATTGAAGGAGAAGTTCAGCATCCTTCTGATGCAAAAGCTTGGAAACACTTCAAATCGGTACACTCAAATTTTGCTAAAGAGAAGCGCAATGTTTATCTTGGCCTATGTACAGATGGTTTTAGTCCCTTCGGTATGTCTGGCAGGCAATATTCTTTGTGGCCGGTTATATTGACACCTTATAACCTTCCGCCTAATATGTGCATGCAGAGAGAATTTCTGTTTTTGAGTATTTTAGTCCCTGGTCCGAAGCATCCAAGAAGATCTATTGATGTGTTTTTACAGCCGCTGATTCACGAGTTGAAGATGTTGTGGTCTCATGGGGTTCGTACTTTTGATTACTCGAGGAAAAGGAATTTTACCATGCGAGCTGTGCTTATGTGGACGATAAGCGATTTTCCAGCCTATGGTATGTTATCTGGTTGGACAACACATGGTAGGTTATCATGTCCGTATTGCCAAAATGAAACAGATGCCTTCCAACTAAAAAATGGTAGAAAATCTTGTTGGTTTGATTGTCACCGGAGGTTTCTCCCTATGAACCATCCGTACCGGGGGAACAGGAGGTTGTTCACAAAGGGCAAACGTGTACGCGTCCCCCCACCTCCATATCTTTTAGGAGAGCAAATTGAAGGTCAACTTGATTATTATGGAGCTCAGGACACAACACAACGTGGTGGTAACTGGCTTAATATTCCGACCAATCTCCCAGATGGATATCTTGAAGAACATAATTGGCATAAGAAGAGCATTTTCTGGGATCTACCGTACTGGAAGGATCATCTATTGCGCCACAATCTTGATGTCATGCACATTGAGAAAAACTTTTTTGATAACATCATGCACACCATCTTAAACGTTCCAGGCAGGTCTAAAGATAACTTGAAGTCTAGACTGGATTTGCCTCTCATATGCTCTAGAGTTGAGTTACATCTCACGGGAGATGGGAGAGCTCCAGTGCCTATATTTAGATTGTCAAACGAAGGCAAATCAGCATTCTTCAATTGGGTTTCCAACGAAGTTAAGTTCCCAGATGGATACGTGTCAAAACTCTCTAAGTCCGTGGAGCAAGGGAAAAAATTTTCTGGTATGAAGAGTCATGATTGTCATGTGTTTATGCAGAGGTTATTGCCTTTCGCTTTTGCGGAGCTTTTGCCAGCGAACGTGAATGAATCACTTGCAGGTATATTTTTTATCATGACGATATATAATAATGTGTGTAATTACTTTTTTTTTTTTTTGATATTGGATATCTGCACTTTGGCTTCAGGTGTTGGTGCTTTTTTTCGGGATCTATGTGTGCGAACTCTGACTCAGGATGGAATTCAACAACTAAATAATAACATCGCAATATTGCTGTGCAACTTAGAGAAGATATTCCCTCCATCTTTCTTTGATGTGATGGAGCATCTTCCTGTCCATCTCCCTTACGAAGCCGATTTAGGAGGGCCCGTTCAATTTCGTTGGATGTATCCTTTCGAGAGATTCATGAAACACTTAAAAGGAAAGGCAAAAAACCTGGCTAGGGTTGAGGGATCAATTGTTGCGGGAAGTTTAACCGAAGAAACCTCTCATTTCAGCTCATATTACTTCGCTCCCACTGTCCGAACACGAAAAAGAGTTCCACGTAGGTACGACGATGGTGGCATCGCACAAACGTATCCAGTTTCTGATGTCCCAGATATATTTTGTGCAGTTGGTAGGCATGCCGGAATCATATCAGAAAAAGACTGGTCCTCGTACGAAGAATACAATTGTGCACACACATATATTCTCTTACAATGCGATGAAGTTAGCCCATATTTGAGGTACATATTATTATAACCTATGGATTAAAGGTTTATTTTTACCATATATATGCTTTGAAAATATTTGTTTTAACTATATTTTCTGTTAGTGAATTTATTCGTCAGGTTAGCGAGGCTTTCCCAAATGCTTCATCCGTGGAGATTGAAAAACGAAAAGAGCTACACTTTGCTAAATGGTTGAGGAGTCAGGTAAGTTAAAAGAAACCTATATATACAATTTTTGTATATATACTATAATTACAATGTGTATACTATATTTGTCAGGTTGATTATGGAGACACGTCATACCCTCAATGGTTTAGAGAGTTGATACAAGGTCCGCTGCAAAAAGTTACGTCATCTCCAATGTATTTTACACGAGGTTATGTATTCCATACGTTCGAACGTGGCAAAAACAGAGCAACTGCGAACTATGGTGTCGTTGTTCGAGGCGGAGATATCGATTATTATGGCATTATAGAAGATATTGTCGAAGTTCAATATCCTGGTTTTGTTAACTTAAAGTGCACACTTTTCAAATGCCAGTGGTTTGATCCAGTTGTCGGACGAGGGGTTCGAGTTGGAAAGTTTGGTGTCATCGATGTTAACGAATCGCGTTCTTATGGAAAGTATGATCCATTTGTTCTTGCATCACAAGCGGATCAAGTTTGTTTCATTCCATATCCACGAGTCAGGAAAACAGGGATTTCATGGTTATCAGTGCTTAAAATAGCTCCAAGAGGAATTATAGTTCAATCCGACGATGCCCCTATGCAATATGAAACTGCCGTGGATCTAACAACTCCAGAACAAGATTTGGACAACATCATTCTTATAGACCGATTGAATCGAGAAGCTGACATACTTCCGGATGCTACTGATGCAGAAAACCCCGAAGACGAGTTTACAAACGAGAGTGGAGAAAGTACCGATGATGATGATAACTCAAATGAAGATTCAGACAGCGAAGCATAAGTGTTATCTATATTTTGTTCTAATTTCAAAAAACTTATATAGTTTTAATGTACCATATATATGTGTTATCATAAGTGTACTCTAATTTCAAAAAACTTATATAGCACAAATTCATAATACACTCCGAATTATGGCACAAATTATTAAACATACAACGGTTATAGCACAAATTCATAATACACCCCGAATTATGGCACAAATTATTAAACATACAATGGTTATGGCACAAATTCATAATACACTCTGAATTTTAAATAAATATATATTTTTGTATCCACTCCAAACTTACCATTTATTAGAACCAGAAACTTTTCTTTCCCTTTTTTTCCTTTGGTGGAATATCTACATATCCGTCGCACAATTCCTTCTGGATTGCATCAACATCTATATTTAAGTTGGGGCTTTCTGGTCTTTGGGCAAATTCATCATCATAGTACTGATCATTACATTCATTTGAAGTACTTCCACCGTAAGTATCTGCCTTTTCAATCAATTGAGATGGTTGTACGTTTTTGAGAACACGCTTCCGGTCAGGACATTCTTTTTGCTTATCATATTTGAGACTTAGAACCTTGGGAGGATCCTCCGGGGAGCCCGAGTATTTTGGAATGTGTTGGATGGTTGGCAAGCACTGGCTGTCCGACACTATTGATGATGAAGAATCTTCAATATGGATTGGTGAGCACGTATCAAATTCCCACGAGTAAGGGGGTATCTCTTGAGTGAATTCGTCGCATTGGGTTTGGGTTTCCCATGAGTATTTTGGAATGTCTACCAGGTAGTTTTCCACGTTTTTTGATTTGTAATATTCATTAGGAGAGCTAGAAGACATTATTTGTGTTATTGGTAGGTGTACAAGATATACACTTCATCATATGATCATATGTATTTATAGTAGAAGTTATATGTTATAGCATCGAATTTTGCGTCGGATATTGCGTCGGATATTGCGTCGAAGTTGGTAGTTAGGTAACATGTTTTTAATGGGTTTACCTACTTCGTTAGCGCGGTTCAGTTCGACCCTAAAACGACGCTAATACGACGCTAAGTCAAATCAAGGGAATCAATCTTAGCCGTCGAATTTTTTTACACATATCTGAACCATTAAAACGACTTGTCACATCTGTCATATCTGAACCATTCATCATTCAATGGCCGACATTGTCATTCACAGTGTCATTCATCATTCTGTGGCCAACAATTGCTTGACAGAATTACCATCTTTATTGCCCACTGAGCTGTAATGTCGCATCAGTTTTTGTTCTTCTCTTATAACCACATATACAGAGACACGTTAAACTTAAAATATCTATTTATTTTGCATATATAAGTGAGAGTTATTCAACACAAAATCATAACACAAAAAATTGAATTCCACAATGGCAAAATTAGATCTTTTGAATTAGCGTGGAATTAGCATCGGATCTAATAGCCTCTAATATTGCGTCGGATATTGCGTCGAAGTTGGTAGTTAGGTAACATGTTTTTAATGGGTTTACCTACTTCGTTAGCGGTAGTTCAGTCCGATGCTAATACGACGCTAAGTCGATGCTAAGTCGATGCTAAATTTTATTATAAATACCCGAACCGAGCGCATCCTCCATCTATTGAAAAAAATATTTCTACAAAAAAAATGGCAAACAGAGATCTTTGGAATTATTATATGCAAAACCGAGCCTCCGTTCAAAACCCCCAAAACCAAAATCTTGTTCCTTCAAGCCCACCATACGATAACTTAAATGTTACTGATGCTCCACCGACAGTTTCACTCCAACCAACTCAACGATCCGAAAACCAAACGCCCGAAATAACAGGACCTTGCCAACTCATACGGCGAGGACTATTTCGCAAGAGGTCTCACGATGCAAAGGTGTTGCGAGGTGAAAGTTCTCAGACACGCCCAACACAAGATTTCATGCGTGAGGTCATTAATGAGCCAATAGAGGGCGATCACGATTTTAGTACTCCTCGGTGGACTACTACTATCGATTACATAATCCGTGAAGGTATATATATATATATAATTAACGGTTTAACCATTACAATAATGATTGTTGTTGGCATACTAAATATATCTTTCATACATGTAGGTTCTTATAACAACAGGAGCACACCATTTTGGACCCAGGTTGCAGAAATTCAATCGCGGCATTCACAATTTGTGAAAGTCAAAAAGGTTCACGTAGTCGAGCAATATTATTTCATTTTATATATACAATTTATCTGACAAGTAAATTGGTTCTCATTTTTAGATTGTGGCTATGCTCGCCAGTTTGACCCCTAACGGCCAGGGAGATCTGCTAGTTACCTTAAAGGATCCGTCAGGAAAAATCGAGGGAACCATGCACCATAACATCTTCAAAAATTACGAGTACACACTATCCACTGTTGTAGGTGCGGTGGTCATTCTACAGAATGTTACCGTATGCCGTTTTAACATGACATCTAACTACCTCAACATCACAGAGCGCAACATTGTTAAGGTACTTTTTGCAGAAGTTTCTTAATATTTCTGATATTTAAAAACTAAATTCATTTTGGGAACAGATTATTGGTCCTAATTCGATGATTGCTGAATACGAAACAACCGAAGCATCTACTATCAATGAGGAAGATGAAGGAATTACTGGGTACGAATATGAAACAGTTCCAGACTCAGACGATAATTAAACATCTGAGTCATCAATGGTTATGAATAAGCTTAATTAAGGCTTTATGTTGCTTTAATGTTTTATATTTTCCTACTATCCCTTGTACGATTTTACAATAAAGTTGTTATGTGTAATATTTCCAATTTTATAATTAATGTAATATTATAACGCGTTTTAAGATTAATATAATAGTGAAAGATAAAAACAACATAACTTGTTCGTAGCCTAACAGTAAAATCATCACATGTTACTGCATAGTGAACCCGAGTCCGAATCTATGGTCAAGCGAAAAATTAGTAGATTATTAACGAAGACCGACATGTTTGGATTGTTACTATACGACGCTAATTAGTTGATTATTAGTCGGATTTTTCGTAATCGACGCAAAAGCAACGCGATGTTCAATTTATTTACTTGATTATTAACGATGACCGACATGTTTAAGATTGTTTCCCTATATATTCATTGCGGTTTTTAAACACGATACCCTAAATCATTTAGCATCGAATTAGCATCGGATTAGCCAGATCCGATGCTAATTCGACGCTATTTAGCATCGAATTAGCATCGGATCTGGCTAATCCGATGCTAAATCGATGCTAAATAATAATTATTTTAGGGTATCGTTAACTGAAATGATGCTCGGACAGCAAAGCATAAGTGTTATCGATATAGAATTCTAATATAAAAAAACTTATATAGTTTTAATTACATATCATCATTAAATTTCCGCATACCAAACTACGAATGTAAAAATTCAAAATTTAAAATTAGTAGATTATTAACGAAGACCGACATGTTTGGATTGTTACTATACGACGCTAATTAGTTGATTATTAGTCGGATTTTTCGTAATCGACGCAAAAGCAACGCGATGTTCAATTTATTTACTTGATTATTAACGATGACCGACATGTTTAAGATTGTTTCCCTATATATTCATTGCGGTTTTTAAACACGATACCCTAAATCATTTAGCATCGAATTAGCATCGGATTAGCCAGATCCGATGCTAATTCGACGCTATTTAGCATCGAATTAGCATCGGATCTGGCTAATCCGATGCTAAATCGATGCTAAATAATAATTATTTTAGGGTATCGTTAACTGAAATGATGCTCGGACAGCAAAGCATAAGTGTTATCGATATAGAATTCTAATATAAAAAAACTTATATAGTTTTAATTACATATCATCATTAAATTTCCGCATACCAAACTACGAATGTAAAAATTCAAAATTTAAAATTAGTAGATTATTAACGAAGACCGACATGTTTGGATTGTTACTATACGACGCTAATTAGTTGATTATTAGTCGGATTTTTCGTAATCGACGCAAAAGCAACGCGATGTTCAATTTATTTACTTGATTATTAACGATGACCGACATGTTTAAGATTGTTTCCCTATATATTCATTGCGGTTTTTAAACACGATACCCTAAATCATTTAGCATCGAATTAGCATCGGATTAGCCAGATTCGATGCTAATTCGACGCTATTTAGCATCGAATTAGCATCGGATCTGGCTAATCCGATGCTAAATCGATGCTAAATAATAATTATTTTAGGGTATCGTTAACTGAAATGATGCTCGGACAGCAAAGCATAAGTGTTATCGATATAGAATTCTAATATAAAAAAACTTATATAGTTTTAATTACATATCATCATTAAATTTCCGCATACCAAACTACGAATGTAAAAATTCAAAATTTAAAATTAGTAGATTATTAACGAAGACCGACATGTTTGGATTGTTACTATACGACGCTAATTAGTTGATTATTAGTCGGATTTTTCGTAATCGACGCAAAAGCAACGCGATGTTCAATTTATTTACTTGATTATTAACGATGACCGACATGTTTAAGATTGTTTCCCTATATATTCATTGCGGTTTTTAAACACGATACCCTAAATCATTTAGCATCGAATTAGCATCGGATTAGCCAGATCCGATGCTAATTCGACGCTATTTAGCATCGAATTAGCATCGGATCTGGCTAATCCGATGCTAAATCGATGCTAAATAATAATTATTTTAGGGTATCGTTAACTGAAATGATGCTCGGACAGCAAAGCATAAGTGTTATCGATATAGAATTCTAATATAAAAAAACTTATATAGTTTTAATTACATATCATCATTAAATTTCCGCATACCAAACTACGAATGTAAAAATTCAAAATTTAAAATTAGTAGATTATTAACGAAGACCGACATGTTTGGATTGTTACTATACGACGCTAATTAGTTGATTATTAGTCGGATTTTTCGTAATCGACGCAAAAGCAACGCGATGTTCAATTTATTTACTTGATTATTAACGATGACCGACATGTTTAAGATTGTTTCCCTATATATTCATTGCGGTTTTTAAACACGATACCCTAAATCATTTAGCATCGAATTAGCATCGGATTAGCCAGATCCGATGCTAATTCGACGCTATTTAGCATCGAATTAGCATCGGATCTGGCTAATCCGATGCTAAATCGATGCTAAATAATAATTATTTTAGGGTATCGTTAACTGAAATGATGCTCGGACAGCAAAGCATAAGTGTTATCGATATAGAATTCTAATATAAAAAAACTTATATAGTTTTAATTACATATCATCATTAAATTTCCGCATACCAAACTACGAATGTAAAAATTCAAAATTTAAAATTAGTAGATTATTAACGAAGACCGACATGTTTGGATTGTTACTATACGACGCTAATTAGTTGATTATTAGTCGGATTTTTCGTAATCGACGCAAAAGCAACGCGATGTTCAATTTATTTACTTGATTATTAACGATGACCGACATGTTTAAGATTGTTTCCCTATATATTCATTGCGGTTTTTAAACACGATACCCTAAATCATTTAGCATCGAATTAGCATCGGATTAGCCAGATCCGATGCTAATTCGACGCTATTTAGCATCGAATTAGCATCGGATCTGGCTAATCCGATGCTAAATCGATGCTAAATAATAATTATTTTAGGGTATCGTTAACTGAAATGATGCTCGGACAGCAAAGCATAAGTGTTATCGATATAGAATTCTAATATAAAAAAACTTATATAGTTTTAATTACATATCATCATTAAATTTCCGCATACCAAACTACGAATGTAAAAATTCAAAATTTAAAATTAGTAGATTATTAACGAAGACCGACATGTTTGGATTGTTACTATACGACGCTAATTAGTTGATTATTAGTCGGATTTTTCGTAATCGACGCAAAAGCAACGCGATGTTCAATTTATTTACTTGATTATTAACGATGACCGACATGTTTAAGATTGTTTCCCTATATATTCATTGCGGTTTTTAAACACGATACCCTAAAAAATTATCATTTAGCATCGAATTAGCATCGGATTAGCCAGATCCGATGCTAATTCGACGCTATTTAGCATCGAATTAGCATCGGATCTGGCTAATCCGATGCTAAATCGATGCTAAATAATAATTATTTTAGGGTATCGTTAACTGAAATGATGCTCGGACAGCAAAGCATAAGTGTTATCGATATAGAATTCTAATATAAAAAAACTTATATAGTTTTAATTACATATCATCATTAAATTTCCGCATACCAAACTACGAATGTAAAAATTCAAAATTTAAAATTAGTAGATTATTAACGAAGACCGACATGTTTGGATTGTTACTATACGACGCTAATTAGTTGATTATTAGTCGGATTTTTCGTAATCGACGCAAAAGCAACGCGATGTTCAATTTATTTACTTGATTATTAACGATGACCGACATGTTTAAGATTGTTTCCCTATATATTCATTGCGGTTTTTAAACACGATACCCTAAATCATTTAGCATCGAATTAGCATCGGATTAGCCAGATCCGATGCTAATTCGACGCTATTTAGCATCGAATTAGCATCGGATCTGGCTAATCCGATGCTAAATCGATGCTAAATAATAATTATTTTAGGGTATCGTTAACTGAAATGATGCTCGGACAGCAAAGCATAAGTGTTATCGATATAGAATTCTAATATAAAAAAACTTATATAGTTTTAATTACATATCATCATTAAATTTCCGCATACCAAACTACGAATGTAAAAATTCAAAATTTAAAATTAGTAGATTATTAACGAAGACCGACATGTTTGGATTGTTACTATACGACGCTAATTAGTTGATTATTAGTCGGATTTTTCGTAATCGACGCAAAAGCAACGCGATGTTCAATTTATTTACTTGATTATTAACGATGACCGACATGTTTAAGATTGTTTCCCTATATATTCATTGCGGTTTTTAAACACGATACCCTAAAAAATTATCATTTAGCATCGAATTAGCATCGGATTAGCCAGATCCGATGCTAATTCGACGCTATTTAGCATCGAATTAGCATCGGATCTGGCTAATCCGATGCTAAATCGATGCTAAATAATAATTATTTTAGGGTATCGTTAACTGAAATGATGCTCGGACAGCAAAGCATAAGTGTTATCGATATAGAATTCTAATATAAAAAAACTTATATAGTTTTAATTACATATCATCATTAAATTTCCGCATACCAAACTACGAATGTAAAAATTCAAAATTTAAAATTAGTAGATTATTAACGAAGACCGACATGTTTGGATTGTTACTATACGACGCTAATTAGTTGATTATTAGTCGGATTTTTCGTAATCGACGCAAAAGCAACGCGATGTTCAATTTATTTACTTGATTATTAACGATGACCGACATGTTTAAGATTGTTTCCCTATATATTCATTGCGGTTTTTAAACACGATACCCTAAATCATTTAGCATCGAATTAGCATCGGATTAGCCAGATCCGATGCTAATTCGACGCTATTTAGCATCGAATTAGCATCGGATCTGGCTAATCCGATGCTAAATCGATGCTAAATAATAATTTTTTTAGGGTATCGTTAACTGAAATGATGCTCGGACAGCAAAGCATAAGTGTTATCGATATAGAATTCTAATATAAAAAAACTTATATAGTTTTAATTACATATCATCATTAAATTTCCGCATACCAAACTACGAATGTAAAATTAGTTGATTATTAACGAAGACCGACAGGTTTGGATTGTTACTATATCATGATTTTGATTATTAGTCGGATTTTTCGTAATCGATGCAAAATCAACGCTATATTCAATTTATTTGGCTAAATCATCGGCGGTTAACGAAAATAATCTAATGAACTTGGTTAAATTAATTTAGTGGTAAATTAAAAAATTCGGATATAGCTTCGAAATAGCTTCGAAATAGCTTCGAAAATAACAATCCGACGCTAATTCGACGCTATATCTGAAATATTTTGGAATTGCCGCTTAATTAATACCCGCGCCAACACGCGGAACAAAAATCTGAGAGTTGGGATTTTAATACCCTATTCGACGCTATTTCGACGCTAAATAGCGTCGAAATAGCGTCGAATAGGGTAATAAAATCCCCACGACTTTCCTTCTTCTCTCTTTTTTCTTCTCTCTTCTCTCCACCGATCTGCTCCTCTCGCCGATCTGCTCCTATTTCTCCGGCGTTCTCCTCCTCCACCTCTCTCTCTCCACCGTTCTCCTCTCTCTCTCCACCGTCCTCTTCCTCCTCCCCCTCTCTCTCCGGCGTTCCTCCTCCTCCTCCCCCTCTCTCTCCGGCGTTCCTCCTCCTCCTCCTCCTCTCTCTCCGGCGTTCCTCCTCCTCCTCACCGATTCCTTCCTCCTCCTCCTCAAATCATGGTATGTAATTTTTACCTATTTTTTGGTTTATAAATTAAGTATGTGAATTAGTTATAGATTTGTAGGAATTAGAATTAATTGGTAGGAAATGGAATGGATTTGTAGGAATTAGATATGTAGAAAATGGAATTGAATTTAGATTTGATATGGTTTTTAGTAATGATTTATTTATGAATTTAGATTTGTTGAATTGGTTTATTTCTTAATTTATGGGTTTGTATTGCTAATTTATATATCAAATTTTTAAATTTATGGTACATAAAACGAATTTATGAATATTAATGTTATATGAAATTATTTTTGAACTTATTTTGGGAAAGTAAATTAAAAAGAATTTAAGATATTAAATTATGAATTTTATAAATTTAAAATAAAAATTATTTAAAATTAAAAACAAAATTTACAAGTTATGATAAGCTATATATAAAACTTTAACATTTATGGAAAATAAAAACGAATTTATGAATTAAAATTTTAGATAATTATTTTACAAGTTTTTAATAGAAAGTAAAATAAAATGAATTTCTGAGTATTTAAATATAAATTTATGGATTTGTGAGTTGAAAAGTATTTTATAAGTTAGTTATGGAAATTATAAATTATTTTTCAAATTAATTTTTGAAATTTATTTTTGTGTGTTAATTCATATTTTATATATAAAAGAGTAGAATTAATAAATTTGTTTTATTTTACAGTCTGATGGACCACCTTCATACGGAGATTTATTTCCCGAGGATGCTACGATTCCCGGATCCAGGGAAGGTCGTCGCGGATCAGGATCAGGGTCGAGTTCGCAGCGTTCGACCCATCATACACGGCAGCCTCCAGCAGGATGGGCTCCGCCAACCTATGGTCATCGTCGAGCTCCGGCACCGGCACGAGCACCAGGACCGCAACCGCCACAGCCAGATCATGAGGCGGCGCCGGACGAAGACGAAGCAACCCATGACGATGATCACGTTGAGGAGCCTCCACCGCCAAACCCTGGTCTTATGTGGCGGATTAGTCAGCTTCAGAGCCAACCTGGACGTCAGAGCCGGCTTCCAACCCTCCATCCGTTGAGACCTCGAGGCACTTTATGGTATGGATAATTTTTTTCAATATTAATTTTTTTTATATTTAATTATTAATTACAAGGTATAATTAAATTATTAACATCTAAATTTTTTTTACAGGTTTACTGACAACAAAGTTGCTCGATCGGTCACCAAAGCTTGCATGGCATATTTCACAATGGCGCATGCTAATTGGAGCCAGACCCCGCAGTCCATTCGGGATATTTGGTTTGAGTCATGGGCGGTAAGTAAAATTTAAATTATTTATTTATAATTATTAAATTAATTGGTTTTAAATATATTAATTACATTAATCGTATTTTGTAGCAACGGTGGTACTGGGATGACTTGCATAGCCATGACGTGAGAGCGGCTTTCCAAAAGAAGGCCATGTTACGTCTCAACGGCGCAATCGGTAATTTGAAGAAAGCTTGGCGCGAGAAGGGCGATCAAGCGATGCCGAGGAATTGGGATCCCGATGTTTGGTCTGGTCTAGTACAGTTTTGGGAGGATCCCAAATCCGAGCTCAAATCAAAGAAGTGTTCTGCAGCTCGTCTGACACCCGTTGCCGAAGGAGATGGACCTTCTAAGCATTGTGCGGGTCCATCATCATACGCTACTATACGATTGGATATGGTATTATTTATTTATTTTATAGATTTATTTACTTTTCATTATATTTTTTATATGTTTATTTTTGTTTAACAGGCTGATGGCGGTGATCTTCCCCCGATGATTAAAGTGATGGAGAAAACTCATCGGCGCAAGGATGGAACGTTTGTTACCGTTCAGGCGGAACAAACGTTTAACAACTACAACGAACGATTGGCAGAGCTTGAGTCAGAAGGATCTCATGATTTGGGTCTCGAAGATTATGATCGACTTTACGAGGAGGTAATTTTTGTAAATTTATAAAATATTTTTTATTACAATTTTAATAAATTTATTGTATAACACTTTTATTTTATAGGTTGCACCGAAGAAGAAAGGACGGACGATGGGTGTTGGATCCATCCGAGAAGTTCCAGCAGCTTCTTCGTCATCTCAGTATTCTTACGCCTCTCAGTACTCGGAGCCGTTGATGACGCAGTTGACCGCTGCTCATGCTGAGATTGACCGGCTAAAGACGTCACAAGAGGCACTTCAGTCATCCTACACTTCGGTCCAGGAGAAGTACAACTCGGTCGAAGGTACACTCTCACAGTTGACCGGTCTCTTCAACATTATTGCGGTGGATAACCCGACTTTAGCAGCTGCCTTGCAAAATTTCCCGCGTCCTCCAACGCCTTCTCCACCTACCGGTCCAACACAGTTCGAGCAGGAAGCCGAAGATCTTCTTCGGGACGAACATCAGTAGATTTCTTTTTTATTTCACTGTTTTTAGATTATTAATTTTATGTTTTCGGATAATTTAAATTGGCGTTTTTAATTTATGGATTTTCAAAATATTTTAATTTGATTTCGGATTATATTTAAATTTTATAAAAATAATTTTAATATTTTTTTTAAAATAAATTTTTCAAATTACGACGCTAAATCGACGCAAAATCGATGTTATACAGAACGGTATGCGACGCTATTTCGATGCTATTTTAGCATCGAAATAGCGACAATGTGTTTCCGATGCAACATTTTGATGCTATTTCGATGCTATTTTAGCATCGAAATAGCGACAGTGTGTTTCCGATGCAACATTCGATGCTATTTCGATGCTATTTTAGCATCGAAATAGCGTCGAAATGTTGCATCGGAAACACATTGTCGCTATTTCGATGCTAAAATAGCATCGAAATAGCATCGAATATTTTAGCGTCTAAATGGCGTCGAATGCTATTACGACGCAAATTTAGCGTCGAAATAGCAACGGATATTGTTTAGCGTCGAGAGATATGCGTCGAAAGTTTTTCGACGCTATTTCGACGCTAAGTGCATTTAGCGTCGAAATAGCGTCGGATTTTGCCGATGCTAAATCCCTTTTTTCTTGTAGTGTTGTGTAAAATGAAACGACATTTTAGACAATATTAGCATTGATTCTACAGAGATTATCTTTCGAACTTGTTGTCCCACCAACACTTAAAAGAGCCAATAATCATTGACACTCAAAAGAATGAAAATTCACCCCACCAATAATCATTTTTACTCATTTTTTGTTTGTTTCCAATTATTTGTTGATTATACATCTTTACAATAACCAAGAGCCGATAGCTCAACTGGTAAAGATTTCATGCAAAACTTAGAAATTGTTGGTTCGAATGACATTTAGGACGAAACTAATATTACATGTTGTGGTTTCGGATCTGGAAAAATTACGAGTTTCGGCCCCGAACCTCCTGGTAATTCAAAAAAAAAAACAAAAAAAAAAACATCTTTACCATAAACAAGTAATGAATTTTTTTGTAAACAAAAATTTCAACATAAACAAGTAATGAATTTTTTGTAAACAAAAATTTCAATCTATAGTTGGACTAAAAAATCAATGGCCAAGTCCTAACTGGTTTCATATAATCTTAAAGTAAAAAAAAAAAAAGTAAATAATATATAGTCACATACTCTCATTCACAATTTGGCTACAAATGGTATGTGGAGGTAATGGCTTTTGGTCAAGTATGCAGTGATGTCAAAAAGATTGACTTTTCATGCATTTCCTCCTACACAAGTTATGGTTTTTCACACAAATCCAAATTTGCTTTTTGTGCCTGGGTGACATGTCACTGTGTGGCTCCCAAGTAAAGTAGAAGATCAACGGACACAACAAAAATGATTGTCCAAAACGCAAACCGTAAAGAATTTATGACATCATCACCATTACCACATCCGTATCTTCTATCTATATATTCAGAGGATGTCATGTCAGCAAGTTATTTATCTCTTTCTTTTCTCTGAAAAAAATTTAAAAAATGGAAATATCAGCTGCGTCGGTAACAGTTTCAGTAGCTATACTTCTTGTGTCGTGGTGGGTATGGAGAACTCTGAAGTGGGTTTGGTTTAAACCTAAGATGCTTGAGAGTTACTTGAGAAGACAAGGTCTTCCCGGAACTCCTTACACGCTTCTTGTTGGAGATGTGAAAAGAAATTCCAACATGTTAACGGAGGCAAGATCCAAACCCATCGAACTAACCGATGATATTACATCACGAGTCGTGCCTTATCTCTTGCAAATGCTCAAGACTCACGGTATGTTTCTTGACTCCTGTTTTACAGCTTAAAGATATACAGGGTACCTGATCTAGATAAAGGTTTCAATTTTTGTATCTCTATGTGGTGGGAACAGGAAGGACTTTCTTTACATGGCTTGGACCAATACCAACCATCACAATAATGGATCCTGAGCTAATCAAGGAAGTGTTCAACAAAATTTCTGATTTCCAGAAGCCCGATACATTCCCTTTGGGCAGATTGATAGCCACTGGACTCGTCAGTTATGATGGTGATAAATGGGCAAAACACCGTAGAATCATCAATCCAGCTTTCCATCTTGAGAAGATCAAGGTTTAGGCTTTACTTTTCATAGGCCCGAATCGGGTTAGCTTGCTTTATCTATGTATGTTCATTTGGCTTTGAACCACTTCGTGCCTTCTCCTTCTATAGAATATGGTACCTGCGTTCCACGAAAGCTGCAGCGAGGTTGTTGGCGAATGGGACAAGATAGTCTCGGCTAAAGGGTCGTCCCGTGAGGTGGATGTTTGGCCTGGTCTTGTGAGTATGACTGCAGATGTGATCTCTCGTACTGCTTTTGGCAGCAGCTACAAAGAAGGGCAGAGGATTTTTGAGCTCCAAGCAGAAATAGCACAGCTCCTCATACAAGCTATAGGAAAAGTTTTCATCCCTGGATATCGGTAATAAAACCTCAAACTTGCCTGGCTTGACTCTTGGTCTTTTAATGCTGCAATCTATTGGAGATGTGAACCATGTTCTGTCATTTGTTTGCGTAGTTATCTCCCAACGAAGGGTAATAGAAGAATGAAAGCAGCAGCTAGAGAAATCCAAGATATACTGAGAGGGATACTTAGCAAAAGGTTAACGGCGAGAGAAGCTGGGGAAGCACCTTGCGACGATTTGCTAGGAATACTTCTTGAATCGAATTTGGGGCAAGGTAAAGGAAATGGAATGAGCATTGAGGATGTAATGGAGGAGTGCAAGTTATTCTATTTCGCCGGGCAAGAGACTACTTCAGTACTTCTTGTTTGGACAATGATTCTCTTAAGCCATCACCAAGACTGGCAGGCTCGTGCGCGAGAAGAAGTGAAGCAAGTTTTTGGTGACAAAGACCCCGATTCAGAAGGCCTTAACCAACTCAAAGTTGTAAGTAAAAAAACAAATCAATAAACCTTTCGGCGACTTCAGTATTTTTGGTTGTGTTATGATGATTTTGCTGAATGTTTCCAACAGATGACGATGATATTGAATGAGGTCCTTAGGCTGTATCCTCCTGTAGCCCAGATGACCCGAGCCATTTACAAAGAGACGAAGCTAGGCGACATGACGCTACCAGGCGGCATTCACATCACTCTACCTATTCTGCTAGTCCAACATGACACCGAGCTGTGGGGAAACGATGCAGCAGAATTCAAGCCCGAGAGATTCAAATACGGTATCTCAAAGGCAACAAAGAACCAAGTCTCATTTATCCCCTTTGGATGGGGACCGAGGATATGCATCGGCCAGAATTTTGCCATGTCGGAGGCCAAGATGGCGATGGCATTGATTCTACAGAGATTCTCCTTTGAGTTATCTCCTTCCTATGTTCATGCTCCTTACCCAGTGTTCACCATTCACCCACAGTTTGGTGCTCCTCTGATCCTGCACAAGCTTTAATTCCATAACCACATGTGATGTTTTCAAATAAACTTGCTTCACGTAGTAGAAACAAAGATTTCATATGAACAATTTTCACTCTCACATGATCTTTAATGAATACCAGAAAAGACAAAAAAGACAAAGACTCCACAAAACACGCATTATTTCTATGGAAACTGATCCGGATCCACATTGAACACCGACAGTTACGCGACAAAACTAGGATCTAATTTTCGATCCTTTCAGTTTCAGACAAAAGCAAGAATTATTTTTATTTTTATGTTCATTTTTGTCCTCAAAACCAATTACACATTATCCTTGGACCTTGACAATAATTTTTAAAATTATTTTAATTGTTATTTATTTCCGCTCGCGCAGCGCAAGAAATACAGAAAAAAAAAAAAAAAAAAAAAAAAAAAAAAAAATCTTCGATATAAAAATAGTAATATTAAATATATGTAAAATTCTTCGATGTTAAAAAGGGGAAAATTCTTCGAATTTGGTGTTTATCAATTAGGGTTCATAACAAAACAAAATCAATTAGGGTTCTTCGTCAATCCTTGACTACTAATTATCCCTGAATGTTCCAATTAGTCGGCTAATTTACATGATTAAAGTGGAATCTTCTGGAAACATCTCTGTTCTCGATACATCATACATAAGGTATTGAAGATAATTTTCCTTTTCTTCATAGGATTCTGATTTCGTTATTGTCAATATAATTTAGATTATCTCTTGTATCTATAATTCTGTTTCTGTATATATATATATATATCTCATAAGGTATAGAGAAGTTTGCTGTATCGTTTCAAGTTTTTGGATTTTATTTGCATAAGAATATGTCTCAGTTTCAAATTGCTACGAAGAAGAATAAGAAATTGGTTATAAATATTGCTCCAAGTAAAGAAGATCTTGCTTCAAGATTTGAAGCTGATCAGGAACTTGGTTCTTTGAGAGAGGAGAAAGAGATGTTTGAATCATCAGATAGACAAAGAGATGTGTTTCAAAGGGTTAGTTCCAAAGCTCAAGAGATTGATGATACTGGTTCCATTGATGATCATCATTCTAGTGTTAGAGATGGAATTATGCGTGAGGTTGATGTCGGAACAGCATTATTAAAAATTCTCAGAGAGCAAGGAACTTTCAAGAGGAGGGGGAAAAGTAAGCTTGCAAGTAGTAGTGTTACATGTAATCTTGATGATGAAAGATTCAAAGATAGGTTTAAGGATATTCGGATTGACAGGGTCGATGACCAGGGCAGGATATTGAATTCTAGAGAAGCGTATCGGTTATTGTCTCACAGATTCCATGGGAAGCAACCTGGGAAGAGGAAGCAAGAGAAACGGAAGAAGAAGCACGAAGATAAGTCCAAACAGATGGAGACTTCGGATAGAGCTGTGGCGAGAATGAGGGATGTTCACGCCATATCGAAGAGTCCTTATATCGTTCTCTAATCATAATCGTCGTCTATCACGACAAATCTTCGGATAGATTTGATGTTTTGCCTTAAATTTCAAGATATTATTGTTAAACTACATTGCTTATATTTTTTTTTATGTCTTTTGAGTGTGATCTAACGTTTTCTGCATTCCTCTTTGGATTATTTTTTTCCCACGGTTGTATCAGGGCAACAAAATCAATGCATCGCGAGACATTGATGATTCCATCTTCCACGGAGACTCAGCTATGTAGTGAGAACTTTGAGGATAGATTCAGCGATTTGCATGTGAGCGTTGTTAGCAGAATTCTGAGTCATCTCCTAACTGTCGAAGCTGTTAGAACCTCTGTATTATCAAAGACATGAAGAAACGCATGGACCAATGTCACAGCGTTACGGTTTGATGATGGAAGGCGAAGGGATCCAGGGGATTGTCGATTTACTGAATCTGTTGAGGGTGTACTTCGCGGCATTGGAAGTCCGCATATTAACAGTTTCCATCTACATTCTGTTAATTCTTGCCATGAGACTCTTCTCAAGTCGTGGTTATCAAACGTTCTAAGGCGCAAACTTCAGAAACTTGTTATCACTTGTTACAAACTTGAAAGCAGTCAATTTTTCTCCACTCTTTGCTATTCTTGGCTCTGTCGTGGAATCGAGACAGTACAAAGAGCATTCTTCCCATATGGGCTCCAGCTCTTCTCCCGAACCTTTAAGTTTTTTACTCTCGAGTATGCTACCTTCAACGTGCCTTCCGTCTCTGAGAACCTCTTTCTGAAATTTCCTGTCTTGGAAACTTTCAAAGCCTATTATTGCTACTTCCCTGGAACCGAGAACGTAATAATAGATTCTCCTTTGCTTAAGATCTTTGAGATGTTCAAGTGTAGGTCTGAACATGTACCGAATGATTCTGGAGTGTGCACGATCAGGGTTTTTTTTTTTTTTTTTTTTTTTTTTTTTTTTTTTTTTTTTTTAATGAATTTAAAATTTATTCAATCAAGCCTTTTTTACATTAGATGCGAATGTTTTCCGAGTATGAAATATTACAGCCAAACATTATTTGAAAATTTAAGAGTGGTGACGAAATCTTGTCGTAAGCCATCGTTCCATCACTTGCGTTCGAGTTGGAGCATCATTTTTGAAAGCTGAGTTGATTTTGTTGATGATGTTTTTTTCCACCATTTTGATTAGTAGTATTGTTGACTTCTCTGCTTCCCCATGTCGACGTTGGTTTCGTTCTCTCCAAAGATGGTATATAGTTGTTTGAAAAGCATACCGCAATAAGAACCGATCGGTCTTATTCCTAGATGACGTTATTAGGATGACAGCTGCGTCCCAATTGGAAGTGTATTCCGCCTGGAGTATCTGTAAAGACACATAACGCCATACCCTTGACGAGTACCTACATTCAAAGAACAAATGGTTCCGCGTGTCCTCATGCCTGCAACATAGAACGCATTCAGCATTTGTATTCGGGCTCCATCCACGCATTCTATCGCAAGTGGTCAACCTATTATGGATGGCCAACCATGATAGAAATGAGTACTTTGGCGTTGCATCCTTGAACCAAATTCCCTTGTACCAAGGCGCGATCGCTTGTGAGTTCCGCATGATGTTCCACGTAGTTCTTGTGACAAAACGTGTCTTGTAAACATTCTCCGACATTTTCCAATATGATATATCCTCGCCCTCCTTGCGTAGAAGTTTTTCTTGTTCAATGGCTTCCTCCATTGCGTTTAGATATTCTACCCGATGTCCTCTGCGACGATGATTGTCCAACACTTCTGACATTGTTGCATTTAGAGGGATTCCCATGTCGATAGTTCCCCGCAGTCCCGCAACGTGATGCAGGCAACCCAAATCACACCAATTATCAAACCAAAACGATGTTCTTTCTCCACTAACAATCGCCACCTTGTGAAAGCACTTTGCTGCCTATCTAGATTTTAAAATTTTCCTCCACATCCAAGAACCTTTTGTTGTTCTTTCTTTGATCGACCAAATTGATTCTTTCCCAATAAGCATATTGTTGATGTATTTCACCCAAAGAGAAGGCTGGTGTGATACAATACGCCAAACCAACTTAAGAACGCTTACTTTATTTACTTCCTTTAGCAATGGGAACCCCAACCCTCCTTCTTCCTTCGGCTTGCACACTTCCTTCCATGATACCTTCGCCTTCTTTCCGTTTAAATCTGGCCCAGACCATAAAAAAGCTGCACACAAACTCTCAATTTCGCGAATACAACCACCCGGTAAGCAGCAAGCGGATAGCCAAAAATTGATGATACTCCGAATAACCGCTTGCAGTAACTGTATCCTTCCTGCATATGATAAATACCGAGCAGTCCAAGAGGATAACTTACTTCGTATACGCTCAACGAGAGGATTGTAGTCCACTGTTGTCATACACTTTGTCAATAAGGGAATCCCAAGATATTTGACCGGAAGTGTACCCACAGAGAGTGGAAAACGTGAGATGATGTTTGCACGATGCGTATCAAGTATTCCCGCCAAGTACATTGTCGACTTTTCCATACTTATGTTCAGGCCTGACATCATCGCAAAATCCCCAAAAATGTTTAGAATTCCTTCTATCGATCTTTGGTTGCCCTCGACGAAGATCATTAGGTCATCGGCAAAGCACAAGTGCGTCATGCAAATGTTCTTACATTTGGGGTGATATCCAATTGTCTTGTCTTTAGCCGCTCTGTCGAGAAGGCATGAGAGCACATTCATACACATGACAAAAAGATAGGGGGAAAGAGCACATCCCTGACGTAGTCCACGCTTGCTTTGAAATAGACCTGCAAGCTCGCCATTTACTTGCACTGAGAATGACGGTGTCGTAATGCATAGTCTGATCCAGTGAATAAAATCCTCCGGAACACTTAAAGCCATCAGAATATTCAATACGAACTCCCATTGTACCGAATCAAAAGCTTTAGAAATGTCAATTTTCATAGCGCACCTTGGCGATATATTCTCCTTATGATAATCTTTGACCATTTCCGTAGCTAGTAGCACATTTTCCATCAACAACCGTTGTTTCACAAAAGCCGATTGGTTAAGATTGATAAAGTGTGGAAATATGTGCTTAAACCGATTTGCAATGATCTTCGATATAACCTTATAAAGCAGATTGCAGCACGAAATGGGGCGGTAGTTTTTCATTTCCCGAGCTTCATCTGTCTTTGGTACCAAAGCCAGTATTGTTGCATTTAACCCTTTCGGTAGAAAACCCTTAATGAAGAAAGATTGTACCGCAGCGACAACATCATCCCCAACTATACTCCAAGCCGATTTAAAGAACTCACTTGTGTAACCATCCGGTCCCGGTGACTTGTTTGAAGGCATTGAGAAGACTACCTGTTTAATTTCCTCCTTGGTGACCTCCTTGATCAGTATATTGCAATCCTGCTCTGAGCATCTAAACCGCACTAACTCCCTGATATTTGCAGTCGACATAACCTCAAGGTTTTCAGGTTCCGTGGTGTAGAATTTTTCAAAAAACCTAACCGCTTCTGCCATTATCTCCTCTTGGCTTGTTACTACTTCACCATTTGGACCAATAACCTCATGGATTGTGTTTGTCTTACGCCTAGCCTCAGCCGAACGTATGAAATAAGCGTTGTTTCTATCTCCAACCGCAAGCCAATGAAGCTTAGCTCTTTGTTGCAAATATTTTTCCTCAAGATCGGCCAACCGTTGCCAAGTAGCGTAAGAGTTGTGTTCCGCCTCAATTGTTATTACCGAGGGATTTAATAGCGTTTCTTGCTGCTTACTGCAAAGATCCTCAAAAGCTTTCTTTGTACGCCGAGAAAGGTCACATAACTTGTCTCTACTCAAACCACGCAAACCCGGCTTCAAAGCTTTTAGTTTCTTCCCCAATCTAAAAAGCGCAGATGTTGACACAAATAAGGGAGTTGTATTCCCCCAATTCTCACCAACAGTCGTTAGAAACTCCGGTAAAGTAGTGAGAACATTTGAGAATTTAAAAGGTTTCTTTACCTGGCTTATTTCTGTCTCCAAAGAAAGCCGGACTCTTGTGTGATCCGAGCAACCCCCTGCTTCGAACACACTGTAAGAATCTGGGAAAGCATTATTCCATGAGCTGTTAACTAGGACTCGATCCAGTTTTTTACATATTAGCCCCTCATCTCTCTTGTTGCACCATGTGAAGAGAGGGCCGTGATAGGCTAGGTCTATCAGGGAGCTGTAACGGATTACCTCCTGAAAGTCCCTCATTCCCAATCTGTTTTGTGGGTGATCAACGTAATTTGAATGCTCTGTAACTTCCAAGATTTCATTGAAGTCTCCACAAATCATCCACGGTTTATTTCTAAACAGTGGTGAATCATGATGATGTCGGATATCAGCCCACAATAATCTCCTTTCTTCCATTGAGTTTGATGCGTAAACAAACGAACAGAAGAATTCCTCAACTCTCCCTGGTAGTAGGACAGAGCATGTAATCATTTGCCCACTTTTAAACATGGGAGTGAGTCTTGCACTTGCCTTCCAGAGGACCCAAATACGCCCCAGGCTGTGGTGCTCGTAGTTAGACATAATCGACCAATGCTGAAATACTTTAGATATAATACGGTTCGCTTGAGTTTCTTTCACTCTAGTTTCCAGAATGCACCCAAAGTGAAAGGAATCCGAGTTTACCCAATTTCGAATGATGGAATGTTTTGATAATTTGTTGAGTCCGTGCACATTCCAAAAGAACCCCGTCATCTAGTGTTTTTGGGGTGAACCGTTTCCCCCAGCAGCTTGGGTTCTCGATCCTTGAATTATTTTATGAGAAGATTTGGAAATTCTCGGCAAACATGGTCTACTACCACTCTCATCGCTTACTATTTTCTTTCGTGCCTTTCTCCTCTTTTGAGTCGAGCTATCCACCAGAGGTCGTTGCTCATCAGAGATTTCTGTTTCTTCCCTTTCAATGTTTTCCATGACTTCCTGATTTTCGCCTTCTACTTCATCCTCTGTCTCATCCTGCTCTGCAAGGACTGAGAATTTGGATGCCGATGAGAGAGTGCCATTTTGGTCCCCCATTTCGATAGGTTGCCTCCCCTGTTTCGTTGGCGAGACTTTGTGCCACTCGCCTTCTTTTGTAGTGACTGTAGACGCGTCTCCAGGCGGTATAGTTAGAGGACCGGCCTCGCACCGCTCTGTTTCGCTTCAAAGCTTGAGAAAATCACATTCTTCCAAGACCGTTCCCAAACGATTCTTCTGTCTTTTCCACCGTCTTTACCTAATGCTTATCTTTCCCTCGGTGCGAAGTGGCCGAAGAAGTTTCTACATAGCTTCACATGCCTGAAGAGTTTGGCTCTCGAGGTTAGCTACATTACATCTTCCCACTAGATTTGTTCAAACCTTTTTAATGGAGCAATTCACTCACAACGATTTATTAGCGCGGTCTCTTTCTTAGCTTAGCAAGGATTATGAAGTGACCGAAGTCCCCATATTCAAACAATTGGTTTACCTGCATTTGAGGTACTACATGACACAAGATTACACATTCAGGAACTTCCTCAAATCCACACCTATACTCGAGGTGCTTAGCATCCACGTAAGTCCATATCAGTACTAATTATATCGAATTTTGCGACTTTCTTATCGTTTCTTCTTGTTTTGATTGTGCTTTTTTGGCCGACGAAACCACCAGGACCTGACGTCTTATCGTTCAACGCCTCCTTCAGAGATCTTGAATGAATTGCGTTCACAGCACCGGAATGCGTTAGAAAGATGCTCAAAATCGTGCTTATTAGCTCTTGTATTTGACTTTCCTTTTGGTAATAATATTCACATTTTATCAAAAAAAAAAAATCGTGCAAATCAGGAATTTCGTTACAGAGGAGCTTCAACTATCAGTGTTGAGGTATGTCATGGAAAACGCCGAGGTTCTTGGCTTGGTCGTCCTTTCATCGTCGCCATACCGAATCACAGAGACAGCTAAATCAGAAATCTTGTCTTATCCCAAAGCTTCACCTCATGCCTCTGTCTTCTTCGAAAGATCTCGAAAGTTTTGACCTTTTAGCAACCCTCGAGTTTCCTTGTGATTCACGGCAAAATTATTATTTTTTTATTTTTTTGTTCTTAGATTCTCACTGGATTTTTTATACTAAACTCTCTCTGATTGAAGGAAAAGAATATGCGTTAGGACAAGTTAAAGACATAGACGTTCATGTGCCCTTAACCACAGGCAACTTCTTCTGACACTCTCTCACTGGACCACTTTTAATGCTTTATATTATGGCTTTTTGAAATGATGCAGCATCCTCTATTGTTTTCTTTTTTAATCAATTATCAAGTCTATTGAATTATTATTCCTTTTGCATTGTTTTTTGTATAATAATATAGATATTAGACTAAAATCTTCATAAAATTGTATATATTACATAAGTTATGGTCCTCTGTTTTTCTGGTCTAAAAAGATTGAAAAAGTTGCTTTGGAGTTATGTATGTGCAAAAAGATGCTTTTATTTTAATTTGATGTAATAGGTGACACAAACTTACTAGCATCATCATAATAAATTTGATAGTGATGTGTTTTATTGAGCTATAAATAAGGTTCGTTGATTTTTGTTGAAAGCCACCAAACAAAACAAGAAAAAAATCTGCTTGGCAGAGATATTTCGGCTCCTCTAATTACCACTTTCGAATAAAGCCAAAAAAATCAAACAAAGTTATGTCACATGTGGTGTTTTTTTTTTTTTTTTTTCTGTGCTGTTTTGATGGTTTTGAACGGTAATAATAGTGGATGAAAACAAAGAAGAAGGGTAATTGATGATCATTCTGCTGAATTTATGTTCTATATGTAGGTTTAATTATTATTTTTTTATCACTTATATTTTATAGTTAAGATAATGTATTTTTATTTATTGTATAGCTAATTGATTAGCAAAAAAAATGATAAATAATTGAAAATTAATCTTGATTTAGCTTTAAAAGAAAGGCGTCAAACAACACAAATGTAGCTTAGCTTGAATTTGAAATCTAAAAATATATAATCAAATGAAGGCAAGAAAATTGGATTGTGATATATATATATATATATCAAATGTTCAAAATTATTTTTTATTTTTTTTTTGGTCGACTGAACATTTGACCCAATTCTTTCAATCATTTGTGGAGATGTTTTTTTTTTTTTGAAACTTTGATATTTGTGGAGATGTTGAGTTTCATATTCAAAAATCCTACGAATTCAAGCAATTGTTGTAGTTTATGTTTTGAAACAAAACCCGAGAATTATAATGGTAGCACATGTTGATATTTCATCCAATCAATTGCTATTAAAACTTTCTTTCTTTATTTAAAATCTAACAATTCCCATCTAAATCTAACAATCTATTCTTTATCAAAACACACAATTTTCTCATCTTTACCTTCTTTCTTATCGTATTATTATTTCATTAACCCAACCCCAATTAAATATTCCAATTAATTTTGTCGACCACCAATCAATTAATATACTAAATCTAACAAAATCATTCTCCTCCACCTCACCTTCTTCTACTCTAACAAAACTTAAAAAAACAGAGCATCCTCTCTCGAATCTCTTACTCTTCTTATTCTTCTTCGCTTCTTCTTTTGACTAGAGAGAAAGAGAAACACGGTAACGAGTTGGTCACTGTCACGATCTTCTTCTTCTCTTCGCGACTTCTTCTTTGCGAAGCAAAAAAACAGAACCTTGTAACCTCCATCTTCACGACCATGGTCACCTCCTTATTCACGTCCGTTTTCCATTGAATCTAGTTAATTTAAAGGTAAGATCTTTGGGTTGTATGCTATTTTAGTGTATAGGGTTAGATTAGGTTGTGAAAACCTCTTTGTATAAAGGTTTCTTCTCAATTAGAAGATTTGAAAAATTGTTCTTTTTGTATAGATATTTGAATAATGAACTTGTTTACTAAATCTATTAGTATGGTGAGATGATTTATCTCATAAAATAGCAGCTAAATCGTACGAAATCAGAGGTAATCGGAAGTAAATCAAAACTGCAGAGGTATTACTAAAATAACTGGTACTAATAAGACACAATGGTATTACTGAACAAACTGGTACTCTTGAGCCTATCTGGTGATACTAGGATAACTGGTATTTGTATTAATTAAATAACAGTTTAATTATATACTTACGATATTTCTATTTTTTTTTGTTTTTGCAGGAGACAATGAATCAAAGTTGCACAATCATATGTTTTGATTGTGGAGGATGTTATACAATGGAAGGTGTTAACTTGAGATGGAACGTAGGAGGAGATGAAATTCACATTTGTGATGGAACGTAGGAGGAGATGAAATTCATCCTTATGTGCACAACCAAATTCATGTCCTGTTACTGACAACAAAGAAATTAATCTCGGTTGACTCGCTTGCCTCCACCACACGAAGTTCCTTCAGTAAGAAAAAATCAAGAAAGACGGTACTCGTCGGTTGGAGAACAAAGAGGAGGACAAAGAAAAAGAGGAAGAGGACGAGGACGGAGATTGTATAACTATTTTGTGAGCGACCCCGATGTAGAGGAGGAATAGGCAAAATGGTTCTTAATTGGTGGTGTTCTCTCTACCAGGTACTACTAGGTACTACTGGGTATAACTATGCGATTTCACTTGATGATGTTCTCTCTGCCATGTACTTCTAGGTACTACTACGGAAAACTATGTATAACTGTGACGGTTAATTTGTGTATTTTCTCTGTCAGGTACTATTAGATATTATTGGGTATAACTATGCGATTTCACTTGATGATGTTCTCTCTACCATGTACTTTTGGGTACTACTAGGTAAAACTATGTATAACTGTGACGGTTAATTTGTGTGTTTTCTCTATCAGGTACTACTAATAAAATTGGGTATAACTATGAGACTTAAGTTGTATGTTGTTTTTGTTCATCTTTAATTTGTGTGTTCATCTGATTTGGGCTTATTAGTTATGTTGCATTTGGAATAATTCGTATCTTAGGTAATACTGAGTACATATGTTTTTACAAAAACTAATATTACACTAAAACTATCTTACATTTATAGGTTAAAGTGTGAATGGAAGTCCTAATTGTTATGTCGAATAACCAAACATTGTGTTTTCAAAAGTTAATATATGGAACTATAATAAATATATTTAATTAGAATAATTTGAGGAGTACTACTACAAACATTAGTGTTTGAATCTCGTATAACTGATTATACTTGAAAAGTATCAAAATATAATTGTGTGTAATATGGTACTACTAGGTAAATAAGTATAACTATAAGTAAAGTTTTAGTATTTTAAATTCATATGACGGCGCATGTGTTAAATGTGGTATTTGTTTATTATTTTTTCAAAAACATGTGTTTAATGCGGAAAATAACCTTGTACATAAAAATACCAGTAGTACTAATAACAATTAGTAGTATCTTAAAACACCAGCAGTAGCAAAACAAGTTTAACCTAGAAGATAAATTCAACATTACAATAAAATCTCAGTTACACAGAAGTACCTAAAACACATCCTAAAACATCAGTTCAAAGTACCAAATCTAATCCTAAAACATCAGTTCAACATAAAATACTATCAGCTGGTTATGTTATCCTCTTTTGCCTTGGAGTCTTCTACGAGGCCAGTTTCATCTGCATAGCTTCTTCTGCTCGGTTCCTATCAGATTCAAGCTCTTCATTTCCTTCTCCAGTTAGAGCACCAACAATTGTCCTCCTTTCCACAGAAACGGTTCGAAGCGTTAGCATCCACAATGTGTCGGAATGTCCTTTCGGGTTTGGTCATGTTTGCTTTATGTCCGGATTGGGCGATACTCCATCTTTGCCTTCTCCTTCTACAAGTCCTCCACCAAATCAATGCAACTCTGCAATTCATAAAGACTCAAACTTTAAAGTTAGACTGACTTTCAGAACTTTTCAAAATCATAAAGTTCAACAAATCTAAAGACTTAACTAAAAAATTCCATATGAAACTTCTCTATTTTAGAAATGTAAGACGAATTCGTGAACATCTCTTCGAGAATTCAAGCAATTCAATTCAGCCCTGAGTCTAAGAATAAAATTGCATCAAGAACTCATCTCTTTCCGTACAAATATCATAATCACCACATCATCTCTCGATGCTTCGTGCTATCTTTCTATTTTATTGTAGCACGAGTTAAACTCCTACAATACCTTTGATACCATTCTCACTAGTCAATTCATGAAGCAACATTAATTAAAACTTCTACTACTCTATCTTAACTAACAGAAAGCCCACATAGTCCATCGAAAACTAATGAAATTGGTGTCATAAAATATAAAACCCGATAAACTCGGCAATAAGCTACTCTTAACCAAAGCTCTCAGCTTAGAGCTCTATCATCCAATAATCTCTCATACCATTCTCACACAACCCATTCGTCAAGCATTCTTTAAAGTTTAATCAAACCTGCAAAAAATCACTAACTAAACTAACAAAAAGAGACCCTTACACTTAATCCAGTCCTTATGCTCAAGTCTAACCATTCCATTCCTCAAACTATAGCAAACAAAAATCGAAGAAAAGCCGGTATCTTTACCTGCAGCTCCATGAGCAAAATGACAATTAGCACCAAACGGACAATACCCAGTAATCTCCCATTTATTGCAAATCCTTGTCTTCCAATTCGATGGCTTCACAATTTGAGCTCCATTTCCACTTCCATTTCCACCACCAAGTACTACTACGTTACTACCACCACCACCACCACCACCACCACCACCACCACCACCACCACCACCGCCACTTCCACCACCACCACCGTAACCACCAGGACCTAAACTAATCGTAACGCTTTCTCTATTCCTCGAAGCTTCATCGTGCATAAACGTACAACTTTCTCCATAAGGACAACCTTCTTCAGTATAAAACTTCTTACAATGCTTCCCTTTAAAAGATCTCCCACTCTCTGTCAACGACGATACCAAAGACGGGATCTGAAACTCCTCTCTCGGTTCAGGCGTCGTCCTCTCCTCTTCATGAGCCGCCACAATCTCTTGCCAATTCGCCGGCAGACGACGAAGCTCCTCAACAATATGAGCGAAAATACAATTCGTCACATACGGACAAGTCCCAGCTCTGAATTTACAACATAGCTTCGTCTTCAAAATCTGGATTCGAGGATTAATGAGTGGAAATAAGATGAGAAAGAGGAGATGCGAGCGTCAAGGGCAAATCAAACGAGGGGAGAGATGTTGGGTTTGAGAAGAAGATGACGAAGACTCATCGTGAAAGCAAACACAAAAATTAGGGATTTCTAGAGTTTTTTTTTTTTACTTAAGATAATAATTTTTGGGTTTGGATCGGATCTGTGGTTGGGTCGTGTAATATCTCTGATTCATTAAGGATTTAGTTGTAATTGCTCACGTTTTTATTAAAAAAAATAGAAAAAGAGGCATAACTAATTTGAGATTTGGTTTTTGGGTTTTTAAAGATTTGGACCCCAACAAAAGAGACCAAATTTAAAAAAAAAAAAAAACCAAGTTATTTTTTAGGATTGGACTCAGATATTTTTAGTATCAGGCCCTTTAAAGTTCAATCTATTTATTCTTTTGGATTAAAAAATTCAATTTGTTGACTTTATTATGTTAAATTATGGTTTTTTCTATCAAGTTTAGCATTAAGAGACATCGATGCAAGTTTTTGGGGGTATATATATACTTGGAAATAATTTAAATGCCTCAATTTAAGATTTTTTTAACATATGGATGAGAAGAAAAGTCGGTCCATTAGCTAAAAGCATGAAAAAGACTTATTTACATATTATAGGTGAAAAGGAATCTCAAATCTCAAGCCACACAATTAGTATAATTTAGTATAACAATGTAGGGCAAAGTGTCAAATAAGTGATAATATTTAAACGAAAGTTGATCTTTCGTTTTCCATCACGCTTTCTTCGTTGTGGTGACCTTTTTATAAAATAATAAAATTTGCTCTTTGGTTTGTTCTTCATCTATTGTTTTATAAATTATCTATCTATCAATTTTGTATTATATTGAAAACGTGTAAACTCGGTATCTCTAGATCTAGATCACTACAAAAAAAGAAGCCCGATTTAGTCTAAATATCGATTTATAAAACTTGGGTTTCTACGACCAAAAAAAAAACTTGGGTTTCTCAAAATGTTCCATATATTTGGGAGGTGCTTAAAACAATATGTCACTTGTTTACATTAGTTATTTTTACTTATCATCGACATAAAATGAAAATTGAAGATAAACAATGATTGTACTATTATAGACTACGCGGTTATACGACAACAAAATAAAAGACCACGCGGTTATATGTTTTAGTTAAATAAATAATTATTCAAGTGGAAACAAACGACAATTTGTATGATTGATCTTGATACGGAAAATGAAAAATCTTCATATTTACAAATATTATAATGTTTATCTTATTTTATAGTAAGTTTTTCCTTGAAAGATAGACCAATGAGACTTGCGACCTTGATCTTACCGTCGTAGGGGCAGCAACAGCAAGGTCGCTTGCAGAAGTCATTATCCTATTTTATTTTATTTTTGACACTTAAGTCTTCCCATTTTATTTTCATATTCTCGTAATTCTAGAATCTTTATAATTTAGACAACTTTTTGAAAACTTGTTCTTATCATATAAGTTAAATAACATTTAATTCCGCCATGTATACACGTGAAATGTTAACGATAATTAGTTGAGTTTCTACGGCTAGGTTTATTATGTTCTATATTAATTTTATCACGTTTATTGACTAATATTTGAGATCATCAAGCGAACAACTTAACTACTTGAGATTACCTGGAACGAATATTACCAACAAAATCAATGATAAAAATTATGAAAATATAAAATAGGGTGTAATTAACCAGAAGATAAAAAAAGAGTGGTCGAATTTGTGATTTATAAATAAATCGAGGGTGCAACATAGAAATATATATAAATAGTTAAAACCGGTCCAAGTGGTAGTTGCCTCACAACGGGTCAATTTCAAAAAGATCACCGACAGTGGACCTAACTAAACTATTAAGCCCTATTGTTGCAATAAATTACGACAAAATGCCATTCTTCTTCTTCTTCGTCGTGACCTGTCCCTCGTACGCAATAAGTACCACGAAAATTACTAAAATTAGGAATATATAAATTACATCTGTTATATATATATTCACATTTGCGATCTTCAGATTTTTTTTTCCCCTATCATCATCATTTTTGTTTCTCCGATCATCGCTGGATCTTGAGGATCTAGATTTCTCTCATCTCCTCTCTGTTCTCACGGGACTCGGGAGTTTCTTTGAAGAATCTAGGGTTTCTCAATCGGGTTTTTGGTTTCTGTGATTTTTCTTAATTTTGGGTTTTTGTGAATTCGAAGAATCGCCATTTTCTTTGATCACTCTCCTTTTTTTATTGCGATCTCTTCCGAGATCATCGAAAGGGTTTTTTCTAAGTTGTTGAGTTTGGATTTTGAAGTGAGGAATTGTTGAGAAAATCGATCTGGGTTTTGTTTTTCATTGAAGAGGATGCAACAAGGTCAAGGGAAGAAGGTGAGGAGCCTTTCTTTATGTGCAGAATTATAAAAATGCCATCTTTGTTGAATCTGTGTCTAATTTTGTGATGTTTCTATGCATTGGTGATTGAACAGAACATGAAAGAGATGGAGTTTTTCACTGAGTATGGTGATGCAAACCGTTATCAGATTCTTGAAGTCATTGGGAAAGGAAGCTACGGTGTTGTTTGTGCAGCGATTGATACACATACAGGAGAGAAAGTCGCTATAAAGAAGATTAATGATGTGTTTGAACATATCTCTGATGCTCTTCGTATCCTCCGTGAGGTCAAGCTTCTTCGGCTCTTAAGGCATCCAGATATAGTTGAGATCAAAAGCATAATGCTACCACCTTCGAAGAGGGAGTTTAAAGACATTTATGTTGTGTTTGAGCTCATGGAATCAGATCTTCATCAAGTCATCAAGGCTAATGATGATTTGACTAGGGAACACCATCAGTTTTTCCTTTATCAGATGCTTCGTGCCTTGAAGTATATGCATACAGGTGGGGTTGTATTCTTTTTTTCACTCTCGAATTTCGCTATAATTCGTAAACTCATAACTAAATTAACTGGATTCTGTCTTGGTGCAGCTAATGTTTACCATCGTGATCTTAAACCGAAGAATATACTGGCAAATGCAAACTGCAAGTTGAAAGTTTGTGACTTTGGACTAGCAAGAGTGTCGTTCAATGATACACCTACTACAGTGTTTTGGACGGTATGCACCCTTGGTCCACACCTTTTGCTGTCAATTTTGAACTCTGGTTTGAGTAATCTCTCCAGTGTGTTTGAATTTCCTTCTCTTTGTCGTTTTTTGTTCCAGGATTATGTTGCCACAAGATGGTACAGGGCACCTGAGCTCTGTGGATCATTCTGTTCTAAGGTACTTGTTATTCTTCTTCATTTTGTGTCCAATGGGATTGAATGAACCAACATGTCAAAGTAATTCTTGTTCAGAAGGATTCAAACTCTTCCGAAAGTTGAAAACCTCATTTACACTTATGTTAGGCTATGTGCATTTGAGTGGTTTCTTTTTGCATGCTACACTTTTTCAGAACTATTTGCTCAATAGTCTAACTTGCAGTTTTTATCTTTTGTAGTACACTCCAGCTATTGACATTTGGAGCATTGGCTGCATCTTTGCCGAGGTATTATTAGGGAAGCCTTTGTTTCCTGGAAAAAGTGTCTCCCATCAGTTAGATTTGATTACCGATCTTCTTGGCACACCAAAATCAGAGACCATTGCTGGAGTATGTTCTTTTTGCTTCCACGTTACCAATTTTCTTTTTGGTTGCTGGGAGGAGACATGCATAACTAATAATATATCTCTAATGCAGGTTCGAAATGAGAAAGCTAGAAAGTACTTGGGAGAAATGAGGAAGAAAACTCTTGTCCCCTTTTCGCAGAAGTTTCCTAACGCAGATCCTTTAGCATTGCGCCTTTTGCAAAGACTGTTGGCTTTTGATCCAAAGGATAGGCCGACTGCTGCAGAGGTGCGTGTTCTTTCTTTCATTATTCTCTCCCCATAGAACTACTGGCTTGCTTTGTAGTGCAGAGCGCTCTTGTTCATATTTCAGCTCCCTCTAACTGTGATGTTATTTGACAGGCGCTGGCTGATCCTTACTTTAAGGGCCTTGCTAGGGTTGAAAGAGAACCTTCTTGTCAGCCAATCTCGAAGATGGAATTTGAGTTTGAAAGACGAAGGTTGACAAAGGATGACATTAGAGAGCTAATATACAGGGAGATACTAGAATACCATCCACAGCTACTCAAGGATTATATGAGCGGATCTGAAGGCTCAAGTTTCTTATATCCTAGGTTTTTACTTCTTCCTCTTTCGAACCATAGTCTATGTCTTCTGTTGGTAGCAAAATATATGTGAGACATCACTCTCTCTGTATTCATTTTCGCTGATTGATTGATTTTTTACATTGCAGTGCGATTGGTCATCTGAGGAAACAGTTTGCGTACCTAGAAGAAAATAGCGGCAAAAGTGGGCCAGTCATACCTCCCGAGAGGAAACATGTTTCACTTCCGCGGTATGTTATCTTATCCAACCAAATCAACTATATATATATATGACTCAGTATGGCATTTGTGAATGATCTCTACCTTTTAATCTTTGTAGGTCTTCAGTTCACTCCAGTATAGTATCCTCCCACGCTCAACCTGGCTTGAATGCACAAGAGAGTCGACGTGTTTCTTATGAGCCTTCAAGAAATGGAGTAGTTCCTTCAACTTCAGCAAATTCAACTAAACCTTTAGGACCTCCACCACGAGTACCATCAGGTAAGAATACCAGTCTATAAGCTATGAAAGATTTGACTTGTTCTCTGGGTCTCAAAAGTTGTAGCTATCTCCATCAGTTGATACCACAGATACAGACACAATATTGTTCTGAAACTCAACCGCCTTCCTTGTGTTTTAACAGGTAGACCAGGCCGTGCTGTGGAATCATCTGTAACTTATGAAAATGACAGGAACCTCAAAGAGTCTTCTTATTACAGAAGCACGGTACTCCCTCAACAGACCATACCTCCTAACTGTTTCTTCCATCCTAACACCATGAACCAAGAGAAGCGCTGTGGTACAGAAGCTGTTTCTCAGCCAAAACCGCAGTATGTCCCCGCACAATGCAACTCCGCAAAGCCAGCTGAGCTGAACCCAAACATTTATGTCCAATCACATCACAAGGTGGGTATTGATGCGAAGCTGTTGCAGGCGCAATCCCAATATGGTCCTGCTGGAGCTGCAGCGGTTGCAGTAGCAGCACACCGGAACATAGGCACGGTTGGGAATGGCATGTCTTAGAATTAGCACTTTGTTGGTGTCAGGTGATTGATTGCCAGAACTCATCTCTTTGTTAGTCGGTTATGTAATGTAAGTATTATTGAATCAACCCTGATTTGAACACATTTGAGATTGTAATAAAAGAAAAAAAAGTCCAGTTTTAACCCCACCAAATGTCTCGGCGAAAGCCAAATGTGCTCGCGGAATATGCCTGGATCATCCAGGTGATTTCTGTTTGTTATCTTGTTGAAAAAGCTTAAGATTTTGGTCTTTCAAGATCGGTCCCATTGTTCCTTCTTATTTGACAAAGAACAAAGGATTACAAAGAAAAAGATCAATGTTAATCTGTAACTGGTCTCTTGGCTAATAATAATACAGAGCAATAGCCAAATAACTTTGAAGTCCCCAAACTATTATTGGTTGGTAGATTTTTCTAGTCCGTAAACGATTGTCTTTCGCACAACATAATTAGTAAATTATACTCAATGGTTACGAAAACAAGGATCTGATTGTCTACCCAAAATTAGTCTTCAAGCAGTATACAGTCATGACCTCGGATATGAGAAGTCAACAGACTTAACCAAGGGGAGATAGATTCAAATTCCGGGTGAGTCAGATCGTTTGTGATGAACGTGTGAATGCTATTCTTGGTCTCGATACAGCTCCAACCTGGTCTCTTCTTCACATTCTGTTGTCTCATTTCCGCTCTAATGTCCGACACTTCCTCATATCTCCCAGCTTCTACATAGACATTAGACATCAATACATAACCTCCGGAATGCTCTGGCTCGAGCTCTTGTAGCCTTTTTCCTGCCAACTGTGCGAGCTCTGTGTTTTTGTGGAGGCGACAAGAAGACATTATTGATCTCCAGACTATAGGATTATCTCCCATGGGCATTGCTATTGCTAACTTATATGCTTCCTCTAGCTTGCCTGCACGGCCAAGCATGTCTATTACACATGTGTAGTGATCACTTGTTGGGACAATGTTATATACCGCCTCCATCTGTTCCAGAAATCTTCGCCCTTCGCTCACAAAGCCCGAGTGGTTACATGCTTGCAGCAACCCAACGAAAGTGATTTCATCGGGCTTGACACTGGCTCTGCACATACGTGAAAACATATCCAAAGCTAACTCACCACAGCTCTGCACACCGTAACCATTAATCATGATATTCCAAGAAGCTGAGTCTTTATTCCTCATTAAGTCAAAAACCAACTGAGCGTCCCTCAAGTCCCCGCATTTCGCGTACATGTCCATTAAGGAGTTGTGTATGAATTCATCTTTGGAATTGCGGTTTAAAAGTCCATTGACGACAATGTAGCCATGAATCTCTCTGCCCTGCTTCAATGCAGCTAGACGACCGCAAGTGGGTAGAACGGTTGTCAACGTAACAAGGTCAGGTCGGATTCCGGAACAAAGCATCCTTTCGAAAAGAGCTAAAGTTCCATCATGATCACCACAGTAGTCATGAACACACAACACCGAGTTCCATGTAAATATGTCTCTCTCATGATCCATTGCTTCAAATATTTTAATTGCTTCCTCAAGCCATTTACCCTTTCCATACATATCAATCAAAGCATTTGACACAGCAACACTGAAATGAAATCCCAATTTCACTATAAGGCCATGGATCGATCTGCCATTGTCAAGATCCCCTAACACAGTAAATGCTGATAAGACCCCCGTGACGGTGTGCCTACTCATGGCTACTCCTTCCTCACGCATTTTACTAAAGACTCTTAAAGCATCCTCAAATCTAAAAATCTGTGAATACCCATTAACCAACGCATTCCAAAGCACACTGTCATCTCTCTCAGGCAATTCATCGAACAGCTTCTGAGCATCCTCCACTAACTTGAACTTTAAATAAGAGGTCACTAAAGCACTACCAACATAACGATCGGAATCAAACCCAAGTTTAAAAGCCAACCCATGAACCTTCTTAATATCAGAAATCTCCATAGCATCGCTTCCTTTTAGCAAACTAGGAAATGTATACTTATCAGGTAAAACCCCTTTAGCTCTCATTTCTCTGTACATCTCAATCGCATCCAAAGGAGAACTATTGACCACAAACCCAGAAATAATAGCGTTATAACCAAACACATCAAGCTCGGATCCACCAAAGACCGAGATCGCCCGCCGCATAAGCCCACACTTTGCGTACATGTTGACGAGGCTCGTGACGGCTCGAGGAGATTCATCGAGAAACCCTTTCCTAACCATGAAACCGTGAATCTGTTCGCCGGAAACGGAGTCGTTGCGCTGCGCACACCGTTGCAATGTAGCGATACATGTAGCAACATTGTGGTACTCGTATCTCTTCGACTGTTCTTCGATTTCTCCAGAAACTGTGGAATATAAAGATGCTAAAGCAGAAGGCTTTATGAAATCTGGGTTTCGTGAGAGAAACCTCAGAGTTCCGGCAGTGAAATTTTGAATCTCGATCCCTTGAAAGATTACAGTCATGCTTGTTGTTCTATGGAGAGAGATTAATGTTTGAAATTAGACTTTTATGAATTGGTGAATAATGTTAAATGGGCTTACGAAGAATAATATAAAGAGAGGGCTTTTTGATAAAACAGGCCCATTTAAGAGATATTAACGAATGTGAAAAAGTCCCACATCGCTTAGAGGAAGAGAAGAAGCTGAGTTTAAATAGCGATGGAGTCGAAGAAGTGATTGTCCCTTCGGGGACATCCGATAAAATTGGAACGATACAGAGAAGATTAGCATGGCCCCTGCGCAAGGATGACACGCACAAATCGAGAAATGGTCCAAATTTTTTGGGGAAATTTTTCAGATTGATTTTCATCTTCTGGGGTTTTTTTTTTTGAGTTTGCTGATTCAGAACTGAAATTTCTTTCGAATCTGTGCGGAAAAATACTCAAAAGCTTCTGCAACTCTTAAATTTGGAGGGTTTCGTGATTTAAGAAAAATACTGCCAGAGTTGATTAAGTTTTGATATATATCCCAAAGGAACCGCAATGAACTTGGATTGCTACAGCAATCAGTTCGTTATTGATCGGAAAAAATTTCTATCTCTGATTGTTCCGACTTTGAGTCGACTCCGCCGTGGCGGCTGGCGACATCAGTGCGTTTTGTTAACCAGATTACCGGTATGCAATGTATAGATTGAGATTCCGGTTAGGTCGGTTAGGGAAGTCAACTGAACTGTTCTTTGTCATTATCCTTTAGTTGGCTCAGAGGCATTCTGAATAGGTAATAATGATGGCTCGTAAACTAATAAGAAAGACTTGAGAAGTTTTTGTGTGGATATTATTGTGAATTCTGATTGTCAAAGAATGGACGAAGATTTGATTTTGAAGAGAAAAAAAACATTATTTGGGTAAATAAATATGTACTCATGAGAAACAGACCTATCATCAAGATTCAAGACTAGTTTTACCTCTTTGAGCATCTTACATAAGATCTTGGGGTTAAGCAACTTTGATTAATCACAAACCTAAAAGTCAATACTTTATTTGAACAGCACAATTCATATTCAACTTCCACCATTTTGAGTCTGAATTTGTAGTGCAGAACATAATCAAAAGGAGTCTACCTCTTATAATCATAAGAAATAACCCTCATTAAAAGGTTTGGCAATCATCTCTAGCTACCATCAAAGTTTGGAAATTTGAAAACTTCAAAATACAATAAGGATCGAATCAGATTGACCAAGTTTTAGCCTTATACAACTTATAACAACAATTCAAACATAAATAACATATAACTAAAAGAAGAAGAAGAAACATAAACTTGACAGCATTAAGCCCCAGCTAAATCACCAACAACAACAAAAAAAAGTTGCAAAAACAAACGAAATCATATGAAGCTTCAGTGTTGCAAGCAAGAGAATATGGCTCTCCATCTTTCTCCTACTTTCTATCTTCATCTCTTGCAACAATCTTGTACTTTCCACTTTCCTGTTGCTGACAAACAAAAACTCATCATCAAAATTAAGCCATAACACATACATACACAACTAAACACAGCAAAAAAAAATTGGAGAAAAAGTACTGATAACAAATCTTACCCTTTCCCATAGCTTGGTATGCTCATTGCAGAAACCAACAACAATACCACCACTCTTCTTCCCTTCACGATACTCAATACAAAGATCTTCCTTTAACCCACAAGTAACATGAAAAGCCAAATGACATTTCATCTCTGAACACTCGATAACACACCCGCGTCTAATCTTACACAAATAACACTTATCTTTCCATCTCTTACTCGGTATCTCCCCGCAACAAATCCCTTCTCTTCCTTCAGGATCCTCAAAGTAAACTTCAGGCACAAACAACGAGCAAGTGATATGAGCCCATCTACCATCTTTCGTCTGCTTCATCGCTCCACCTTTGGTTGTACACAAACAGCAAGAGAATAGCTTCTTCTCTCGGTTCTTCTTCGATCCGATGCATAGTTCGCAAAACCAATCGCCTTCTGGTATAGCTTTAACAAGAGGATTCCCATAACAAGAAGCATGAACCATCAGATCACAACCATCACAAAACACAATCGGATTTAATGGATCACCATCAGTGCTTTGACATACAGCACACATAATCCCATCTTCGTCTTCTTCTTCTTCTTTCTCTACTTCTCTATCTTCAAGCTCTGCATCACAGAGATCCAGATCTTTTCCTTTCCACAAAGGATCAATATTCTCTTTATCATCATCATCTTCCTCTAAAACTGGACTCGATTCATCATTTTTCTCAATTCCTTTCTCCTCAGCATAAGGCTTATACTCAACATTCAGATCAAAAGGCGAAAGAGGATTACCGGAGATTGAATCGGGATCAAACGCCCAGATCCTTTTCTTCGCCGGAAGACAAAGATAAGTCGGATTAGAAGAGTTCTCGGCGTCGTCATCGTAGTCAATACGAGTCTGCTTCCTCTTCTTCGCCGGTAACTGCAACGGCTTCACCTCCGATTGATTCTTCGGTAGCTGTTGATCCCGATCCCGATCCCGATCCCGCGCGCGTTCCAGATCTCGCTGCATCAATCTGTATCTTTTGAGAGGAGGTAAGTTTTGAAGCTGAGCATCCATGGCTTCAGATCTCTGGGTTTTTTTTGTTTAGCTGAAGAGTTAGGTATGAAGAATCGTACATCTCAGAGAAATTAAAAGGAGAATCGAAAATGATTACCTTTGGCGCCTGAATATTTTTGGAAATGGTGTTTAGCGAAACAGTGAGTGGGAAATATTACCCGCGAATTTATTTCTCATTGAAAATTAGAAAATTTCGTTAATTTTTCTTGGTTCATCAATCGAAAATAAAATTCAGAATTTACCCGCCAAGTTGTAATGGGCCTTAATTTGACCCATTGAAGATGTTAATGGGTTCAATTCTTTTTTAAAAGTCTGTCCTTTCCTATTTTCTCAATCTCAAGGGTCAACAACCACTTTTAAGCTGTTGAAAATCATTTCTTTTTTTTGGGAGAATAAGAGCACAAGTTACAAAAGGGAAGCAAGCTTCTTTAACTTTCAGAGAGTTGTCGGTAAAAAGATGGGACGACTTTTGACATTTTCATCGATGTCCTCCTTGTGATGGCTGCTGCTGTTGTTGTTGTTGCGGATCGTAGCCACCAGTCCACGCAGCGGCTGGTCCATAAGGAGGAGGATAATAATAGCCTTCAACTCCTGCTTGTGCTTGTGCTTGTGCCTGTGCCTGTGCCTGAATCAGAATTGTGTATCATATGAGCACATTACTTTAGATATGTTGATGTGTATATATATATATATATGCGTGAAAGAAAAAATTGTGGTTCAGTTAGATATTATGTCATCGACCACGACTTAGAGATTGATTGGTCTAATAATTGATTGGTCTAATACTAACTCGAGTGAACCAGTTTTGGTTACATCGGATTGACTTGTTCAAACCTAAGGCTGTACTATTGGTACTGAAGTTCAGTTCATATCCAACATTCAAAGTTCAGACTAAATGCAAAGAAACTGTCTAGCTATGGTGAGAATCCCTACGAATGTCTGGTCGAAATGCAAAAAAATGCTTACAAGGGATAAAGGTTAGAAAGTTAAAAAAACTTACTGGATTCATTACATAGTTGGGTTGATAAGGATTCACAGGATAGCCAGCCTCATGATTTCCATAGCCGGCACCATAAGCAACTCCACCTGATTGAAACAAATGTTTTCTTATTACTATTGGTATATGCATTCAAATGTAGACTTGGCTCTAGGTTGCTACTTGCTAGTATTATTTTTCCATTCTACTCGTGCGTTAGATTGACATTGTGATAACTTATAATCATTCAGGTTTAGCATACCAGGATGCCCAACAGGACCAGTTGCATGACCTCTCTTTTCTGAGTTAGCAATCTCTGCTTGAAGCTTCTCCAATTCACGAGCCATTGCAACTAATTTTTGCTCCATAACTTTACCGTGCTCATAATTTTCCGCGTACCCTTTCTTCTCACCATCAATAGCCGCTCTACAAAACAGAAATCAACAGCTTAAACTACAGATTAACTAAAAGAATGAACAAAAGGCAAATCTAGAAGTGACTTGTGGTCAAACCTTGCACGTTGCAGCTCTTGCTTTGTGTTCTCAATTTCTGCTGTAAGAGTTGGTATCTGCTGCAAATCCGCTGTAAGTCTAGCAAGATCTTGAGTCATCACATGAACCTGGCTAGCTAAATCCTGCTTACTCGACGTAAACTCTTTGACATCTGCACGGACCTTTTGAACATCAGCTCGCATAGCATCGACTTCACGCAGTTCCATTTCAGACCGCATAGATTTATCATACATCTCCCTCATCATTATATCTTCCTCAGCTCTCAAAGAATCAATGTAATGCATCATTCTTTGCAATTCATTCTGAGCAACTTCTAGTTCCTGTTTCAGCGCGACGTGTGTTGCAGCCAGCCTCTGGTTATCAGCAAGTAAGCCCTGCACATCTTGATTCTGAGCAACGAGACGATCCTCTATGACTGAAAGATGTTGAGGAAGACCTCTTGGATCGACTCTGAATTGTGTCTCCCTACCATCATCCATCATAGAAGGACGAAGAGGAGGAGGCACTGGTCCTCCTCCCAAGCCTCTAACGAAAGGCGGTTGATGAACCAGTGCTTGCTGCAATCCACCGTAAGATCCACCTTTCATCGAAGGAGGAGGAGGTCCACGATTTCTTCCAGACATTTTCTTAAATATTTAAAGCTCTGATCTTTAGAATTGCTGAATCTCGAGGAAAACTGCTAATACATAGCATAAGAAGGAGTCACAACACTAAGCAGAAGAAGCCCAATTATAATCTCAATTCCTGAGAAGCTTTTCTCAAGCACACAACAAAGTGTTCGTTTACAGAGAAAGCAACAAAATTCGAATTCGAGCTCAGAAACATTCGGAAACGAAAACTGAGAATCACGCACTGACCTTCGACGATTGCAAACCTCGAACGAACAACAGATGCCTTATCAACGGAGAAAACAAAATTAGGGTTCCTGAGAAACCCTCTTGATCATGAAATTCGGGGATCGATCAACAACAGAACTCTTGGAAAATTAATTGTTCGTCGTCACTGTAGAAACTCCGATTGCTCCTCAAAAGAGAAATCAAAAGGGAACCTCCAATTTTATAATTCGACAATAATACTAGTTTCTACTTTACTTTTTTTATTTTTTTTATAATAACCGTATATTAAATCAATTGCGACATCTAATTTACTCTTTTTAATTCTCGTATTTACAGTACTACTAGATATAATTATGCACAATATATTTTTAAAATCTAATATAATTCTCATAATTTAACTTGTCAAATTTTATATAATAAAATATTTTTTTCCTGTAATTTTAATAATATATATAATTCCATTTGATACGAAGTTTTTTTTTTAAATTAGATATAGTATTTATTAGATATAGTTTTCAGCAATACTTGGTTAAAAATATAATTACGTAGGATGTACGGTATGTTTTTAGATTTTAATTTAGATTAGTTTTTAGTGTATTTTGTGAGTACGATTTTCTTAAAAATTTGTTCATTATTTTCTGTGAACTACATTTATCATGAGTTTTTTTTCACATTAACATATAAATTTTTATAATTATGTTAGCGGTTAAAATTTTATCATTTATTAGCTAATTAATATATTTGTAAGAAAAAAAATAACAAAAGATTAACATCTATATGGAGTCAAAACATATATTTAAGTTATCTTGACTTGACAATAGAAGAAAATGTTTTTATGGTCTCATAAAGTCGAAAGTAGTAATTTTTGTTATTTTCACTTTCCAAAAATTACGAAATCTATATCCTTCATTAATTCGTGGGCCACAGGTCCATAGGTCCACCCAACGAAAACAAAACCCTTGTGGCTCGGGTGGCTCGTGATGTCATAAAAACCTTGTGTCCCTACAAGCTAATACCGTGACAACAAAATAAAACATATCATTCAAAGTAACATTTTATATTATTTTCCTCTAACAAAAAACATTATAGTTTTGTATATTCACAGAGGAACGTTTATGTAGACTACAACGGCTACGGAATCATCAAGTGAGAAGGTGAATGAAATATTAAATTTAGGGGAAAAGAAAACAATCGGGTATAAATAAATATCAAAATGATAAGCAATAATAAATCTATAACGGTGGAATTCACATGAAGTTCACCAATTTCACCTATATACTTTTCTCACCCATTTAATCTCCAATTGCTCACAATAGACCCCCTAAAAAGGAAAAAAAAGAAACAATGGAAGCAGCCTTGTGGAAGTTAGAGGATAAACTGAAGCTAACAACAATAGAAGCTGTCGTGATCTTGGTCGGAGCAGCGGCTACGGTAACGCTTCTCTGCACAGCCGCAGCGTTTCTCAACCGCAATTCTCGAGGAAAGCAAGTAGGAGACGCGGAGTGGGCGTCCGAAACCGTGGTTGGATCAAGAACGATGGGAGAAAAGAGGAATTGTAAGTGGGGCAAAGTGAAGAGAACGTTAATGGGTTCGTTTTGTTGGAGCTCTGCAGCGAAGTGGATGGAGATGGAGACGCGGAGGCCGCCATCATTGCTTGCGGTTAAAGAAAGGAGTCTTAATGCTGTTGATCCGGTTTGGCAGCGACCGATTCTGATGGGTGAGAAATGTGAATTGCCGCGGTTTAGCGGTTTAATATTGTATGATGAACGCGGACATCCGCTTCATCATACTCAATCTCAAGAAGAAGTGAGTGTAAGTTTTTACTCTTTTTCCAATAGTAAACACTAAACACAACAACAAAAATGTTTGTTTTTTTATGTTCTTTGTTATTACTGTTTTGCAGGTAAAACAAAGTTCTGTGGTAAGAACAACTTTGAGAGATTTGCTTTGAAAGTTTGTTTTTTTTTCTGCAAGGAAGTGTCTTGATGTTTCGTGTATTACAAGTTCATAACGTCGGTGAAAGGTAAGATTCTGAGATTGCAAAAGAAAATGTTTCTGTAAACAATGTCTTGTGCGATGTAGATGCAAAATTTCTTTCTTTGTTCTAGTGTGTTTCTTTAGATAATTGATATAGAAAAGAGAAGGAAAATCTAATGACCAACAATTTGCTACAAACATATGCAAATTTTCTTTCTTATTTTACAAAGAAATCAAAATCTTATGAACAAAAGAAATAGAATAATCTTCAAAAACAAACAATATATAGACAATGTTCTTCAAACTAACCACTTCCATCACAAACACTAACAAAAATCCACACCAGTGAATCTGTCATGTGTGTCTCTTCTCCATATAATCTTCAGCATTTGAGCCATCAAACCTGAAAAATAAAAATATCCGTCTTTCGACCATGACAGAAGCCGAGAGGATAAACATCTTCACGCCATTAGATGACGAAAGCTGGAGCTACACAAAGTAGACAACAACAACAACAACGACGACGAATCTTTGATGTAACCACATTTTCTTCTTTGCGCAAATCTCACACATACGAAACAATCAGAGGCTCCTTTGTTTCTTGCGCTATAGAATTCCTTTGGTAGTAACAGTACAAAGACAGCTGCACAATACCAAGAACCGTTCCTATCCCATTCGGTGTCTGAGTTTGACGAAAACAACTAAAAAATTGTTAGTAGTCTTAAGAGGAACAACACAAATTGCAATAGCAATTATTGAAAAGAAGCAACTTACATAAACAAAGGCATCATTGTTGAATAACCCGTAAAGAAGGAAAGAACCGCTCATCAAGAAAGTCGATAAAGAGAGATAAAACGGCATAAACTCAACGCTCTTAGTCCGTATCACTAAGTTCTGCAAAAAAGGACCAGACAAGTCAAGCAATCAAGAATCAAGAAAGCTGCACATATGAGAAGATTTGGTTGACATTTTTGGGAACTTACGATAATAAACAAGGGCGATGCGAACATCGAGACAAGAGAACCGCAACTTAAAAACCCGACAAAGTACCATCGTGTGAGCCTGTCAGGTATCTGTAAACTTCCAGCTACAATCACTCCAACCACAGCAAACACCACAAGAAGCAAACCAAGCATCCTCATCTGCCATGATCAATATCTTGATTAGAGTTTTACAAAAACACATTATACGAAGTAGAATCGAATCAAGAAACCTTGTTCTTCTTGTCTGTATGCATAATGAAGAGGATAATGTAACAAAGCTGAAAAGTGGCTCCAACCGAATTCACAGTCATAAGCATGACATTGCTGTGCGATATGAAAGGCGCGCCGTACCAAAGACAGATCAAGCAGTTTAAGAGAGCGTAAATGTATGGTAAACCCGAGAATTGCTCCGTCGATCTGTTCCTCATGATTCTTCTAAACGTTGGCCTGAAAACAAAACAGAGAAACACATACACACATAATGGAGAAATAAATCAGTTTAGTTCCATAGTTTATGTCTAATACAACAAAGGAAAAGGCTTGTTTATGTCTAATACAACAAAGGAAAAGGCTTAGTAAAGTGAATGAGAAGAAGAAGAAGAAGAAGAACTCACATTGGTGAAACAAAGAGCCCAAATGCAAATATGTTACCTGAACACAGTAAAACAACGAAACAGTCATAAGTGACATTAACGTATTAAACAAACCAGTTTCTGTCTTTGTTTATAGATTGCATCAATTCAGTTTCTACAGAAGCAGATTTCTTGATTTCTCCGGGAAAAAAACAAAAGTTGATCAGGAACAACATTTGAATCTTGTTAAGGTACTTATTTCAGAGCCTAGAAGAGGAAGAACAAGAAAAGTGCAGACCATAAAAGACCAAACATATCTACTGATTTTGGGATATTCATCGTAATAAAGCCAGATCTAATAAAAAGTTTATTATATTAGAAGGAATCTAAATGTTGGGTTATTTTTCCCCCAAATTGGCTTAAACATTTCCAAAACACATAGAATAGAATAAGAAGAAGAAGATTGAAGTTTTTTTACCAGCGATTCCGGCAATATCTTTACACATGGGGATAGAGAAAGGACCATTGAAAGCGAAGACATCCATGAGATGAGATAAGCTTTCTCTGTCTTTCTCTGTCGTAAAGTCTACTTTTTATTCTACAGAACAATAAAGCTTCTGCTTTTTTCTTCTTGCTCTGTTCTGTTCTTATGGAATTCTTCAAAGAGAGAGAACTAATAGAGACGAGATTTATGAGAGATTTCTTTTAAGAAAAATGATGAATATTTGAAACCCAGAAAATGAAAGAAGACTTTGTTTTAAAGGGGAAGAAGCAAAAAGACTGATTGTGTACGACTATATATATAAATATGCGGTTGAGATTTAGCTGGTGTGTATCTCTACTGTTGTACCATCTTACAAAATGTCTTAAAAGTTTAGTACTATATGATAACTTTAAACATATCTAAAAACCATAATTTGAAAACTTAAAAAAAAAAACTAATCTTTGATTAATACACGTGATTGGCTCTATTGATTATGCGTTAAATTTATAATTTTGTACTTATTAGAATGTTAAAAGATTGACAAGGCTAACTAGGGGCTAAGTGGCAAGGCTAAGTTATTTACTCGGATTCGGTTGTTTCGCAACTATGTGCCTTGAGTAAATACCGATTGGTATTTGGCCTACATGTTTTCTAATTTTTGTCTTGTCATGGATTTAACTCTTAGGTTTAGTATTTTATTTTAAAAAGAAATTGTAATTCTTGAATTGATCATTTTTAATGATATTAACGTTTTAGCCAAAAAAAAAAAAAAATTCAAATAATAAACTAATTACATAGTATTCTACTTATATCAAACATAGAATTAAAAAAAAAATTCGAGAAAATTAAATATGCAAATTTGATATAAACTCACTTTTAGTAGATAATGGGGTTCGGTTATTTATATGGTTTATCACATTAGTTTACTTGTATATGTATTCAATGTGTACGTTTATTTTCATTCAATGAAGATAAACCATTTATTTAGCTCTCATCTAAAATTCACAAAATGTACTTTTCTCATTTAATATTTCAATTTCACAAATATTCCAAAAATCTCAAAATTATATCGCAAATGTGAAAATCATGACCAACATGAGACACTTATGAAATGTCTTCTCGTCGACATTGATCCCCACTTGATTAAATTATTTGAGATGATCGTTGCAGACCAATCAAATTTTTTCCTTTTATGGATTGAGTTTTGAGCTTTTTTTCGTGGTCTACATTTGATATTCTACCCTTGCACAAATATTTAAAAATGAAAATACGACGAAATAAAATAAAATAAAAAATAAAATAAAATAATATACAGACATTTGGTCGTCCTGTGTTCTATTTCAGCAATCTGTCGTGAGTCGTGATCCAATTATTGTATGTGTCTCATGCTGAGTCACTCATTATAATCTTTTTGGTTCTATTTTAGCATGGCCGATTCAGCACCATTAATTAGTGTAAAGTCGGATTTTATTAAAATCCTTATCGATTAAACTCTAACAACACTTTTACATCCATTTAACCAGTTAAAATAGTGGTACGCTTAAGCTAGGTCCATTAAAAAAACTGATAAATGGACTATTCAACGACTATACTAATTATGAGAGATTAGTCGGGTGGTATAAACTCGGATTATTCTATGGTTATCAAAAACAAAAAAAAAAAGCTAAAACATTAGATTTTGTCTTAATTAGTATATTGATTCTGTCAAGTTCTAATTAAGTTCTTTGTCATTACTGCTTTGCAGGTAAAACAGTGTTATGTGGTTAGAACAACTTTGAGAGATTTGCTTTAACAGTTTGTTTCTTCTGCAAGGAAGTTTGTTTTTTCTGCTAGGTCGAATCAGCACCATTAATTGGTGTAAAGTCGGAATTTTTATAAATCCTTATCAACTAAACCATTAGAATTTGTCTTTTTGGCAAGTTCTAATTAAGTAGAAGGTTAGTAAAAAAAAGTTTTAACTAAGTAGTTGACTGCGCCATGTCACTGATAACCTAAGTTAAAAAGCCAAGTCACGCAATCTACTCAACAAAGCGTGTGGGACAATCAATTTTCTCCTTCTAAAATCTAATTAACGTTACGTACGCAAAATCCCGAGTGTATGAAAAAAAATTAAATATCAATCCAAATTATTCAATGATTTTGACTTTTTTGTTTTGTTTTGTTTTAGGCTTTAAAACCATTTTTCCAATACCCACTATAACATGGAGAAATTTGGTTGTATAACCATAGAAAAAAATTGTATCTAATAATCTAACCAAAAATCATATGTGACAACATCTTAACCATTTGATCTATGTTTTTTGGTTAGATTATTAGATATGATTTTTGTTTGGTTATTCAAAAAATTAACCCTATAACATATGATAGCAAACGTAAAAACAAATAAACAACCATAACATTTTTTTACGATTGTTTATAATTTTTAGTGGCGCTCTGATTTTATGGTTTTGAATATGATTTTTACCCATAATACGATTCAAACGGACAAAAACAGGTAATCAAATGTGACTAATTTTGTTATTTGTCTATATAATATGTACATATATCAACTACGAAATCCAAGATAAGATGTAATATGCAAGTGTTGATATATAGAAATCAATAGAATAATAGATCATTACGTAAACATCGACAAAGTTTTACTTGATTGGTTAATAAACGTATACGTGCAAATACTTTCTCGCTCGCAATTTCTTTCAATGTATCGCTATCAAGGAAAAAAACACATGTTATATACAAGTGGACGATAATGGATAAGTAAAAGTTGTGAAAATGAACAAGCCAACTCCATCGATAATGGCCATCAGCTATAAATGGGTCAACAACTTATTTCATTATCGTAAAAAGAAGAAATAATATTTTTTTAATTTTTGGTTGCCATTTGTCAAGGAAAAAAAGTATCTTAGCTAGCAAGAAAGAAAATGTTGAAAAAAAAAGATAAAAAAAAAAAAAAAAAAATTAGCATAAATGACTATAAGAAATAATATATCTACTAATCTAACCAAAAAACATCTATGTGGCCAAATCTAGTTAGATTCATAGATTTTTTTTTTTGATATTCAACTAATTGAGTGAAGATATCTAGTCAGTACAACGACGCCAAAAATTAAGACTTGGCGAGCAGCCAGTGAAACTGTACCGCGGGCAAAATATATTAGAGAGGACATATAATAATCACCATCTTATGCTTTTGGTATCGAGCTCCTAAAACAGTCTCACATCTCTTATTTCACTGCACGTTTGCGAAACAAATATGGGAACATTCTCCATTTAGTGTTATCATTCATATTCCAAAATCTAATGGCTTTGAAGAGTTATGGAGAAAGGTAAGAAAGGTGGAATGTCTACCTCCATTGGATGTTGGTAGAGGACCCTTATAAGGGGTAATTACCACTTTAGATCTATTGAAATTTGTGAATATCTAGGAACAACAAGGTCTCTAGTGATAAATAACCTTTTACTATAATGATTTCGATTTAGGAACTATGTCTAGTTTAGTTTTTATATAAATTATTGTAACTTGTAACTTTATTCTTATACGAATCTAATAGATTTTTTCTTAAACACCTTTCATCAGAAATCTCATCAAGGCCGACAATAGTTAGGAAAGTTCAATCGCATATAATCTAAATGAACATTATGGTCACCGAGCATGTTTGCCCATCTCCAAATCTGTTGTTTACTCTTGCACTCGAAAAAGATGTGCTTTACACAAAAAGGTCTAATATGCATCACCTAAACCAAGCCTCGTTAAGGTCAAATAAAATCATGTAAATGTCAATTGGTATAATAGTTTTGCAATTAAGATTCACCATTATCTTTACGAAAAGATCTGATTTTTTTTCTTTTATTCCAAAAATGACGTTCGTTCGTTTTTTTTTTTTTTTTTTTTTCTTTTCCGAAAATCATGCGGGCATTTTGAAAATTCTACGTTGCCTATATTTTCGGCTAATTAATGATTTTATAAAAAAAACACTCCATTTCTTTCTAAAACTGTAAATAGAAAATGTCACGATGTCAAGTGAAATTCGTGAATTTAAAAAGCGTAAACAATGGCAATTTAGTCATTTTCGAGTCTCCTCCTGGTTCTCCGTAACTGTCTCAAAATTAATAGAGCCTTTGACTGTTTTCTGACGCTCGTTTTCCTTCCCTCCCCTCCCCTCTCTTTCTTCCTTCTTCTTCTTCTTCCTCTTCCTCCTCTCTTCACTCTTATTTCCATTGATCTCTCTCTCTCCTTCTCCAGAAATTCTCCATCTCTATATATCTCGGATCATTCTTCAAATTTAGGTTGATCCTGATCTGAATCGAGCTGGTACGTGAACTCTCTCTCTCTCTCTCTCTCTCTCTTTGTTTCTCAATTCTGTCTACTCTAATTCGTGAATGCAGCTGCGTTTCTTATGCGACAATTGACATTTTTTTGAGTTCTTAACCTTTTTTTCTGGGTAATGATCTGTGATCCTTCGTGCTTGTTTATCGTTTTGCCATGGGATCTGCTACCCAATCTGGGCAATTTGATTGCTACATTTGGTCATATTTCTGGATCTGGATCTGGATCTGCATTTTTCTCATCATTTGGATTTTCGTGCTAATGGCGTAGTTCTTCTATCTAGTGGAATCTCATGAGATTTGTTGAACTGAATCACGAGGGTGAAGTACTGGGATTTTCGAAATTGATAGATCTGATTGATTTGTTCTTATTAGTGTTGTGTTTGTTTCTAAGTTTTAGCTTAAACGATTTCATGGAGTCATACTGGTCACTGTGATTTCCTTTGTAGTCCATCTGTTTGATTAAATTACATTTGATGTGATTGTAATTTGACTTTCCATGACTTTACATATGGTGACTATAATTCATGATGGTTTTGCTGATGTTGCAGATATCATATATCACATGGCTACATATAAGCCTAAGAACATTCTCATCACTGGGGCTGCTGGATTCATAGCGTCACATGTTGCCAACAGGCTAGTTCGCAGCTACCCTGACTACAAAATCGTTGTGCTTGACAAGCTTGATTACTGTTCAAACCTGAAAAACCTCAATCCTTCAAAATCCTCTCCTAATTTCAAGTTTGTAAAGGGAGACATCGCCAGCGCTGACCTCGTTAACTACCTTCTCATTACCGAAAACATTGACACCATTATGCACTTTGCTGCTCAAACCCATGTTGACAACTCTTTCGGTAATAGCTTTGAGTTTACCAAGAACAATATTTATGGTACCCATGTCCTTCTTGAAGCTTGCAAAGTCACTGGGCAGATCAGGAGGTTCATCCATGTGAGTACCGATGAGGTCTATGGAGAGACCGATGAGGATGCTTCGGTTGGAAATTGTGAGGCTTCTCAGTTGCTCCCGACCAATCCATACTCTGCCACTAAGGCTGGAGCTGAGATGCTTGTGATGGCATATGGTAGATCGTACGGGTTGCCAGTTATAACAACTCGCGGGAACAATGTTTATGGTCCTAACCAGTTTCCTGAGAAGTTGATTCCTAAGTTCATCTTGTTGGCTATGAATGGGAAGCCACTCCCGATCCACGGAGATGGATCTAACGTTAGGAGTTACCTCTACTGCGAAGATGTTGCTGAGGCATTTGAGGTTGTTCTTCACAAAGGAGAAGTTAACCATGTCTACAATATCGGAACAACGAAAGAAAGGAGAGTGATTGATGTGGCCAACGACATCTCCAAACTCTTTGGAATAGATCCCGACTCCACCATTCAGTTTGTGGAGAATCGACCATTTAATGACCAGAGGTACTTCCTCGATGACCAGAAGCTGAAGAAATTGGGATGGTCTGAGCGAACCACTTGGGAAGAAGGACTTAGGAAGACAATGGAATGGTATACTGAGAACCCTGAGTGGTGGGGCGATGTTTCTGGAGCTCTGCTTCCTCATCCACGGATGCTGATGATGCCCGGTGATAGACTCTCTGATGGCTCTGACGAGCGCAAGGATGCAGATGGTAATCAGACATTCACGGTGGTTACTCCCACCAAGAAGGGTGGTTCCGGAGACAAAACATTCTTAAAGTTCCTCATCTATGGGAAGACTGGGTGGCTCGGTGGTCTTCTAGGAAAACTATGTGAGAAGCAAGGGGTTCCGTACGAGTATGGAAAAGGGATATTAGAGGACAGAGCTTCTCTCATGGCGGATATTCGCAGCGTCAAACCTACTCATGTCTTCAATGCCGCTGGTTTGACAGGCAGACCCAATGTTGACTGGTGTGAATCCCACAAACCCGAGACCATCCGAGTCAATGTTGCTGGTACTTTGACTCTGGCAGATGTTTGCAGAGAGAATGACCTGTTGATGATGAACTTTGCCACCGGATGTATCTTTGAATATGACGCTGCACATCCTGAAGGTTCAGGGATTGGTTTCAAAGAAGAAGACAAACCGAATTTCTTCGGATCTTTCTACTCAAAAACAAAGGCTATGGTAAATATATATCACATTACCAAATGACATCTGATTTTCAGTCTCTTGAAACTATGTCCATAAATCCTCTGTTTCTATTTTCGACAGGTCGAAGAGCTTCTAAGAGAATTTGACAACGTATGTACCTTGAGAGTGCGGATGCCAATCTCATCCGACTTAAACAACCCGCGAAACTTCATCACGAAGATCTCGCGTTACAACAAAGTGGTGAACATCCCAAACAGCATGACCGTACTAGACGAACTCTTACCAATCTCAATCGAGATGGCGAAGAGGAACCTAAGGGGAATATGGAACTTCACCAATCCAGGAGTGGTGAGCCACAACGAGATACTAGAGATGTACAAGAGTTACATCGAGCCGGGTTTCAAATGGTCCAACTTCACTTTGGAAGAGCAGGCTAAGGTCATTGTCGCAGCGCGGAGCAACAACGAGATGGATGGTGCCAAGCTCAGCAAGGAGTTTCCTGAGATGCTATCCATCAAAGATTCGTTGATCAAATACGTCTTCGAACCCAACAAGAGAACGTAAAAACTCTCAACACACACACACACACTTACTCTTTTCTTTGTTCATTGTTATATTATCTTTGCAGGTAGATTCACTATACTGATTCTACTCTAATTTGATTTCTCATGTTATTCATTTACTGGCTTTTTTTTTTTTGCATTCTACGACGAACATGTAGCTCGCTCTCTTTACAAATCCTACGTTACAACACATTTTTGTATACATTAATATTATTACACACAAGTATTTTTGAGTTTTTTTTCTTACTTTCATTACAGAATCCTCCTAGTTCTAGTTTCCATTATCCCTTGAATTGCCTCCTATGATAATTCGTTTTGTTTTCATGTTACGATAAGGTAAAGAGTTAAAAAACAGACAATAAGAAGAAATAATATTTGATTGCTATAACTTGTTTCCCTTTGCTTTAAACTTGAGGATTCTATTTATTACAAGAACAATCATCACTCATCAGTTAGCCTTTCTAATTGGCATAAATAGAAATTGCAAACTCAAAATGTAATATAAATTAAACCTCTGTACTTTCTGTCCCCAAATCTTCACTACAACACGACCATCTAAAAAAGTGCATTTTGCTTTCCTTTCACCACCTTAGAACTACTAGTGACATTCCATAATCTGGTGATCCTACAACAGAGCATACCGATTCATAAGCAACAAAGTTAGTGTGTATTGCGAGAAAAGTAAAAAAGTTTACAATTCAACTGACAATGTAAAAATGATGAAGAAAAAAAAGGTTGGAAGAGAGGAACAGAAAAAGCTCAGTACCTTGAATTGTGTTGTTCTCTTCACAGAGCTTGGGCGTAGTGTCTAGACAATGGTAGAATTTCTTGGCTCGCTATAAGATTTAAAGGCAAAGTCAGTAGACGTTGATGATTGATTGCCTTTTGAGTTCTTATAAAGGAGAAGAAGACTTTAAAAGAGTTTTAGTGTTGTACCTTCTGCCTCTGTAGACAACCAGTCATGTGCACAGAACAAAGCCTGTCTAATATCAGGGCTCAAGGAACTCTTACTATCATCGATCACCGGTCTCTCAGAGTTGAATGTTGAATCAGGAGCGAGGATTGACATCGGCGTCCCCAGAATATCACGTGCCATCATAGAGAGGATAGGGTATCTTGGTGTATGGACCTTCCAGTAATTCAGAATGTTGAACTCACCACTACGGGGAAAGATCGGCTCAGACAAGTACTTGTCCAAATCCGATGTTGTGTTTTGGTTTTGAGAAGTCTCGTGGAGAAACTTGTCGAATCCTTTCAATCTGTCTCTAGTGTCCATACTACCTCTAGCTAAGCCTGACCCAGAGAAGGAAGAGTCATCACCATCAATGGCTGAGCAGATCGAATATGCATCAAGAAGCTCCTTGACACCATTTGAAACTTCCTTGATACGGTCCAGAGCTGTACTACCATAGATTTTAGAGTAGTAATACTCTACCAACTTCATCTTGAACCGTGGATCCAAGATCGCAGCGATTGCTAAAACAAGGCTGCATTTGTTCCAATACTCATCGAATTTAGCCTTCATCCTTGCTGCGAGAGAACTCAAGAAATCGTCCTGGTTCTTGCACCACTCGATCAACTGGATGTGGATATCACACATCTCAGCAAAGTATACATTTGCTGTCGGACATTTGTTTCCAGAAAAAACAGAGGCAATCTCGAATACAAGTTTAAGATAACCGGTAACGGATCTTGTCCATTCCCACTCCTCGTCGGTTAGAGATGAATCAAACCCGTGATCGTGATCACGCAAATGGCAAAACGCAACCTTGTACTCCAGTACGGTTTCAAGCATCGCGTAAGTAGAGTTCCAGGTAACAACAGAATCAAGAATCAAGATCTTCTCAGAGTTGATCCCGGCGAGTTGAGCGATTTCGTTAAACCTTGCTTGTGTTGATTGTGAGCTCTTGACATATCTCACACTTCCCCGAATCTTTTGGATCACATCTCTCATAGCCTCCAAGCAATCTTGGACGACAGAATTCAGAAGATGAGCGGCGGATTTCAACTCAACTAACTGCCCGTTGATTAAGAGCTGGCTGCTCTGAGACATGTGGTCTTTAATTCGCAGGACAATCTCTTCATTGACAGAGAAACTGTCAAACGTAACAGCGAAAAGCTTGCTCTCAAGGCTCCATTCCATCAAACACCTGATGATTACTTCCGAGAGCATATCTTCCGTATGAGAAGGATCCAAGGTGATAAAGTTCAGAACATTCCTCTGTAGCCTCCACTCCTCATCGATATAATGAGTGGCCAAACACACATAGTTAGCATTATCCTTTGAAGACCACATCTCCACCGAAAGATTGATCTTACCGTATAAATTATTCAAAGTGTGTTGCACTCTCTGCTTCTCTCTAATGTAAATCTCCATACATGAATCCTCAATGGTGCTATTAGGTACAGCTTCAAACAACGGCTGAAGATTCCTAGCAAACACTTTGAAACCAACATGATCAACCATTGCTAACGGATAACCGTGCAAAATAATCATACGTGCAAGATCAACCTGACTCCTCTCTTGACTAAACCTTCCTCCACTCCCTCGGCTTAGAACTACCTCGTCCCTACGCTGTTCCTGATCAAACTTAGGCCTGAGGTAATCGTCTTTCGCCTGACCCTCATCGAAATTGATAGTAGCAACGGTAACTTGATTCTCTTTTTTCCTTTTCTTCGGTGTCAGCAACTGAGACATGTCGTGATTGGTTCTTTTGAGACACCGCATAAGATGGTTTCGGAGATGAGTCGTTCCGCTGTTACTCGATCCGCTGAGTTTCTTATTACACTGAATGCAAACAGCATAACACACATCAGCCTTTCTCACTCTCTCAAAGTAATTCCATACAACAGATGTCAACCTCTTTGATTTCTGCAGGATGATCTCATTTGATTCATCCATCATATCAAAAACTCTGCTCCACCAAAATCCACCCTATACATTGATTGATGAAAATTTAGACAGCAAAAAGAATAAAAACACTTACTTTACACAATTACAATGTCATGAGTGTTAAAAAGATCATCTTTAAAGCACCCATCAAGCATTTATACACTCTCATAACACCATAATGCAAAAGAGATCAAATCGCGCCACATTCTTCAACAATAACACAAGCACACAAAACAGATAAAAAAAAAAGCTGAATGAAACCAATCACAAGTACAATTTCAGGATGGAATTAGGCATAACACTGTAACAAAATCAGAAATTAAAAACAACCCTTTTGAGTTTTGCGAACAAAGGTAGAGTTTTGATATGAAGAAACAGTGCAGGAGAAGCAGAGGAAGAATTTGAAAACTGAGGCACCTTTGTTTGTTTGTTTATAAAAGAAAAAAGCCGTCAGAATCTGTGGAGACTAGAATCGGAGGATCCGAGGAGTTGTTTTAAGGGTTACGGGTGGATGAAGCTGGATCGAAGAATATCAGATCCGGTAATCGATTTGGGTTTTAAAGACCCGAACTTTAGGGATTCGGGTGGGTTTAACCGAATAAACCTCAGGGGAAAACCGATCCGGTTCGGGATCCGAATTCAATCCCGGTTTGAACGGTTGGATAGATATGATTCCGCGATCCGATCTCACATTAATCCAATATTATGACGTCAAAATATTACTAGTAATTTATAAATATGATGATAAAATGATACTCTAAAAAATAACATTTGTTTGTGAAACAGCTCTAAAATGACATTTTTTGGGAATCAATGTCAAAAAAACAAAACTTTCCATGTTTTTTTCGTTTCGGTTTCAATATTATTTATTTAAAATTTAAGATATTGTACCATTTTGTTTTTGTCATTGTATCACCTATTTCCTTATTTAGTTTACAAAAAATAGAAATTATGTGAAAATATTTTATTACTTTTTAGTTTTCACCTTCACATTCTTGTGAGTTCTGATTACTAGTGAGTGTGCACTGTAAGTAATTGGATACTCTTTTGCCTACTTGATAATCTCTCTGCCACTTACTTGTATTTGCGTCTTCATTTTCTGGTTCCAATCCTCCATTTAATAGAACAATATAAAGAAAATGTCTTAAAGCCTATTACAATGACTATATTATATTCTTGAATCACAAATTACTACTTCAAGAAAAGATTTAAAAAAAACCACTCATATACTATACATACACACAAAAATCATATTCTGCTTTCTCATAAACGCAATGAAAAGTTTCCTCTCTCTCTCTCTCTCAACAATCTTTACAATTTAGGCCCCGCGTGGCTGCATCCAGGGAGGAGGAAGACGGTCTGAAACCCCGGGAGTAAGCGGAGGAGGCATACTTCGGATATGAATGCTTTGAGGATATAAACGATACTCGATATCGAGCTCTCTACAAAATTTTCCAACTTCCTCTAGTAATAGACCTCTCCTTATAAACCTCTCTCCCATATCTTGAAAATTCATTCTGTGTGTCAGCCACACCGCGATCTTTATACTTTTCATATCATCCATGCTTAGGAACACAATCATAGGTGCAGGATACCAATGATCCTTCTTGTAGTCTATATAACTGCATGAAAACATTTTCAAAAAAATCGTTAAGAATCTTTACTTACAAGGGACTAGATATCGGTCAGGGTTTTAGCTAACCTGAGTATTCTCTGTTTAATAGCAGATATCTTTTCTGGAGGAGTTGCTATGTGAACACAGAATTCGACGGCATCTCCCATATCGGGACTTCGGAAAAAGTTAGCTATAGGTTTTGTGCCGAGAACACTATTCGGGTATACGATCTTTTGATTATCATACCGCAAGAAAACAGTCGTCAATATGTTCATTTCCTCCACAACCAACTGGTAAAAGAAACGACAAGATCAGAACCCATGTCACACTACAAGACCAGCCATTTATTGTGTATTAGGAGAGAACAAACCTGAACACCGTCGATTTCGCAGCGGTCACCAACATCAAATGGGTGCATAACGAAAAGGAAAATGATGGCTTCGAAGATGGTTTTGCACGAGTTTCCGAATACAAAAGCTACTAGAAGGAGCTGAGAGCTTAAGACTAGCAAGAATCTGGTTGTGGCAATTCCAAGTATAAGAAGCCAGATGATTATGATTATAATACTAATCAACACATTGATTATACGGTGAAGCCGATTCACTGCTGTTTTTGTATCGCTTAAGGTCAAAGCCAAAGCCCTCCGTTCTCTAAACGCCTTAACCTGTGAAAAAAATCACCCGCTTCTTATTTGTATATGAAAAAGATTCTTGAGGTTATGAATTCAAAACTTACCACCCAATTCTTGAGGCAAGACTTGCTGATCCTATGGCTATCTGAAGCTCCTTCAAATAGAGCCATTGCTCTTTCAGACTCCTCTTCAGACAGAAAACGCAAGAAGTCTTCCAAATGTATGTACCTAAAAGCAGAAAAAAAATATACTCTCAAGATTTTAGCATAAACGAAAACTAAATCAATAACTTTGAGAAGTATGATCAAATTGAAGATATATACTTGGAACCAAACTCAGTGACATTGTGGAAAATCTTCTTAGCTGCGATTTTTGCTTCAAATTCGCTTCTTATCTGTGTAGCATCCTCGTCCTCATCAACTGTCTCCTGTATATGTTTATCCAAAGTAGAAATAGCGCCTTTTCGTATGATATCCATCAACTTGGTCATATTCCAAGCAGACACATTCATTATGTTCAGTTTCTGCAAACGATCAATCCTTATCCATTCGCTATCTCCATCCTTCTTCGAACCAACCCGAGACCATTTCGAACTTTTCCCGACTCTCATAAAACTTTTAACCGTCGCTTTTAGAGCTGGAGGCAACTTAGCTCCAGCTAATTTCTCTAAGCTCTTGACATCTTCTATTACTTTCTGCTCTTCTTCCTCCATTCTCTGAATCTCCATCAAAGGAGGACCCGAAAGAGTTTCAATCACGTATTGAGTGAACAATGATTCTTGAATCCGATCAAAGTAAGTGCTCATGTGGAACGATGAAGCCATAACCTTAACCAGAATTGTCTTAATCAACCAAATGATCACAGCGACGAGCAAACAGACCAGCACTCGCGTCACGTACCTAATCGCAGTAAACCGAGTCTCTCTTTGTACTTTCTTATCGAACAAGAAATGCCACGCGAGCAACACTAGCCCTAACCACAAGCAGTTTTGGACCGATCTTCGTACTCCGTAGACGAAATACAAAACCCTTTTCCTCAAATAGAAATTCTTCTCCACCGAGAACACGAGTATCCTCACTATCCAGCTCGAGACTAATCTCCCACAAATCAGCACCAAAACCGTCACTTCCCATTTCCATAAAGCCAGCTTCCACCATGTCTTGCGTTGCAAGTTATGTATGGTTAAGCTACATACCAAACTCGTGATTATTAGCACTAAACTTATCCATTCAAGAAAAACCCATATGCTAAGTTTGTCCCTTTTGAATTCTTCTGGTAAATCCTCGTCAAGAAACGGATCTTCCTCTTCTTCTTCCTCAAAGATCCCGCCGCGAGATGGAGTCCCCGGTTTAGGGCTTCTCCCAAGAAACCCTGATTTCAACATCCCGGATCTCCGACCAGATTTCATCTCTGTTTTGTCAATCGCTGGATGTGTCGGTGTCGGAGTATCAAGCAACCTAGATTTCGTATGGTTTCTGCTCAGTACCGGTTTATTCGAGCTACGCTTCACAACCTCTGCTTCGTCTCTCTTACCGTTACGACCTTCTTCGTCGCTACTTCCACCGAGCCATGATCTGTTCTGCCTCCGTCTAACCGCGTCGGATTTAACTTTAACCGTGAACGGAGAAGATGACTCCGAGATCGGCGTTAAGCCAGTCGCCGCCGTGTTGCTCTGTAGCTCCGCCATGTTAAGCTGATCAATATCTACGGAGATCTCTCCGCCGGAAGATTTCTGCTTTTGATGAAATTGATGGCTTAGCTTCAACGGTGGATGAGGTAGATCCTCCGACTTCGCCTTCCGCCGCGTAAAATGGAAACTCCCACCGTCTTCGTCGTCGGCTCCGCCGCCTCCTCCTCCTTCTTTATCATCATTCTTACCTTTTTCACCATCCCAAAAATCATAGCTTGATTCATTCCAAATGTTTCCTCCGACGGCATTGCTGCTTGAACCTGTAGCACCGACGCCTCCGTTATCTTCGCCGTTGATTTTCACGATGAAGTCTCGCCGGTCAGTTGAATCAACGGCCATGATTGATAGATCTCGCAAAGCAAAAAAACAGAGTATACTTTTGACACGACGATTTTGAGCAGAGGTTTTTTTAATCTTTTTCAAAAGTTGGGATCTTTCTTTCAGAAGAGGCCAGTGACTGTACGATCAGGGAAGAAGATGAGGGTGAGAGGTAAGCAAGTAGGCGTAATTGAGCAAATAAATAGACGTTATAAAAAAACAAGAAACAAAAAAGCAGCTGGCGTTTTTTTTTTTTTTTTAATTTGTTTTTAGCAAGTTTGTACCACATTAGTAATATTCTAGAATAAATGTAGTCATCGAATAACCTATTCACAATATTTTTTTAATGGGTTCAAAATCTAGCATTTTTCAACTGATCACCAGATTTTATAATAAGGCTAAAACGTGGTACCGTTTTGACTTAACCAAATGAAGGTAAACATATTTTCAAGAATAATCAAACTCAAATTGAAAGAGTTTATGTCATTCCCCTAATCTTTTTTAGCGATTAGGCTACCACCACTTTGTTATGTCTATTTGGTGTTAATAATGAGAAAGGATAATTAAAGTGGTGGCCAAAAAATGAGAAAGTAGAAGAAAAATTGTTCTAAAATTCATCAACGTGTAAATGTTTTTTTGTTGTTGTTCAAGAAAGATTTGATAATGTAACTATGTTGATCCATGTGACTATGATCTGATGTGATTTATTGGTGTGAGATGAGATGAGATTTGTGCTAATTGCTAAAAGCAACAAAAACCAATAAATCTATAAAGTTTTTTCCTTTTACCATGTCTTTTTGGTTAAATCCCTTTTACTGTCCCCTGAAAATATCACGACAATAGTGTTTTGTACGGATGAAAAGGAACCCCCTGATAGACCTGGGCATTCGAGTATTCGGTTCAGTTCCGGATCTTCCGGGTATATAGATTTTGTATTTATCGGATATTTTAAGATTTTCGATTAGGGTTCGGTTTCGGTTCGGTTCCAATTGATTTTGGATCAGTTCGGTTCTTAATTATAAAAACCTATAAATATTCAAAAATTTCGGCTCTCATTCGGTTCGGTTCGGTTTCGAATATTTTTTTATCCAAAATATCCAAATATACTCGAAAATATATAAAATACCCGGAAAATAAATAAAATAATTTGTCAAAATTGAAATAATACACCTAAATTAATTACTTTTATCTCAACTATTCGAATATTGATAAAATATCCAAACTAATCAAATTATCCAGAAAAATACAAAGAACATGTTATGTTTATCCAAATTATCCAAACATACTTAACATATAACCAAAATATCTATGGGTTAATTTATGTTGGGTATTTCAAATATCCGTTCTGTTCTCGGTTCGGTTTGGATTTGGTTTCCGGTTCTTCGGTTTTAAGCATATAGGACTCATCGGGTATTTTTGAAAAATCTGTTCGGATTCGGTGCGAGTAATTTCGGGTCCGTTCCGGTTTAGTTTTTTGGTTCCGGGTATTTTCTCTACCCCTAGCCATGATAATGGGAAAATGATAACAAAGGGTTTCCGACTTTCGAATACTAATAAACTTTAGGTTGTATTTGTAATTTTGTATATACTCCTACCATTTTCCGCTAAAATCAAGATAGACTGTGATGAGAAAATAATAAGTATAGCAGTACTAGGTTAAAACAAAACTAGGTCATTATTCAGTTTTGACCATTGAAATTATAATAATTTTCAAAAATACAATATTTTGAAATTTTGTTTTCAAAAAATACCATCATTTTAAAAAATTTCAAAAATATCACTATTCGGTAAATGTTTCAAAAATACCAAAATTTAAAATTAACTTTCAACATTTAAAACTAAACCCTAATTTTATAATAGTTAATCCAAATCTAAAATTTTAAATTATATCTAAATTTTTTTGTATTTTGTTGTTAATACCAAAAAAAAATTAGGGTGTATATACTAAAACAAAGGTGTATATTTGTTGTTAATAATGAGAAAGTTTATTCTAATTAAAACTGATCAACGTGTAAATGTTTTTTTTTCTGTTCAAGAAAGAATTGACAATGTAACAATATGTTGATCCATGTGATTATGATGTGATGTGATTTCGTGAGATGAGATAAGATTTGTGCTAATTTCTAAAAGCAAACAGAAAACAATAATTTTTTCTCAAAAAAAAAAACCATAAACAATAATTCTATAAACTTTTATATTTTTTGCTAAATTATAAATTCTATAAAGGTTTTTTCTTTTTTACAACGAGTTTGATTGATAACTTAAAATGGTAAAAAAATTTCAGCTGTAAACTGGAGCAGTAAAGTTTTTGGTACCTATTTTGTGATTAATACAACCTAAAACATTACAAATTGTAAAATGGTTGAAACATACAAATTGTAAAATGGTTGAAACATACAAATTGTGTTACCAATCAAACATACTAGTACTATGGGTCTTTTTGGTTAAAGCCCTTTTACTATGTCCCTTGGAAATATCATAATAGTGTTTTGTACCATGAAAAGGAACGCCATGATAATGGGTTTCCTTTAATTAGTAAGCAAACAGAACATATATGTAATTTTAATAAAGTTTAGGTTGTATTTGTAGTTTTGTATATATACTCCTAACATTTTTCCGCTAAAATCAAGATAGATTGTGATGAGAACAAAATAAATAGCAGTACTAGGTTAAAACAAATTAGACCGTTATTCAGTTTTTACCTTCTTTTTTTTTTGAATTACCAGTTTTTACCATTAATTAGTAAGCAAACAGAACATATACATGCATGCAGCATGCATTTTGACGTCAATAGTTCAAACCGATTAAATCAAAATAATATTTTGGAGGAGAGGTGTTATATCTCTTTTTAAAAGTATACTAATTCTGGCATGTTCTTATATTCGATGTCCATAAAACTATAAAGCTTAAATTCCAAAAGAGTTTGATAAGATTAAAAAAATCATGCTAAAAGTTTCAAAAAAATAAAATAAACCATGCATTAAAGCATATCTCTTTTAGTAATCTTCGCTAGTGTAAGTGCCACCGATTTGACCTATGATATTAAATTCCAATTCATATCAGAGAGAGACCACTCGGAGACAAAGTTCTGCTGACTGATTGGCCCATTTATATTTAATTGGTTGGAGTCATCATTACAAATCATCATTAATATATGATTTTCCAAATCCAATAAAATAGATATGGTTTATCAGCACCACTAACTCTTTTTGTAATCCTAGTACTAAGACTCGTGTCGTGGTCTCAATGGTTTGAGTTTAACAACTCAAAAAGTACACAGAGTTTGGAGTTTGGAAGCACAAGACGCATTTAGAAAATAGAAAAGGGTGTGACCAATAAAAAATAGAAGAGGCAATTACTTAACTAGCAAGAGTTGGAAGAAAATTTTAAAAATGACAACAATAACAATAAGACAAAACCAATATTTTTGTTTTTTTTTTATTACTAGAAGGTTCGGAGCCTAAACCCATAATTCTTCCAGATCTGAAACTACAACATATAATATTAATTTTGTCACAATAGCCACTCAAATTAGTGATATCTAGGTCTTGTCTAAAATGTTTACCAGTTGAGTTATTGGCTCTTGGTAAAACTAATATTTCATAATTCGAATTTTATCATGTTATGGTATACATGAACTTTTTATGTGATATATACTAGTCTAGTTTTACGTAAATATCTAAACTTCTATATGGTATGTTAATAAAAATTAAATTTGAAATCTTTTTTTTTTTGAAACTTAAATTTGAAATCTTAACCTTTTATATTCCATAGATTAATCCTTTAATGTACAAAAACATGTTCCGTTAAAAAAAAAATAATTCATCTTGTTAAAGCTAATTAGATACTATAAGATATCTCATATAATATTTTAATGTTCTTACAAAACCAAATCTATTAGAAGGTGCCATGTGACATACATTATTTTAGCATTTGACATTTGAATTATCTATTGAAAAGAAAAATAAAAATTTGAGAAATTTCAAAAAATGCCATTTTTTAATTGTCACTTTACAAAAATACCACATTTTAAAAATCTTTACAAAAATGCCACTTTTTCAAAATTATTTTTTCTTTATATTATTTATATTTGGGTTAATTATGCTCTATTAGGTTTTAGTTTTGAATGTTTAGGGGGTTTTAGGTGTCAAAACATTTTTTAGGGTTTAGAATTTTAAGATATAGACTTTATAAATCTATAATTAGTGGCATTTTTTGTAAATAGACACCCCTAAGTGACATTCTTGCAAATGTGTACACAAAAGTGGCATTTTTGTAATTGCCCCTAAAAATTTTGTGTTAATAACTTGACAATTAATTCCAACAATTTAATGGCTAATTTCAATAATAAATGTGTTATTGTGAATTTTAATGGTTTGAAAAATAGTTATTTTATTTGTTATATCCAACAATATTTATATACAAAAAATGTTTAAAACTTTTATTTTTACATAGATAATTGTGATTTTATTTTCTAAAAAATCACAAAAGAGAAGTTTCGATAAAAAGAAGCCTAACATGAACAAAAACAAAAAAAATGCTGTAAAAAAATTAAGATATGATTTTAAGATTTTAAAAATTGCCAATATCCTAACTACTCATTAATGAAATTAATACAATATGTAGTGGACATAACACTTCTATCAAAAAAATTTTTTTGATAAGATGTAAATATCATATAAATGAAACGTTAGATTATACAAAAAGCGTAATCTAAAGTCTGTAGGTCCGTGCCAAAAAAAGATTAAAAATAAGGCGGTACAGTATACGGTTACGGCAACCGCAAGCAGTTATCTTAGCCAAAGAGACATCAGACAATGATAATCTTTTCGGTGTCTTCGACCAAAGATAGTATTCTTGATTTCTAGATCAATTCCTCGGAAAATGGTTGATGTTGGAAGAGAGATGTTGTTCTAGAGGACGTTGTTCCTCTGTCAAAGTTATTCTTCAATTGCTATTTTTTTTTTAATTGTTCTGCCAAATTTTTAAAATCGTCTTCCTTGTTTTTTTTGGACAGCGTTTTCCTTTCTTGTTTTTACCTTTAGTAATTAAAATTGTTGCTGAAATAGAAAAATACTCGATACGTTTCGTGAGAGAACGAAAAAGAAAAAAAATTTAAAGAAAATGTCCAAAACCATAACACTAAATTTACTGGGCTAGAGTGGCTTACGTGGCTACATATGAGCGAGGGAAAAAAATCTGAAAAAAGCCAGTTGGACTGATATGAAAAGCACACGTGGTTGGGCACAGTTGGTCGACCGGGAGAATAGAAACAAGGTTGTACGAAAACGACAAGAAAGCGACAGATGAGGGATCAAAACGGCACACAAGCCATAGACGCAACTAACTAAACGTCAATGGACATTGCCTCTCGATCGGATTGGACATTTGCATAATTAATATCGCTGAGTGTATCTTTGTAATTATCGTCTCTACTAAAGTTGGATATAAATCAGTAAAAATTATCATCTTAAAATTTTGGAAATGTTCAATCCGATTCGGCTTTCGTTTTTGTTTGTTTGTTTGTTTTTTAGATATATTTTAATTTATCATAAAATTAATAGTACGAGATATACTATGTTAACTAGTGGACATGTGGATTTTCAAATTCTACCAAATTCTCTTCTTTAAGAGTGGTGAGCTGGAATTGTTGTGGTTTGGGGAACTCCATAACAATCGAGCGACTGAAGGGGATTCACTCTACCATATCCCCTGATATTTTGTTCTTCGCTGAGACAAAGAATCCTGATGAAGTTGTCTTCAAATCTCTAGAATGGCTAAATTATGATTCAAATTTCCTGGTCAGCCCTCATGGAAGTGGTGGCGGAGGACTTGCAGTCTTCTGGAAACAAGATATTGAATTAAAAGTACTATCTTACACTCACAACTTTGTTGACACAAAGATCAAATATAAATGTCAACACTTTTACACTACATTTGTCTATGGAGAACTTGAGCAAGCTAATAGGAAAATAGTGTGGAATCAACTAAAAGACTTAGGTAAAAACTGAAATGATCCATGGCTACTTACTGGGGATTTCAACAAGATTCTAGAGAACTCAGAAAAACAGGGAGGCCCGGTGAGAGCGGAAAGCTCCTTCACGAATTTCAGATCTTTTGTCTCAAAGTGTGATCTCTATGATCTACAAGATACGTGCAATTTCCTCTCCTGGAGAGGACAAAGACATAAACACACAATGCTCTGCAGATTAAATAGATCCTTCGCTAATTGCTCATGGTTTGAAGCATACCCTACTGCTAGAATGGAGTACCTGAAGTTTGAAGGCTCAGATCATAGGCCCTTGGTGTCCTATTTCTCCAACAAAATCCAAGAAAACAGAGGACTATTCAGATTTGACAAAAGCCTAAGAGAAAACCAAGATGTCAAGAGATTAGTGGCAACATCATGGAAGGCAAATGCTAATGGCTCAATAGAACAAAGAATTGGCAATTGCACGCCAGCCATGATCAAGTGGAGTAAAGAAAAAAGACAAAACAGTCAAAGGTTCATTGGAAAGAAAAAAGAGGAACTAGAGGAAGCAATGTCCAACCAGAATACATCCACACTACAAATACAAGCAATTACAAAGGAACTCTTTCAGGCTTACCAGTCGGAGGAAACATTCTGGCAACAGAGAAGCAGACAACTTTGGCTCAGCCTAGGAGATAGAAACCCTGGTTATTTTTATGCTAGTACATGATCCAGAAGAACAACCAATAAAATATCAGTGATAGATGGTGAAGAAAGAGCACCTCTGTATGAAGAAGAACAAATCCTGGAGGTTATAACAGCTTACTTTCACTCCCTTTTCTCCTCGCAGCCGGGTGAGAGAAGTCAAACAATGGAGGAAGCCATTGATCACTCAATATCTGAAGAAACAAACATGAAACTAATCAGGGATCCATCACCAAGGGAAATCAAGAATGCAATGTTCTCCATTCATGCAGATAAGGCACCTAGACCAGATGGATTCTCAGCAGGATTCTTCCAATCCAATTGGCACACAGTAGGCCCTGAGATAGTAAAAGAGGTTCAAAATTTCTTCAAACATGGAAAGCTACCAGATGTTATCAATTTTTCCAATCCAATTGGCACACAGTAGGCCCTGAGATAGTAAAAGAGGTTCAAAATTTCTTCAAATATGGAAAGCTACCAGATGTTATCAATTCTACACATATAAGGTTCATCCCTAAAGTCAAAAGCCCTAAGACTGTACTGGAATACATACTTATTGCTCTATGAAATGTGTTTGATGTGCAGGGTTTTAGAGATGCATATGCAAGTTTTAAATTTATAACCCTAGGAAACCGCAAGTGCACAACATTGACAATTGTAGTACTTAGAGATCGATCCACTGAGGACTAAGTGATGATGCGCTACAAATCTATATGATGCAAATTAAGCTAGATGAATACATTATTTGGTTTTTAGGGTTTATGGAAGCAAATAACAAAGCAATAAAGTAAAGATAGATAGTTCAATAAAGATAAAAGATCAAGCAATTCTCAAGACATATGCAAGACACAAGCAAACGATTTAGGGTTTTTAATACTAGTTGTTCTAGAACTCAAATCAATAAGGTAAAATCATACCACTGTCGTAGATCAAACTTCTATGTCTTCTTCCCTAATAGATGCAACTATCGTATGGTTATTACAAGGTGAAGACACCCGTAAAGTGTGAGATTTGATTGTTCATTAAACTTTTTAACTAACCTGTCAAATTGTTAAGCCGCTTAGCTCATCAAATACTAGGTCCGGAGATATAACAAGCTTTTGGAGAATATATCAACCTAATATCAGTCACTGGGTATCTAAACCAGATTATGCTTTGAGCGTAAATAAAGATGAATAATCAATTCTAGAATAAAATCTTAAACGTTCAATTATGTGATAACATAGAAATCAAATCAAGGCTAATACTCTACATGTTTTGCAACAAGGAGCAGCAAGAGTAAAGCAAATAAACATAGTATAAATCATTGATTTACAAAGCGTAAGGGATTAGATCTCATCTCTTTGCAATAGGGCAAAGTCGAACTACCCTTAAAGGTTTTTAGAATCAAAGATGCATTAAAAACAAGAGATAAATGAAATACATATTTAGGTATTGATTTAGGCTGTTTGGCCTTCATAGAGAGGCTAAAAACAAATATGTATATGGTTTTAAGAGGTCTTAAGTCGGCTAGGATTATCTTCGGACAAAAGAATCTTTTACGTCGAAACTGCTCAACCACCGGTCCAACCAACGGTCGGGTTGCGTGACCGATGTTGAGGTCTTCCTTGAGGCTTCTAGAATGTTGTCAATGGCCTGGATCATCGGCCCACGGAGTAGCCCGGTGCTTGGCTCATTTTTGCACATGCTTCACATCTAAGGCCGTTTGACATGTCTTCAGTGTTTCTAGTGTATCTTCTAAAGTACAGATCTAAATGGTGTTGTTCTAACTTCATTGGCAAGATAACTCAAAGGAATATCTTCTCACCAAGTTTCATTAGATTCTAAGTCGGTTTGGTTCTCCGTTCATCAGTGAACTTCTGGCATATACGTTCTATCCAACTTGAGAATATGCTTTATCTTCAAGATATAATGACTTGGCTTGGCTTCTTTGACTTGAATAAGTAGGTTTATGATAGATAACACTCCTTTTGCTCCTTTTGCATCATTTTGATGATTAAACCTATTAAGATCTTAAATCCATATATACGAGAAAACTACATTTTTTGGTCGAAATGCTTTATTAAAGTATATAAAAACATAGTAAAATAGATAGTAAAAGTGGTAAAATATAGGATATAACAGTGTTCTACAAGGTAATTTTGAAAATCTTTACAAAGAGGATGCAACCAGCACTTAAAGAGCTAGTGTCTGAGAACCAGTCAGCCTTTGTCCAAGATAGAGCAATATCTGATAATGTGTTAATGACACATGAAATCCTTCATTTCCTAAAATCATCAAAAGCAAAGAAAAGGTGCTCATTGGCCGTAAAAACAGATATGAGCAAAGCCTACGACAGGTTAGAATGGGATTTCATCAAGGCTGTATTAGAGAAATTCGGATTTCACAACAAATGGATACAATGGATCATGCAATGCGTATCTACTGTCAGTTATTCTTTTTTACTAAATGGAACAGTGAAGGGAGCTATCACACCTACATGAGGAATCAGACAGGGGGACCCTCTATCACCCTACATATTCATTCTTTGTAGTGAAGTTTTTATCAGGGTTATACTGGAAAGCTCAGGCCAATGGAAACTTACCAGGATTGAGGGTGGCAAGGAGGAGCCCGAGAATCAATCATCTCCTATTTGCAGATGACACTATGTTCTTATGCAAAACAAACACTCAGAGCTGTCAGACTTTGATAGACATACTGAGGAAATACGAATCAGCATCTGGTAAAAAAATAAACAACCAAAAATTGACTATTACCTTCTCGGCTAAAACTCCGCAAGAAACTAGAAGCAGAGTAAAGAATGCATTATCTATTCAAAAGGAACGTGGTGTTGGTAAATACCTAAGCCTTCCCGAGCATTTTGGCAGAAGAAAAAAGGATTTATTCAGCCTCATAGTGGATCGAATCCAACAAAGAGCCATCTCTTGGTCTTCAAAGTTCCTCTCCTCCGCTGGAAAAATGACTTTATTGAAACCAGTATTGGCTTCTATGCCAACTTATATTATGTCTTGCTTCAAGATACCTACAAACCTCTGCAAAAGAATCTAGTCAGCCTTAACACGGTTTTGGTGGGATTCAAGCATGGAAAAGAAGAAAATGTGTTGGGTTGCTTAGGACAAACTCATCAGAAGTAAGAACCAAGGAGGATTGGGTTTCAGGGATATCCAGATATTTAATGATGCGCTTCTGGCAAAATTGAGCTGGAGGATATTAACACAACCAGACTGTCTACTTGCTAGAACTCTCCTGGGAAAATATTGCCATTCTTCATCATTCCTAGACTATAAAATGCCAAAATCGTCATCACATGGATGGAGAGGAATCATGATAGGCAAAGATCTATTAAAGCAGAACCTAGGAAAAGTCATTGGAGATGGAAATAATACAAGGGTTTGGCATGATCCATGGCTATCTCTAACTCACCCAAGCCAACCCTTTGGTCCACCAGAGGAACACAACAAAGACATGATAGTAAATGAGCTAATACTACCTGGAGGCCAAGGCTGGAACTTAGAGAAACTTGAAGCCACACTCCCAGGCCTACACCAAAATATCAAGTGCCTTAAGCCAAGCATAACAAGAGCAAGGGATCAGTACGCCTGGCTTGGCCATCCACCAGGCCTGTATTCGGTCAGATCAGGCTACCACACAACAAAGAAGGCGATAACACTAGAGCATGAGATATCACAACAAACTTTCAACTGGAACTCGAAAATCTGGAATTTAAACATTTCTCAAAAGTTAAAATTGTTTATGGAAGATAATGAGTGGAGCATTACCGGTAGGTGAGCAACTGGCCTCTAGAGGGATCACCAATCAAGCATATTGCATAAGATGTGGAGAAAGAGAATCCCTGGGCCATTTATTATTCCACTGCCAATACGCAAGAAAGATGTGGAGCTTAGCCCCCTTTAAAGAACCAATCTACCCCCTTGGGATCACTGATCTTGCAGCAGGATTAGCTCTCTCGAAACAGGTAGTGTGCCTGCCACCCATAAGAGTAACAAATGGCCCTTTAATGCCATGTCTGTGGACAGCTAGAAATAAAAAAAATCTTCAACAATCGAAGTTTTCCAGAGGAGGAAACGCTGATTAAAGTGATTCTAGATGTAAAAGAATGGCTTAACGCACAAAATTCAGAACCGAAAGAAACCCCTTTGAGGGAGAAACTGAGATTTACCTTAACAGAGTCGGGAGTGATATGCTTTTCGGATGCGGCATGGCAATCTGATACCAAAGATGCGGGCCTCGGATGGATCATCTGTAACCCCAACAACACGATTATAGCACACGGATCGAAGGGTACTGCGTAGGTCTCAAATCCGCTCACAGCAGAAGCACTAGGAATCCGAGAAGTCTTGATGCAAGCAATGGATTGAAATCTAAAAAACGTGACCATCGCTTCGGATTCCAAACAACTTATCAACCTAATCAACTCAAGATCCTCTCAAATCGACATCTACGACATATTACAAGATATATCCAAGCTTGCTGCAGATCTAAAGGTGTCAAAATTTGTTTCATCTCTAGAGAAAAAAAAAACACTATGGCTGATAGTCTGGCTAAATCAGCCCTATACCATGTACCGGCATAAACCGATCGGATTGTTATCTCGGTTTAATGAATCCAATGAAATTTTCGACCAAAAAAAAAAATTATTTACTATAATATGTTTGAGGCTTTTGGTTAGTTTTTAAATTATAATTTTTTTTTGCTATTCAATAAATTAAGCCTAAAATAGGATTAATTTGTTGAATAGCCCAAAAAAAAATATAACTTAAAAACTAACAAAAAATACCTTATGTGGCAAACCATAGCCATTAAGGGAGTGATTGGTTGGGTTATAAAAACCCACTTACATCCTTAATTTTTTTTACAGCCCTAAATACTATCAATCATGCTTTAAATTAATTTTTAAAGTCCTAAATACTACCAATCATGCTAAAATTCTACAGTTACAGCAAAAACGTTTACAGCCCAAATTCTACCGTAATTAATCTACAGTTACAGTCCAGCAAATCATCCACTAAATTTGGGGTTTTTGGTTAGTTTTAAAACAATAATTTTTTTCTTAACTATTCAATGTATTAACCATAAATAACGTAATTTTGTGCAATGTTTACCAAAAAAAAAGATCATGTGGTGTGGTGGTATTTTTGGTAAATATTGTGTGGTTTTTTTGGGTTGCTTGTAGTATTTAGGAAAATGTTATAAATGGTGTCTAGCTAGAATTATTTCATTTCATCAAATAAACTTTATAACATGCATCGGTATTGGTTTGAACACATTTGTATTATTTTTTTTAAGTTTGATCAGGTTTATTTTTTGGATTTATAGAACATATAGTCAATCTAATCAAAGTAATTTCTAATATTATTTTCTGGTCAGATTTTGTGGTTTGATTCACCTTTGCTCAATTCGATTGTTGAAATTTGTATAATTCTACCTTAAACATCATTGAATGGTTCTTTTTCAAAAAAAAACATCATTGAATGGTTGTAAAAAAAAGAAAAAAAAATAATGCCTCGAATGATGGCTACAAAGAATACAAAAATAAATAAATGAAGGACAGATACTAGTACTATTTTTGTGATCTATTTTTCATAACCAAATCATGATATAATGAACAAAATACATCAAATTAATAAGCTGGTCAAAGATCTGATTATTGCTGGAAAGTAATTCCATCATTGTTGCGCAACCAATACGGTCAAGTGTTTATACAATACTTTAATCAACACATAATGCGGGTGTAAATGTATAACCAACAAAATACTATAAAAATTTAGTTAAAATTTTGGTGGCCGGTTTGGAAGGTGGTTAAGGCAGTGGTTTGGTGAGCAAAATCATGGCAAGAAAAGGCATGTTTTGATTCTGTTGGAGTGTAAAAAAAAAATGAAAATGAAAAAGGATGATTTGAATTGATGATTGTGTCGTTAGATGTGAATACGATCAAGAACATGGACCACAATTCGTTGGACTTCAAACGTGACTGTGGAATCTCGATCTAATCATCATGCATTAAATTTGATGGGCCATCTCATTTGTGGTTGTGAATTATGGTTGAACCGGTCTCTTATTTAACATCGATCGACTTGTCCACGAATAAGTTGATAGAATTTTGCAGGCTTTTCTCTCGGCTTCTCGATGCCCATTTTAGTCGGTAAATTAGCATGCACTGATATAGCCACATAAATATATAACAAATCAACTTAAATTTGTAAGTGAAATCAACATGCATGTAATGTAATCATAATTTACATAAACCCTAAAATCTTTAAACATCTAGCTTAATCACAAAATAGAATTAAAAAAGAAAGTTAGCGGAATACTTCCATTCATCTTACAAAATTCATTCTTTGTGAAATTATGTGCATCACATATGTTATGGTGTACGTATACTAACTATTTAGACAACTATATATATATAGTAAGAAGATAAACGTTTTTAATAGCATGCTAAATCAACGATACGCATTTCCTCTGGATTTAATCATGTCGAGCATGTATTTTATAAGGGGTGCAAGAGGTGCATTTGCACCTAGACCCATATTTCTAAAGAAAATTTCTTTACCAAATAAATCATGTTTATCTGTTTTTTTTTAAATGGTCCAAATCTAAAACTTAGAAGATAAGGTTTTTTGGATGAAAAACAAATTTGCACTGGGTCCAATAAGACTTGAGCGGGGCCTGCATGTATACATAAGTATTTATTTAATATGATGTATCAATTTAGAGACTCTGATTCACTTTTATAATTCGTAATTTCGTATCATTCACTTATAAACTATAATCATATGAATATTCAGTTACTATGAATGAAGTATGCATATAAATAATCTATAATTAGGGATTTAGATATATTGCATGAACTTTTCTTAGATACCAAACAAACTTTTCTTGCTAAAAGGTTTCCAACAACAATCAAACTTCATAGTAGAATACCCTTTCCAAAAAAAAAAAAAAAAAAAACAGAACGCATTAGTGCTATCTTTAGGTAAATCTCAGAGACGTATGGCCTGTACTAGACTCACGTATCAGGTGAAAGATCACGTCATCAAATCTTACCAACCACGTTTTGCCTAAATGGTAAAACACGACCCAAGATTCCACGATCGGACGATAATGGATCTAAATTGGACAAGTATGAAAAAAATCAAAAGGGTGGTAGTCTAGTGGTAATACAAAGAATTGGTTCTTCTGTGTTCCGGATTCAAATTCTCTTTGGGACGGAGAATTATTTTTTAAATTGGAATATCCAAAATTGCCTCCAGGTACCGGATACCGAAGAGATTATGAATCAAAAGTTCGAAACTCTCACGGTTTATAAATAAAAAACAAGAAAAAAAAAACATGGAAAAAGAGAGCCAAGACCCGAGTAACAATTGTGCAACATTAGAGCATGTCCAATAGCAATAGCAATAGCAAGAACCCCATTGACTTCCTAATTTATATTATTTTAGTAGTTTTCAATTAATTTAATTGTTTATTTAAAATTTAAATTAATAAAAAGATATTGAACCACTTACATAATAATTTTTTTTTAGTTTTTAATTGGTTAGATACCCAAAGAGAAACCCCCTCATTGGAGGTGCTTTTACCCCAAATATCTTTTGAAATTTAATCCTTTCATGCTTTGATTTTTTTTTTTTTTAAACTTTATGCTTTGATGTTAGTCTATAGATTTGAGAGTCGCAATACTTTCGAAATAAACTACAACGTTGTCCAAGCTATGTTTGATCGTTAATAATTTTACGCAGGATAAATCAATTTTCCACGAAGATTTTTCAAAAGATCCAAATCCAGTCAAACAAAAGAGATAATCGAAACGTCAACAGTATTCACATTAACTATTGTAAACTTTTCTTAATAACAAATTTCGGTTGATAAAAATTAATGTATTTATTTTTTGTTTGAATTTTTGTTTTTCTTTTTCTCTTACCATTTAAGTTGTTTCCTATTATCATTCCTTTTTTATTGTCAATGTACATACATAAAGTAAAAACAGCTATGTATCTAAAACGTATGTACTACAAAACATTCTTATTTCACAGATCACATCCTTTCTATATGTATGTTTTTTCTTTGATTTTTTTCCATTTCTTTAGTTTCGATATTTTTCTTTTGACAGCCTTTACTTGCTTTCTATGTTACATATTTTAAAAATATTATGTAAACCAGAATTTGCTTCTTTTAAAAAAAACAAAATATACCAGAATTTATTGTTTCCATTTCCTTTTAAATATATTTTTTAGTTCATTTGTAAAGAAAATTTCCTTATATTGTTTTTCTGTGTATCATTTTCTATTTCAAATAGTTACTATACAAAGAAAAATAGCCGTTTAATTCACATGTAACTTTATCAGCAATCTTTTTTTTTCATACGGTGGTGTATATATATGTAGGAATGTCTCTGTTCTCAACATCTTCTAAACAAAAAAAAATTTTCAAACTATTTTTTCTCACTCGATTAACCACAATCCCTTTTTTTATATAATATACCATAAAATTTCTGGTAAGATGGTTCTACGTTTTGTAGGGTTTCTCTTGTTGTGCTTTGCCGTAGAAGCGACCACAGGCAGTACTGGTAGATACATCACACTTGTTAGCTTTTGCTTATAACACAAATCAAGAAACAAATATTCTATCGACACATTCTCTAATCTATTGACTTTTTGTTGTATTGCATCAAGCTCCTACGAACATAACAGTTCCGGCACTAATAGTATTCGGAGATTCAATTATGGATACGGGGAATAACAATGACATTCCCACTCTTCTGAAATCAAATTTTCCTCCTTATGGTCGAGATTTTCCTGATGGTATTCCTACCGGTAGATTTTCAGACGGCAAAGTTCCATCGGATCTCATTGGTATAGCTATCGAAGTCTTTATTATTCGTTTTCTAATTGTTTTGTCTTGTTTCTAGTCCTTATTTTGTGTACATATACTAATCTAGTAATACAAAAAACATTGCAGCGGACAAATTAGGGATTGCAAAGACACTACCACCATATTTAGGTTCGAATATAAAGCCAAACGATCTTTTAAAAGGTGTAATATTTGCTTCTGGAGGTTCCGGTTATGATCCGCTAACATCTACGTTATTGGTAAAAATATTTACATCTGATTATTTTTTCTTTTACTTATTATATTAATATTTCTAACTTTCTTTCAGTCGGTAGTATCAATGTCAGATCAATTGATATATTTTCAAGAATATATATCAAAAATTAAACAACACTTTGGAGAAGAAAAAGTTAAGTTTATGTTGGAGAAAAGTGTGTTTCTAGTGGTCTCTAGCAGTAATGATCTCGCCGAGACTTATTTGGTCAGATCAGTCGAATTTGATCGTGACTCATATGCTGAATATCTAGCTGAATTGGCTTCAAAGTTCATTAAAGTAAGTTTTCCTGTAATCTAACCACAATATTTAATCATAATAGTTTCAAAAACAAAAACAAAAACATTTAATCATAAACCTAAATGTAAAAGAGTATCTCAATTTTGTCTAATGTTTTAGGAATTATCCCAACTCGGAGCTAAAAATATCGGTGTGTTTAGCGGAGTGCCAGTTGGATGCGTACCCGCGCAAAGAACACTTTTCGGAGGTATACGAAGAAAATGTTTCGAAGATCTAAACAACATGGCACTTCATTTCAATGCAAAACTATCATCTAATTTGGATGCTCTACAAAAAGAGTTGCCAAGTAAACTAATATTTATTGACGTTTACGAAACTCTTCTCGACATCATCAACAATCCTGCGAATTACGGTAATTATGATACGAATTGACAACTTTTTATTATTGTTCCGTACATCAACGTTATAAGATTAACATATTAATTATATATGTTTTTGTATTTTTCTTGTAGGATTTGAAGTAGCAGATAAAGGATGTTGTGGTACTGGAAAATTTGAGTTAGTTGTATTGTGCAACAAATTTACTCCTTTTACATGTTCGGATGCATCGACTCATGTGTTCTTTGACGCTTATCATCCGAGTGAAAAGGCATATCAAATTATCACTGATAAACTGCTAGATAAATACCTTAAGTACCTTCACAATTGAAATGTTTAGTCAAGTAATATTTAATCTGATGAATGTACGTTTAAGTATTGTATAATTCTACAATTAATAATAAGGAATTATTTCATGAAAATGCTTTGTTTTATTTGATTTACGATTACAATTATTTTGTCAGCTTATCCGAGAGTATCTAATTTTTGCATGCGCATTTTTGTACTATAATGTAAACCTAAATTCGAGTGACCAACAAGAAAAAAACTTACGATCGAGAGTATTGGACTGTGTTTTTTATTTTCTTTGGATGATTGCCCAAATAAATTATTGATTAATGATTGCCATGCTTTTACACTAACGTTATAAAACTATTTACATACAAATTTAAGAATTGAGCCAAGAAACAACCAATATCTAAGATTTTCCTAATTTTAGAAGTTATCAACAATCTTCTTAGGGCATGTACAATGGCAAAAACACCCCATGTTCTTAAATATAAAATTATTAAAACACACACTCTTTCATCTTTTTACTCAATTTTATACCTTCTCTTTCATCTTTTTACTCAACTTTTATTAATTTTATATTTAAACACACCCACTATCTTCTAAAAACACTCTATAAAAAGTTCTTATTTAAGATCACTTTCCAAAAATTCTTCATTAAATACACCTACTATCTCTTCTCTTTACTCAAATTTTATTAATTTTATATTTCAATACACCCCACAAAAACACTCTATTTCTTCCTTTTACTCAAATTTTAATAATTTTATATTTTAAAAACACCCTAAGATCTCCCCATCGTACATGCCTCTGTGCACTGATAGTGGCTTTAATTAAGGTGACAGTAATTAAAACACTAGATCAAAACTGGGCCCATGAGAATCATGTGGTTGATGTGATAAATTAGTGGGACAATTGCAAAATTAGTGACAGCACATAGGATTAAATTATATAATAAAAATGTGAATTGTTGATGAACTGATGGTTTTCCACAATAGAGTTAATTACCCTTTTTTTGGTCGAAAACATAAAGAGTTAAACTAAAACATAAAAAGTAACTTATTCACATTCCGAAATTAATGGTTACAACGTTATTGTCCCTGATCTGTCGCTAGCAGCTGGTGGCAACTTTATTAGTTATGTCGATGAATATATATATATATATATCAATTTTATATTTATCAACCACTTGGTGTGAAGTAATGGTTTCTGCTTGTTCTGTGGGTTTAGGCCATAATTCAATTCTTTTCAAATGCGAAATTATCTAACCATTTTTATTTGGCCAGTCGAAATAGTATCATGTTTTAGGTCCATTAGAAAACTTGGTGAGTGGGCTATACGACGGTTATAATCATCGTGAAAGGATTAGTCGGGTGGTAAAAACCTGGATTACTTCTGGTTTAAAAAAAAACAAAAAAAACTTTTTATATATTTTAAAGATAAATAATTAATCATTCATGCACTTTGCCATTTTTTTTTATTAGTGTTATTGTCTTCTATAGTGATTTATGTCCCATATAGGCCATAACCAATAATTCAAAACAAAAGATTCTATATTGATAGAGTCAAATTCCATTGGACAATCATGTATTATTGTTCACGTTTTCCTGATACTATTGTTTTTCTCAACGTGCGCATTACACTATTGTTTTTCTCAACGTGCGCATGACGCTAAAAGAAATATGAAGATTGTCCAATGGAATTGTGTTTATGTGTATGATTTTTTTTTATAACTCAGATGATTCGGATCACAGGGACCGCTAACACCGACCAGTGGAGTTTTTGCTTTGTCCTCTGCAAAGGATCGGTGACACCAACACAGAGGGTCAGCATTCATCCCTCTTTCACCGACTAATCCTAGAGCCTAGAGAGACCTCTGGTGGCCAACCCGAATCGAACCCAGGTGGCGGAGATCCACATAGACACTCCTTTACTAACTGGACCAAGGCGGATTGGTTTTTATGTGTGTGATTGTGTTTATATATTGATAGAGTCAAATACATGATTGTCACTTGAAATAATAGTTGGAACGATAAACACTCTTGTTATTTCAGAGCTTTTCTGGTTAACTAATTTTAACTGAAATCACAATAAACTTGGTCTCTGTTCTATATGGTTTGAGATATTCAAAAGAAGAAATACAGTACTATGCAAAACAAATTGAACTAGATTCCTGTTAGGTTAACGGTTTGGGTAAACCAATAAGAGACAAAGATTTGGTAGTTAAAGACTAGCCTCTTTGCGCTCATTGCATAAGATACTTGGATTTAAGCAACTTTGATAATTTAGTCACGAACCTAAAAGTCAATACTTGGTTTGAACAGTAAAATCAGTCAACTTCTACCAAGTTAAGTCTGAGTTTGAAGAGTATATTATTATCAACATTTCGATCTATCTGTCAAAAGGAATCTACTTCTTATGATCATCATAAGACAAATCATCTCTAACTACCTTCAAATCATCTCTACTTCTTATTGAAGGTTAAAAATACAATGTGGATTGAATTAGATTTGAATTAATTTTTAACCGTGTAGAACTTAAACACAATTCATTCTGAGAACCTACAACCAAATAAATATTTACTAAGAACTAAAAACAAAAAACTAAAAACAACCAAACAAACATCAAAGATGATGATACCCCTATAAACAACCAAACAAACATCAAAGATGATGATACTTCAAGAATAAAAATTAGGTCAAAAGAGCACAAGCATATCGCAAACAAAAACCCTACGCCTAGTATATATTTATAATGAAACAGTATTAATGGTTTTTGATCAACCGACATTGTACAAATGGGCCGCCATAATAAACCGATCCAAATCCAACATAATAATATAATAAATTTTGTTATAGTGGGTTGTAATTTAGGCAGATGGGCCGTAATAATAAATATATCCAAAATCGATATATGAATATTTTAGAAAGAAAAATTTGATACCTTAATTTTATTAAGGATACCCCTGTAATCAACCACCCTCAAATTCATTCTGAAGACGCCACGTAGGATTTTGCACTTCATATATAATTATATAGATAAGCCCATGGGATTGAAATAAAATTGTATCATAACCCATAAATAATCCCATTTGAAAGAGAAACCTTGTAATCAAGAGGCTCATCATTTCTACTAAAACATTCGTGTCTGTCCCACATCGTTTAGGTAAAGACAAGGTTTATGTGTTTATATATCGATAGAGTCAACTGTAAGATCGTCACCTGCTAAAATTGGAACGATACAGAAAAAATTAGCAGGGTCCCGGATGATATTAATAATCTGAGAAATGGTCCAACTTTTTTTTTTTGAAATCGGCACTGAAATGATTTTTATCGGTACCCTCTAGCTGTGTCAGAGGGTTTGTGGTTAAGCAATGCCGTAAACTAATGAAGGAACAAGACTTGATATTACGTTTTTTGGTTGGATATTGATTACTATGATTATCAAAGAAAGAACAAATATTCGATATTTCAAGGAGGAAAAAGAAAGGTTCTTTTTAATAGATAACCAAAAAAAAAAATTTTAAAAGTTGGGAAAAAAAGGAGTATGTGGCATTATTTTGGTTAGTTGTAAATTATAATTTTTTGTTGTATTAATTGCAAATTTTTCCAAAAAGAAAATCATATTTTTTTTTGTGTAAAAACTAAAAAAAAAAAAAAGTTCGCGTGAGAGAGAGGCCTCATCAAGAGCCAAACGTATCAGCCCTTTTGTCACTGAGTCTCCTCAGTTTTTCGAGTTTCTGTTATGTGTCAAACCCTAATTTTGACTTCACCGTCGATTATCCCAAATTCGCCGATAATCCGTTTTCGATTCGCATGAGAATCGGTGTTTGAATACACAAGGAAGATAAAAAAAAAATGTCAGTGGAGAGATCTATTGAAGCTTGGGAAGAGGTTCAGCGACATGGGCAAGACTTAGCTGATCGATTTGCTCAAGGTATCACTGGTTTGATTCAGATACACCCACCTTCGTTTCCCTGGCCGCCGCCGAGTCATCATCATCATCAGAAGGCGAAACTGTTCGATCTCGAGTTCCCCAGTCACCACTTCACTGTTATCAAGGATTCTAGATTTGGTATCAACCAACCTATCAACGGCGTCTCGGCGATCCTCGATATCGGGAATAAGATAGGTCAAGCTGGTGTTGATTTCGGTGCTGGATTAAACGTGATGGTTCAACAATTCTTCAGGAGGTTACCTATACCGTTCCTGCATGATGATCACAAGCTTGTTGTATCTGTGGAAGGTGATGATAATAAGAGTACAAGGAGCCATAGGGCTGATGTGAACACGAAAGATGATTTGGGATTTGCTGCAGAACGATTGAGGGACTCAGGGTTTTCTAAGACGGATGATACTGTTTATGTTAACTTGTCCGAGGAGGAAGTTGCAGATTCCTATCTGAGAACGTCTGGATTGCTTGGAAGATCGAAGGTACTTAGTTGTATTGGACTGATTTTGTGGCTCTTGTTCGTCTTTGTTTCAACTTATAGCCAGTCTAATTACTGGCTTGCCTTCAAGTTTGACATTAGTATAGAGAGATCTATACTGAGTTGAAATGTAGGATAGCTTATAGAAAACAGGTTATTGTGTCTGAGAACGTGAAGTTTTTGGAAATATAGATGCTGATTTGATCCTGATCTAGTGGAACTAGCATTTAGGTGGTGGTAATGTCAATGTGAATCCGGGAATAAACTATTGATACTTTGAACCATCTCGAATAATGATGAACCTGCTCGGAACTACTGATGTTTTGAAGCAAGTAATGTAAAATTTCTACACTGTGCTGTGGGTTTTGGGGGGGAGTCTTCTCTTCTTTTTGGTGATGTTCTTTGAAGTTTCTTCGGGAGTGAAAGTTGTTTTTAATGTTTTGTTTCTGTCTGCCTCATGATATAGTAACAGTAGATTTCTCCCGTCAATGCAGGGAGCGATTGATCTATCATCAAGTTATGATAGTAGAACAAATGGTATGGAACATTCTTTGGCAGCCAGGGGAGACATTTGGAGAGTAGAAGCTTCGACCTCAAGTTCTACTGCAAGCGATGGAACTTCGTCTCTCTTTCTTCTCCAGCTTGGACCACTTGTCCTTCTACGTGATTCAACTCTTCTTTTACCATTACACTTATCGAAACAGCACTTGCTCTGGTATGGATATGATAGGAAGGTATAAACATCACACACTTGAGTGAGTCTTCTCTCCTTTTCGAATTTTATCCCAAAATTCATGTAATTGTGTTAATTTCCGTTGCAGAAAGGAATGCATTCACTCTGTCCAGCTTTATGGTCAAAACATCGAAGGTGGCTTATGATGTCAATGCTCTGTCTCAATCCTTTTGCTTGTGTAAGCCGCTCTTTCCCTTAAAAGAAGTGCTATTATAATCTTACTTCTGCGGAACTGATTCCCTGAACTTCTCACCTTCGTGCTTTCGACAGTCATTGATGGATTTGCAGTTCCCAAACGGGCAATTGACTTATGTATCCGGTGAGGGACTGACGATAAGTGCCTTTGTGCCCTTTTGTCGCGGTCTTCTTCAAGCACAGGGTCAATATCCAGGCAATATGAGATTTAGTTACTCTTGTAAGGTTAGATAGAGATTGAAACCCGTCATGATCCAAATGGTGCTTGCTTATTCTCAAAAAGCTTAAATGTGTCTTTTATTTTTATAATCTCTTTGTTTGCGGAACAGAGCAAATGCGGAACGCGAATCACACCTATGGTAAATTGGCCTGACAAATCATTTGCAGTGGATCTTTCTCAAGCCTTGGCTTGGCGTAGATCTGGACTACTGATGAAACCGACAATTGAAGTCAGGTAAAGCTTTTTTCTCTAACCCCATTTCCCTCTTAACCGAAAAAGAATTGATTTAACATATAATTCATAAACTGGAACAGTATATGTCCCACATTTGGTGGAAGCAATCCTGGGATGAAAGCAGAAGTTATTCGCTCGTTGACCGATGACTTGAATCTTATATGCGGCTACTCGCTCAACGCACATCCTTCAGCGTTTGCCTCTGTATCTGTAAGCAAAACTATTTTTGTACTCCCAAAGTCTAACCAATTCTTTTTTCTCACCATGACCATAACTTTAGCTTACTCTGTGTTTCTCTATCGGAAACTGCAGTTTGGTCGGTCGAAATGGAATGGCAACGTCGGACGCACGGGAATAGTTGTCAGAGCCGAAACCCCTCTTGCAAGTATTGGCCGGCCTTCTTTCTCTGTTCAGCTTAATAACGCTTTTGAGTTCTGAATCTTTCTGATACGTATAAGTAGACCACACAAGGCAAAAAAGTTTAATACCATGTACATATGTGTGAAAATACTGTTTTGCCACCCTAAGTAACTTTTGTATATGATAATCAACTCGTTAACCCACGTGTTTAGTGTCTTACTGTCTTTAATTGTACAAAAAATATTGTCAAGACGCTAAATATTTGATAGTAGATTTTAAAACTTAAAAGTAGTAAATTATATGTTTGGTGCGTTCAGAGACGCTTACAGTTGGATCGTAGGTTTAATGAAGACTGACGTTACAAAAATATTAAAGTTAGTCCACCACTACATTTATTGTAAACGTAATTCGATCCGGTTTCTCATTTGTTGGAATTTGACGATGTTTGACCCGAATACCCGAAGAAACTACATTTTCTGGATTTGGAGTTTATAAAAGCGATGACTGAAAGAAAAAGCATGGAACGAGTTCTAGATTCGTCAACATTATTTATAAAATGAAATAATAAGTGGATTCGATGCTTGATGAGAAATTGGTAGGTTAGAAAGTACTCCATAATCTTTGAATAAAGGTCGCACTGAATAAATGACTGCACGTTTGAGATTATCATTAGACCATCATTATTGATATGCCGGGTATCATTAGATATAAAATTATTAAAATACACCTTCTCTCTTTCTTTTACTCAACTTTATACCTTCTCTTTCATACTTTTATTCAATTTTTATTAATTTTATATTTAAACACACTCCAACTAAAGTTTAAATTCTCTCCAAAAGTATCAACCCATTGATACAAAGACACCCTCTCTCCAAAAGTATCAACTCATCTCTTTTTTTTACTCAAATTTTATTAATTTTATATTTCAATACACTCTATTATTTCAACCAAAAACACTCTATTTCTTCTTTTTATTCAAATTTTAATAATTTTATATGTAATGATACCCACCAAAAAATCATCAAATGTTCTTAGGGATATTTTATCTGTCTCGACTCTCGAGACTAATAATAGTTAGCTTTGACTTGTCTTCGAGATTCATTCTTCGATCAAACTGGTAATGTTTGATTCAATGATCTAATATATTGATGTTAACGTGTGTATGTGTAAGTAGAAGAAAAATATGATTTGCAATTTGCAAAGATGACAAGAAAACGTTCTACACTGTCACATCATCGCAAATGTTAAAGTGGAAATAACCCAAAAAACAAACATAATTTAAAATCTAGCCAATTACCTCAAATCTAATGAATGCAAACCATGTAATTATGCTACATAAGTTAGTTTTGGTTAGTTGCCTATTTATTAATTTTTTTTGATTAGTGAACAAATTAATTCTAAAAATTATTCAGACAGAGCTTTTATTTTTTTCTGAAGCCGTTTTTTAGTCCGTAGGAATATTTGCGCGATTTGAATTGAGATAATGAAAAGAAAAATATATACTTTTTTTTTGCTAAAGAAAATAAATTTGTAAAAGCATATACTTACGTAATCCACGTCAAATTAAGAGGCCTTACATTTATACATTTCATCGAAACTAAGTTTTATAGTATCAAATAATGGAAGAACTTTGGCTCACGTATTTGAGTTACACCAATCACAACGTACCTAGAGCCAAAACACACTAATCACGACCACATTTTCTTTATTTCTTTATTATATTCTGACCTCAGAAAACTTAAAGTTATAAGGTTATAATAATCTGACTTCGGAAAACTTTAAAGTTATAAATAAAATTGTCTATAAATAAAGGGATTTAAGTTTCCAGAATAAATAAAATTGTCTCCAGCATGGAACTTGCTGCGTTAATTACTAGTATTGTCCTTCTTGTAAAGTGGCCATGTGGGTCGATGACTCCATCCATCTATCTACAATGCTATAGCTATACTGTTGACTACAACAACTAAAAATATACTATATGAAAAATATAAATTCCACCAAATTAACATAATGGTTGAGGCCTGGTTCACAACTTCAAACAACAATAATATAAAGCCAAAAATTAATTTTTCAAAAAAGGAGTAAATTTGCTAGATAACCACAAATTATATGAAAATTAGAAAAATAACTAAAAGCTTTGGGATTCCTTTGAAATACCATAGGTTGTTTTGCAAAACTTTTGGTTAGTTACCTAATTTGACTATAGTTTATGGTCAACCAAAGCAAATACTAAAAACAAAAAAAAAAACAGATCAAAAGGTCCATTATCATTTATTGTAACAATATAATTATCTCACTGGGTGAAATACTATATACTCCTAGTAAATAAATTTAAAATAATACAGATATCCTTTTTTAAACTACAAAATTTACTTTTTTCTTAACACATCATTAATTTATTCTCAAATCACCTTTTTCATTTTCTATAATTAAGACATATACCGGAATTAAAAATTATATCTACACCGAAAAATCAATGAATTATTTTGATGCTCAATTCGCTGGCCCCCTCTTTTTTTTTGTATTATAGTATATTTTTTTGAATCAACCAGGCAAAATCTTGTCTACTTTATGCAAGTAGCAAATTAAAAATCCTACCACTTTAAATAAGGCAAGAAAAGGAAAAAAAAAATACAGTATATAATATAAATATTAAATAGAGATAATTTGTTAAAAATTTAACAAAAATATTATAATTTATAAAGTAACCAAAAACCCCAAATGGTCATATACCCTAATTTTTCTATTTTTTTTTTATTATACGACCCTATTAAATAAGAGAAATTAAAAGAATGTCACTTTTTAAGTGTTACTTTACAAAAATACCATATTTTTGAAATTTTTACAAAAATATTACTTTTTAAAAAAGAAAATTTTTATATTATTTATGTTTGAGTTAATTATGTTCTATTAGAGTTTAGTTTTAAGTGTTTATGGGGTTTTAAGTGTCAAAACATTTTTTAGGATTTAGAATTTTAAAATATAAATTTTATAAATCTATAATTAGTGGCATTTTTGTTAATATACACTTCTAAATAGTATTTTTATAAATATATAAAAAAAAAAAGTAGAATTTTTGTAATTGTTATTAAATAATCTTGTTGACTTAAAAAAAAAAAGAGACTTTATAATCTTTAAGAGTCTCTCTCTTCATTTCTCAAATGTCTTGATGAGTCTCTTCCCAGTTCGTCACAGAGACATCGCTTTCTTCACTCTTAGCACAAAATCTCGATCTAAATTCGATACTCGAATCCGATCTTCAAAACCCTAATGTCGTTCAATCGACTTCTCTTCCTTTACTTCATAGTCTCTCTCATCTTCTCCGGCTTCGCTTCCTCTGCAACATTACCCACAGATGAAGGTATATACATATCAATGGGTTTGTACGTATAGATTCGATTCGATTCGATTCGGTGTATGATTTATAGTTTCTCTGTGTAAATTCGCAGTGGAGGCTTTAAGAGACATAGCGGCGGTGTTGAATAAGACTAATTGGAAGTTCACGGTGGATCCATGCAGCGGCGAAGAAGGATGGAGAAATCTTAACACCGACGAAGACGCCGTTACTTGTAACTGCTCCTCCGTTTGCCACGTCACCAGCATGTGCGTCTTCTATTAACTACTCTTCCACTTTTTTTTTTTTTTTTTTTCATAAAATAAAATAATCTCCTCTTTAAAAAATAGTAAATTAAATTCCCATAAAAATATTTGCATGGAGGAAATCCAAAAGTAGTAATTGATGAATTTTAAATTAGACTTGTTCGAAAAGAAGTAGGTATTGTTTTATTTAATTTAAATAAAAATAGCTTAAGTTGCTTGAATGTGGACAATTTAATTACGCCGTCAGTGTTGACCTTTTTTGACGCGTCCGTGAGTCTGAAAAATGAAAAAAAAAAAACAATTATATATATACTTTTTACATTTTAATGGGCCTGTATGTTGCAGACCACTTTCTAAAGCCCAATGTGGTTTTTATTTTCCATTGAAACAGAGTTCTCAAGGCACAAAACCTTGATGGATCTCTTCCTAAGTTTGCAGGACTTCCTTTTCTGCAAGAGATGTAAGCAGATTCACTCACCAATGTTAAACCCTTCTTATTATTACAGTATATCTGCCACTGCAAGTATCTTTCATTTAACTAACTTAACTGTCACACTCTTCTTTTCTATTGCAGTGATCTGTCTAGAAACTTTCTCAACGGTTCCATCCCTCCCGAATGGGGAGCCTTGCCGCTTGTCAAGATGTATGTATATACATTATCACTGTTTCTAAACACATATGTGATATGTATATCTATAGATTGATGGAGTAAATTTGTTGGATGATGATAAAAATGCAGCTCACTACTTGGAAACCGGATAAGCGGTCCAATCCCAAAAGAGATTGGAAACATTACAAACCTTACGAGCCTGTTAGTACACTTCTTTTAATCTATCTCTTCAACGATGTTTCAGATCATACATACTTTGCCAGTTTTTTTTTTTCTTTCTACTTTCTGTAACATTTGTTTTTGTTTTTTGTAGTGTCTTGGAATTTAATCAGATTTCAGGGAAATTACCTCCAGAGCTAGGGAGTCTACCTAACATTGAGAGAATGTAAGAATCTTTGTTTCAACTTTTCTTTAAATGTTCCAACACTTATTATTGGTCTTTGCTAGTGTTGTGACTCTGTTTTCTCTTTTGTAGCCTTCTTACCTCGAACTACTTGACCGGGGAAATCCCAAGTTCATTCGCCAAACTTATTACATTGACTGATTTGTAAGTACTCCCTCTGCTTAAATTCGATCCGGGAGTGTATGTTTTGATGGAGACTCTGACTTTTTGACTGATCTTTGTAGCCGTATTGGCGACAACCAGTTCACCGGTACTATACCAGATTTCATCCAGAACTGGACAGAACTTGATAAATTGTAAGCAATGCATTCGTTGTATTCAGATTCTTTCAGTTTTCATATTGATATTGGTTACTTATATAGGAATGGAATGTTGGTTTTGCTTCGTCAATCAGGGTTATTCAAGCAAGTGGTTTAGTCGGACCGATTCCTAGTGCCATTAGTCCTCTTAGAAAGATAACAGACCTGTGAGTACAACTTTTCATGTATCATTCATTGTAGTCGCCTTTCATGGACTCATCATCAATAATGTTTATATACTCTTTCCAAATTTGAATTTTTGTAGGAGAATCAGTGACTTGAGCGGACCCGAATCTCCATTTCCGCCACTACAAAACATGACATTGATGAAGACACTGTGAGTTTGAGCCTAAGATTAAATGAATTTGGTAATGGTTTCTTCCCACCTTCAATGAGCTTGACTTCCATTTCCACTCGCTGTTCCGTGCAGGATTCTTAGGAACTGCAGTCTTACAGGAGCCTTACCTGCCTATCTTGGACCGTTCAGTTCCTTAAAGCTCTTGTTAGTAATCTCTTTTTTCTTCGATGCATAAAATCCTTTTTTTGGATGAAAAATAATTCAAGCTGACATTGTGAGACTCGTTGTGCAGAGATCTTAGTTTTAACAAACTGAGTGGACCAATCCCGGAAACATATTCCGCTTTGTCGAATGTAGATCACATGTATGATGCTCTGCTCTTCTCTTCTCTTCTCTTCTCTTCTCTTCTTTCTTCTTGTTTTGTTAAAACCTTTCTATGGATGAAAGATTAATGTGTTGAGTTTTGTCTTCTGATCTTGCAGATATTTAACAAGTAACATGTTAAACGGGGTAGTACCAACTTGGATGGTAGACAAAGGAGACAATATGTGAGTTTTTTCTTCGTCGATACATACAACGCAACTCTTTGTAGTGCTACATCAGAATAACGTTTCTTTGGTTATTTTTACTTATATTGCAGTGATCTCACTTACAATAACTTCTCCAAAGATTCCAATACCGCAAATTGTCAACAGAAAGCTGTGTAAGAAGAACAATAAACATTCAAACTTCTCGTGCCTTCAAATTCGCTACAAATCTAACAGTTCATTGGTTCTTTGTACTCGCAGGAATATGTTTTCAAGCACAAGCCCTTTAGTGGCAAATAATTCGTAAGTCTCTTTCTCAGAACTTTTAAAAGCTTTGGTTTTAACACTAACTAGAATATTGATATTATGCTATGTTTTGATACAGCTCAAACGTCTCGTGTCTGACTAATTATATCTGTCCTAAGAGTAAGCCTTTGAAGCTAAATATACATACAAATCATATCGTTTACAATCTAGCTACGCATCTGATTTATCTTTTGTTACTAATCATTGTTTCTCAGCTTTCTATGGCCTTCATATAAACTGTGGTGGTAATGATATAACAATCAATAAGACTAAGTATGATGCTGACACATCGGTTGGTACAACCTTCTATGATAGTAGAAACGGTTGGGTTTCTAGCAACACGGGACACTTCGTGGATGATAATCGGTCTCCCGAAAAAGTAACTGTATGGGAAAATTCATCAGCTCTTAGGATAACAGATCCTAGGCTTTACACACATGCGCGTCTCTCGGCCATCTCCCTCACTTACTACGCGTTATGTCTTGGAAAAGGAAATTACACAGTCAATCTTCATTTCGCTGAAATTATGTTCATGGACAAGAACATTTATAGCAGTTTGGGAAGACGATTCTTTGACATATATGTTCAGGTAATTTTATTAAACTTGTCTCCAAAATGTCTGAAAGATTTCTCATGCTTAAATATTTAAGAGAAATTTGGAAAATTAGGACACATTGAACTTTATTATGTCCCAATACATCTTTAAGTACTTGGCTTTGTCCCATTATTATTTGATTGGATGGTGTGTGATAACGTGCAGGGTAACCTTAAGATTAAGGATTTCAATATTGCTGATGAGGCAAAAGGTCTTGGAAGAGCTGTGGTTAAGAGTTTTCCAGTCACGATTACAACAAATGGGAAATTGGAAATAAGATTGCATTGGGCTGGTAGAGGAACTACAGCTATTCCTGACAGAGGTGCATATGGTTCTCTCATATCGGCTGTATCGGTAGATCCAAGTAAACTTTGCTAAACCCGAAACTATCTCTGAGTGATTGTCGCTTTTATTTGAGTGTTTTCTTTTGGTGTTTTGACTCTATCTACCATGATCTTGCTGTAGATTTCATTCCACCAAAGGAAGATGGCACTGGAAGCTCTGTTGGTACAGTGGTTGGTATAATAGTTGGTTCAACGGTGTTTCTTGTGCTTTTAATCGGTGCTATTTTATGGTGGAGAGGCTGCTTAAGACCCAAGAGTCAGATGGAGAAAGGTACTTATGAAGACACGCTTAAATAGCCTTTACAATCCATTTGATTTGAGTTTCTATGTTTCTTTCTAGACTCAACGGTGTTTTTTTCACCTCAGATTTTAAGAAATTGGATTTCCAGATCAGTTCTTTCTCATTGAGGCAAATTAAAGTTGCTACGGATAACTTTGATCCAGCAAACAAGATCGGGGAAGGTGGCTTCGGTCCTGTACACAAGGTTAGCATCATAATGTAATTGACACTGTTATGAGATTTAGAAAGATGAATAATATTTGCCTAAAGGTTTGTCCGTTGTATAAATACAGGGAATGTTGAATGATGGAACCGTTATCGCAGTGAAGCAGCTATCATCGAAGTCAAAACAAGGGAATCGAGAGTTCTTAAACGAGATTGGTATGATTTCGGCTCTGCAACATCCGCATTTGGTTAAACTATATGGATGTTGTGTTGAAGGTGATCAGCTCTTGCTAGTCTACGAGTACTTGGAAAACAACAGTCTAGCCCGAGCGCTTTTCGGTTAGTTCTCTTAGCTTTTAAATGTTATATCTAACTCTTTGCTTTTGGTTAACAACAGTAGTTCTTGTTTCTCTCAATCTAAAGGTCCTCAAGAGACTCAAATACGACTAAATTGGCCAACAAGGCAGAAGATTTGCGTTGGTATAGCAAGAGGACTAGCTTATCTCCACGAGGAATCAAGACTCAAGATTGTCCACAGAGACATCAAAGCCACTAATGTCTTGCTGGATAAAGAATTAAACCCAAAGATTTCTGATTTCGGTCTTGCTAAGCTTGATGAAGAAGAAAACACACACATCAGCACACGAGTCGCGGGAACATAGTGAGCCAAATCATTCTATCAATCACAAACAAGAAGTTTCAGCTCTGAGATTTCTTATAACCAAAACAAATCGTTTTCTGTTGTAGCGGATACATGGCTCCAGAATACGCCATGAGAGGCCATTTGACAGACAAAGCAGACGTTTACAGTTTCGGCGTTGTGGCTCTTGAAATCGTTCACGGAAGAAGCAACACAAGCACACGATCCAAAGGCGATGACTTCTACCTTCTTGACTGGGTAAATGCAATTATCATTTCACATCTAAACCATGAACCCTAAACACGAACAAAACTCATTGATCTGAATCTCAATTTCTTCCTTAGGTACACGTTCTAAGGGAGCAAAACAAACTACTGGAAGTTGTAGATCCGAGGCTAGGAACAGATTACAACAGAGGAGAAGCAACGACGATGATCAAAATCGGAATCCTCTGCACCAGTGAAGCTCCGGGGGATAGACCGTCGATGTCTACGGTGGTGAGTATGCTCGAAGGACATTCTACGGTGGATGTTGAGAAGCTTCTAGAAGCTTCGTTTAACAGAGGAGGTCAGAAAGATGAAGAGAGCGTGAGAGCGATGAAGAAGCATTACGCAATGATTGGTGGAGAAGAGATAACGAACACGACGGATCGAACTATCTCCACCGACGGACCATTCACGTCGTCTTCTACGTCCACCGCAAACGCCGACGATCTTTACCCTGTTAAGCTTGATTCTGCTTATTGGGACACTAGAGCTTAATTATGGGTTACTTATGTTTTTGCAAGAAAATATTGTCGAGCAAGTAATTTATTATGATTTTTTGTAAAGTTTTGTTTTTTAATTATAATTATATTATTTTAAGACGATTAGAAGATTACGTTTCTTTGAAACTATCAAAATAAGGATATATCAAAAAATACTGTTGTTCTGCTTTTCAATTTTTTTTTTTTTTTTTGTCATCTGAAATTTTTATTATTAAAATTTGATAAAATACAACACCGGGACATAACTGAACATATCCAGAAACTAAGCCGAAGGAATCTTTTCCCCGGAGACTAAACCCACAAAAGGGAAGCATAAAACAAACCAACAACAAAGTTTTTAAATACAAAGTGGAATTGAAACCCTTCCACAAAGCAAAAAAACAACATTAAGAGATTGAATTTTAAAGAACACGACTTACCAATAGACCTTCCTATCACTTGAAAGCATAAAGCAGATCGAGAAGGACGAAAGAAGTCTAACCGTCGATAAGCAAATCCTCCTATACAGTACTACCTTCTAAATTAAGGACTCCTAGATTCTTATTCCAAGAAGATGGAACCAGAAAACATCTAGTTATCTAGTTCCTCACGCTTCTTCTGGAGATGGCGATGTTGAGGGATACAACAATTTGACGTCTAAGTAGAAACAATCGAGCTGAGAAGACCTCGACCAGGTCTTTGAGTAGTGACAAGAATCGATATTGTGGTTTGGAACTCTTTTTACATTTTTTTCTCCTTGGAACTCTTTTATTTATTTGACGTATGATTTGGCTTTTACTTTATTAACAGAATCGATATACAATTTTTTTATACAAACTTATTAAATTTCACTCGGCTTATCGGGACACTCGTATGATAAATACTAGTTAAATATGCATGGTTCAACTTGGTAATAGTTACATCCATGATATTTAAAATCCAACTTTCTTACAAATTATTTTTTGACATTTTTTACTACGCGAAAAAAAAACATTATAAAACACTAACATTACAAATAATTTTGTTTTTATTATATCACCATACAACCTTTTAACTCTTATCATATTCTCTCTAACCACTGAGATTATTATACACGCGGCTATAATTTTGATAATTTATGATATGCATAATATTATATTTTTGGCATTATTGTATTTTCCTCTTAATATAATTGTCGTAGTCAACTGTCTTTCTCATAATTTAATACGTTTCATAATACATTTAACAAGAATTATTGGCTTATGCTAACCATATCAATTAATTTGGATTAAATTAGTAAAACCGAATATATTGTTGTTCTTTCAACATCTGCGTTCTATTGACAAATGATTTGGCTTGTATTCATACTAGTTAATCCTATGGAAAATTTCTTAACAAAATTACAACTAAGCTTAAAGGAAATGATTAAATAACAATTTATAGGTCCACAAGTTTTTCACGGGGTAGCACCGCAAATTCTAATCCTTTTAAACAGAGAAAACAAAAAGAAAACCTCTTCACATAATCTTTACGGTCCGAACAAATCGAATTATTCAGGAAAAACAAAATTTAAGCTTGGTCTCGAAAGTAAATGGTAGGAATAAAAATACCTTACTAAGTCATCTCATTAAATTTGTTGACCATGTAATGACATTACCATATTTCAACAAAATCAAAATCAAAATCAAAATCTAAAAAGCCATTGCTAATAAAACGCGTAATTAACTAGTAATTACTCTTGAGATTTGAATTTCAAAGTTTCTTACCAAAATATATATGGCATTATAGTTTCCATACGTTGACTAATAATAAGATAAAATATAAAAAGATGCAGTTTTCTTCTTATTTTTTTGATATGATAAAATTATAGACACACATATATAATAATATATAGATGCGTGGGTGTATAAAAACCCAGATGCGTATTTGAATCTCTCTCTCCTCTCTCTTTCTTTCTCTCCTCTGTGTTGAAATGAGTTATAAAGAAAACGCCATTTTTAATGGCTCTGCATTAGTTTTATCGCTTCTTCTTCTTCTTGTTAACGAAGGAGAGGGACGTGATATGTTCACGGGACGGTGGGTGAAGGACGCATCTTACCCACTCTACGATCCCTCCACGTGTCCTTTCATACGACGCGAGTTTGCTTGCAAGAAAAATGGACGGCCCGATCTGGATTACTCTTCCTTCAGATGGCAACCTCAACACTGCAAATTAGCAAGGTATCTTATCGTCAATTTAATTATAATTACTTTAGTTTTTTTATAGATATGTTGAAATCAAGGTATCTATTTACATTAGTGTAACGAAGGAAATCTTTGATTTGATAAAGTGTAGAAGAGCATATAAAATATTTTACAGATTTTTGTGGTAAACTTTTTCTTGTTGCAAATCACTTTTTTTAAGTGAAGAACCAATGATAAAAGAGAATGGCTATTTATATATTTGTTTTTGCCATAAGTGAATGTTTGTGTTCGGAATCTCTAAACCGCACGAGAAGGAAAACCAAAACTCTTTTTTTGGTGACAACTGGTTGTTTCTGTCGTGAGTTTCACGCGCCACTAGTGAGATTACGACACGCACCAAACTCTCCAAGCTCTCTCATAAGAAGAAGACATAAATTCCCCCACACATGTGGGGACACTAATAACTCAACTCTTGACGGTTTTGCCCTTTCTATAAAACGCCGACGTTTTGTTCTTTTGTGTGTGTGTAGGTTCAATGGAGTGAAGTTTTTGGAGGAAAACAAAGGGAAGAAGATAATGTTTGTTGGTGATTCACTTAGCCTAAATCAATGGCAATCTTTGACATGTATGCTTCACTCTTCTGTTCCCAATTCTCCTTATAATTTAACCACACAAGGCACTATCACAACCTTCACATTCGAGGTAATCATATTGTTTTGGTTAAAGTAAAAAGTCTCTCAAATAGAACACCGGGCTCGAATCAGAACCGGGAATAATGGTGAAATTTTTGTAGGACTATGGACTCGAATTGAAACTTGATAGGAATGTGTATTTGGTAGACATAGTGAGGGAGAAGATTGGGAGAGTATTGAAGCTTGATTCGATCAATGATGGAAAAAATTGGTCAGAAATGGATACATTGATTTTCAATACTTGGCATTGGTGGAGCCGTAGAGGTCCTTCACAACCGTACGTTTTGAGTATTCTTCAATCAACTAAAACTCTTTTTAGTTTTCTTATTCTTCACTTAATTACATACAGTTTTTTATCCAAATTTTTGAATTCTTCTCTTTGGCAGATGGGATTTTATTCAAATAGGGAGTAACGTTACAAAGGACATGGACCGTATGGAAGCGTTCGAAATCGCGCTTGAGACTTGGGGCAAATGGGTCGATACCGTGGTAGATACTCAGAAAACTAGAGTGTTTTTTCAAGGAATTTCACCTTCTCATTACAAGTAAGTTGTTATACAATGTACTAAAAGCTATAATCACTCTATTTAAATTAAAAATTTTAAACGTTGGTTTTTGTTTGTTTGTTTAATAGGGGAGCTCTATGGGGTGAACCAACGGCAAAGAGTTGCTTTGGGCAGAAGGAACCACTTTTAGGAACAAATTATCCAGGAGGGTTGCCAACAGAAGTAGGAGTTTTGAAGAGAGCACTCGGGAAAATATCGAAACCGGTTACATTGCTCGACATTACGATGCTTTCATTGCTTCGCAAAGATGGTCATCCTTCGGCTTACGGTTTAGGCGGCCGAACCAGAAATGATTGCAGCCATTGGTGTCTCTCAGGCGTACCGGATACTTGGAATGAGATTCTTTACAATTATATGATTTAACTAAAAAAAGAAAAAAAGATTTAAACATAGAGAACAAGATTATACAAGGATTTATTATTGAGTATTGATTCAAATTTGAATCTGAATAATAAAAAAAAGGGTCATTTCTGATTTATTGAATCATTAATTTATGTTATCATATATAGGGTACGTATGATTCAATAAATCGAACTATTAAGCAAAAGAATTGATCTAAAACCAAAATCGGAAATGTGTGGCCCAAGCAAGTAACTCGGATTACTGGTTTGTGTATATCCATGAGTGTTAGTGTTACAGTGATATGAATTTGTGTAAATTAAAATTTCTACTTAATTCGCTTAGTTAGGTCATTTTGTCAATGGAAGGATACTCTGTCAACAAAGTACGTATCCAGTTATTAAAATTTCAAAAGAATAACAAATGGAACTGAGTGAGAAATTGAGAATTTAAGTTTGTATCAAAGTCGAGCAAAAACCATATTTGTGAATTAGAATATTTTGATCTGAGTACCAAACCCAAACAACCATGGAGACTTTACAGAATTCTCAACGTAGCTAATAGTCTAATACTAAATTAAAAGAATCACAATTAACAATAAAAGGGTCCTTAGCTCAGTGGTAGAGCATTTGACTGCAGATCAAGAGGTCACCGGTTCGAACCCGGTAGGGCCCTTATTTTTGAGACTTTTTTTGTTTGTTTGTTCCCCTCTCATTCTGCTTATCATTTCGCTACGCCCTTGAAAAGCAAGAGCAATTCTCAGAGCTTTCAAAACTATTGTGATTTAGTGTCTCAACAATCTTCTCTCGTCTTGTTTTCAGTTTTCACTGCACTGCAGTGCAACAACAACTAACAAGGAACAATTTCTCTATCAGCCATGGAATATTCATACCAAAGGAAGCCATTTTGCTTTAAACCTGTTTTCTCAAGAACAAATCAACAATCATTCATTACAAGACAATCCTTTAAACCCTTTTTTTTTTCTTCATCTGTGTAAAAGAAACATAACGACTATCCCCAAAGTAAGGATCAAAGTAAGGACACAACAGACCCAGAAAAAGGGTTCTGATGATGAGGATGTGATTTGAATTTCTAGAATCGAAAAGGAGTTTCAGGTCCATACTTGTTGTTCCTCAGGTTGAAATGATCAAACTTTGAACTATTACTGTACTCTACAGGCTTCACTGAATCTGATGCTTTTGTCTTTGGTTCTGTCTCGGTTGTTTTATCTCTATGACGACGCCTTGACCGCTCTTTTTGAATCTTGGGTTGCACAACCTCCCCCGAGGCATAGAACTCAGAATAGTCATGGCGTTTTGATGATGACCGGTGGTGCTTGGATGATGACAAAGCCGGGTCCTTTATTGCACTACTTGATCTCACCTTTGTTGTCTTATGTTGTTCCGGGTAACTATCACTTGGCTTAGGAAGGTGGGCATGTCGGGATTCAGAGATTGGTGCTGGGGCAGTATGCCTTTGGACTAGAGGTGGTTCTTGTTCGTCTTCAGGCATTACGAGTCTATCTTTTAATGGCCTTAGATTGGGGCTGGTTCTGAATCGGGTTGGGACAAGGTGGCTGGTTATAAACTCGAGAGCAAGTTTGCAGAGATCGATATGGAGTTGCCCAAATGATGGCCAAACAGGTTCTTCCTTGGTTGTTGTCTCAAAGACAGGTCGAGAGAGTTTCTCTTTGCCTGGATGCTCCTCTTCAAAGCTGGTTTCTGATCTTAGCTGCTGTAGTAATATAAAAAACAGAAACCTTTGTTGGTTGTAGCATATGGCTGATTAGAAGCGGGAAAAAGGCACAAAGGAGAAGAAAATGAAATTTACCGTCTTTGACAAATAAGAATGTCCAAAACCTTGCTGGAGCAAACAAGTAGCGTAACCAATGAGAACGGCACCAATAACCAATAGGATATCTGCACAAGAACGAAGGAGAAAGAGCAATTTTTAGCACAAGCAATGATCTTCGGTTAACACTATCTATCAGTTCCACCTCTTCACAAAATGTAAACGATCTAAGTAGTTCACGATAGGTGTTTTCGACATCTTACCAGTTGGAGAGATTGAGCTATACTGATAGTCACAGTCCTCTTCGCTGAGAGAGATTTGGCGAAGAGCTGCGTTTCCTCTGTCGATGACCAGCAACGAGCAGGTAGACCGAACATATACAACATCAAAATCATTTGAGAACTTTGCATCCTCGCTTGGTCCATCTCTATACCCAGCTACATTTGATTTCCCCCCAGCTATTGTAGTAACACCTATTAAAGAAAATGTTTCCAGACTTAGAACACAATTATCCTCAATTTGATTCAGAACTATATGAAATTTTCAACCTTGAGCAACCACCAATCTCCTTCAGATTGTTCTAGTAAAGCAAACTCGCATACCTGAATCTCCAATCTTTCGGATGGCGAGATTCAAAGTATCAGCGACATAAATGTTCCCTTTATCATCCATTGTTACTCCTCTTGGATGGTTAAAACGAGCCTCGCTCGGTTTTCCATCTGCATGTCCTGTTTTTCCTTGAAACGATCCAGCCACCAATCTTCCCCTGCTGTCTGCCCACAAGCACATAGATTACAAACAAAGTCATAACAATCTCCAACACTAGAAAACTATGTGAAAATCAAAATGTTTCATATGAAGCACGGAAAACACGAGTCTGAGCATATAAATTACAAAGCTCGAGATCATCCGAAAATCGCATTAGTATATGTACTTATCATACATCATTGAGATGTAAAGAAGGAGAATTTACACTGAGACAAGGGAGGAGTGATTTTCATGATGTTGCTATTAACTTCATCAACAGCGTAAAGCTCTCCATCATCAGAAACTCTAATCTTGTAAGGAACAACACCGATTTCGTTTCCTTCCACAACGGTTTCGACCAAGTAACCATTCTCAAACTGAAGAACATTAGTGTCTGCACAAGAATCAGACACACAAAGTTACATCAAACCCAAGTTATACAACCAAGCTAACAAAAATCAATAGCCCTGAAACAAAACAATACAAAATTGAGCAATCACCTGATTGGGATATTTTCGATGATGATGATGATCCAGTAGTCCACTTGAGAACCCAGGACATGTGCTTAATCAACGAACCTAGTTTCCATTTACATAATTGACATAAAACCCAGAAATTCAACAGCGAATTCAGAGCCATATCATAGAAAAATTCACAGATTTACAAAGTGTGGATTTAATCAGAAAATACTAAAAATCAATCAAATAAGACAAAATTGAGACTGAGATAGCTCAAGTAAAGTTGGTAATTTTACCAGCAGGAGCAGCTTGAGCTTGAAATGGAAAGCTGTGAAGAAGAGTGAAGAAGATCGATAAAGTAAACAAAGTCTTTAAAGAAGAAGAAAAGCTCTCAACGAGTAGAATCTGAGATTCACCCATCTCTTTCCTGTAGCTTGGAACTAAGATTATGTTCGAATCGAACCCTAAGAGGAGGCGATTCACATATTCCAAGAACCAGTTTGCAGATGACAACAGTTTTTTTTTGTTTCCTTTACTTTTTGAAAGTACTGTTTACTGTGTTTTCACTGAAAAGTTTGTCTCTTTTTTTTTTTTTTTTTTTGACAATGTGAAGAGAAATGATTTCGCTAATGGGCCTTTATAAGACCCATTAGTGAGCCTGTTAAGGTTCTTCTTACCTTGGACGCGCCCATTAGTGAGTGGTTGCTAAATGTTTACCACTAAAGAGTAATGACGAGAAGACAAAATCATAAGAATAAAGAAAGAAAGAAAGAATAAAACAAAAAAAAAGCTGATCAGATCAGAAGCACTTATACGATATGTCAAATCACATCATTACCTTTTTACTGTCTGTTTTCCTTAAGTAAAATAACGTTAAATAGTCGTTATGTATGTGTGTGAAATGAATAGTCGTGAATAGCATTTTTTAAACTAAAGTTTAAAGATGAAACAAAGAGAAATCCATAGGGAAGCCTAGTTATATAGACTTAGAGCATGTCAATTGGAGTTGTTTAAGGATTGTTAAAAGTTGTATTTTAAATTAAAAATTATTAAAATTTGAGTAAAATAAGAAAGAAAGTGTTTTTGTGGGGTGTATTGAAATATACAATTAATAAAATTTGAGTAAAGAGAGGAAATAGTGGGTGTGTTTAAATATAAAATTAATAAAAATTGAGTAAAAGGAAGAGAGAGTATGTTAAAGTTGATATTTTAGATACTTTTAGAGAGTTTGTTTTGAAATAATACGATGTATTGAAATATAAAATTAATAAAAATTGAGTAAAAGGATGAAAGAAAAAATATAAAATTAAATATAAAGAAGAAAGAGTGTATATTTTATTAATTTTTAATTTAAGAGACAATCCTTAAGAACCATAGATGGAGATGGCCATATAGCTCTCGTTTCTTTTTTTTTAAATTGAAATTGAATTGTCTCAACTTTTTTCCATTAAACCCGGACAATTTACTCCTTTGTCAATTACACTCGTATGCCAAATTGCCAGCCACTCTCCACTCCATTGTAACGTGAGGAAAATTATAATTAGCTTATATGTACACTTAAACTATAGTACTCAGGATTCCATATTTGTATAAGTTTGCATTTAAAACCCACTGAGACTTAATTATCGTTTTTAGTAAGATAATTCAAACTTTGGAGTTTGCAATTTGCATCCTTGGTTTTATTTTCAACGATAAGACAACTGTACTTAGTGAAAAAGCCAATACTGCTATTTAGCTGTCTTTCATTCAAGTTGAAGTTCTCTTTGATTAAATACTACTAATAGATTGGATTTATGAGTTTGTAAAAAGAACTAACGATGAAATGATTTACTATTTTTTTGTTCGCAACAAATTACTTGGTGTTTTTATGTCGACGAATAGTTTAAAGAAATATGGTAGTATTAAATTTTATAATACCTATAAATTCTTGTTGATTAAATAAGCATTTAACGCAATTAAACACACAGAAGCAAGCGTTTCAATGTAATCGAGCCACCTACCTAGCTTGTCTCCGCTTTGATTGAATCGTTCGTTGCACTAGTATTTATTTGCCACGTGTCTTTCATCGACTCCATTCATACGAAACGGACCGGTCTACGCGTACGTACGCAACAACAACTTCCCACCAATTTCACTTCATACCTTTAAAAAAAAAAAAAAAAAAAACAATATACGACTATTGTGGTACTTTCCTAATCGTATCGTAATCGTATCGTATGATTTTTGCGTTCTGTCTGAAAATTAGTAAATAAGTATTTAAAAAAGATCTCATAAATATCTTTCGTCTTTATTCCCTGAAAATACCAAAAAACACCCTTTCCGTTTCGACGATTATGCATCCTCAAGCGGCAATGTCGGTGTAAATATCTCTTGGTCACGAGGGTAGTTTCGGAAGATACAGTCTTTTGACCTTCCCTAGGCTCGTTCTGCCTCCACTGAGTCTGTCATTTACCTCCTCCTCCTACGACTCTCTCCCTCGCTCTAAAGCATTTCACTTTATTTTTTTTTATAATAATAATAATAATCTCTTCTCTCTTCTTCTTCTTTTTCTTTCTCATTCTCGAGCTCCGGGTTTGTCTTGAAACCTTGAAGGAATCTGTATATCTTCTTCTTTTGTTACCTTTATTTCTTGTCGTTATGAAACAGAGTAAGATGTTAAAACGCAGAGAGATTTGCCGGTGAATGTGTTTTTCCTCGATCAGGTTCGGTTTGTCTCTTCTCAGTGATCTCATTTCTATTATATAACCCTCATTTTCAACCAATACAAATACCGCCAATGTTTAAAACATTCACATCAACGTGCTTATTATTACTTTCTCTTATCTTTCTTTGGTAGGTACTGATTTGAAATTTCATATTATTGATTTGATCTTGCAGGGTTTAAGCAGAGGTTCGTTTGTCATTTCTATCCACTTGATTTCTTCCGATTTTACTCTACAACGAAGTGACAACAACTAAACCAAAACAGAGAATTGTATAGAACCCTGACTCGATTTCCAGGTTTTCTTAATCACTCTTTGATTTTATACAAGTCTTATTCTCACTATATCTATGGGTTTAAACTTTAAACCAAAGTTTTGTGCTTATGTGAAATATAGACTATGTATGTTTTTAATTTTTGTGAGTAACCGGTGACTGTACTTAAATGTTAGGTAGCTATTTTAGGCTTTGAGACTGTCTTGCTTTTTTTCTAAATGAGTGGAATCAAATGACCATTCAAGAGAATCATATACATACAGACATGTGTGTGTTTGTGTGTGGGGCTACTTTTAAATTCTTGGATTCTAGTTTAACTGATTTGGTTTGTAGCAATTATGATAATACTCTTAATCCCTTTTTCTCAGTGTTCCATAATTGATAACTTATGAAAAACTTTGAGTATCTATATGTATTTAAAACTCATCAGTTCTTTTTGTATTATCCTTTGCACTTTTTTTGTTCTTGACTGTTTCTTCTTTTCAGAAAAAAGTGAATAAGAAATCAGAACGAGGGGTGTTGAATTATTTGCATGTGTCATGTGTTCTGCAGATAAACAAACCCATTTGGGTGCAATTTTATTATATACAGTATGTTGTTTTCTCACTTTTGTTTGATTCTATAGCAGCACATTTTGACTTAATAGCCCCACACACATATATATATGGCAAAAGATTTCAGAACATTAATAAGAAAGAAAAAAAAAGGTAGATCGGTTCATGAAAAGAAAATGGTACTACACACGCAAGTTGTTTATTCTTCTTCCTTGGACATTTCTTGATTCTTTATTCCTTTAGAAAAAATAATACATTTTCTTTTATATATGAACCATTATGTCCCCACAACTTTGGATTAATCTTTATGCTGTATCCACTAGATAATCTAGGCATGTATCTCTCTCTCCTTCTCACTCTATGTATATATAAATGTATATGCATACCTCTCTCCATTGTGACAAGAAAGTGAAGTGTTAACCATTAGTGAAACAATCTCTTCTTCAAGCTTCTTCTCTTGCTCTTCATTTTTTGTGGTTTTTAAGTAAAGAAGTCTAACAAAGTGAAGCTCCATTAATGGTCCTAGATCCATGTTTTGCTTTTTCTTTTTCTCTTTGTTCGATATAGACGTTGTTGCAACTTGCAAGTCTCATTCATCCCCTTGTTCGGTTTTATTCTCAGCTTACTAAAGCATTGGTGATGATTCTGCAGATGGAGACTGTGAAACCATTAGATGTTGCTTCAGGAAAAGGAAAACTCAGACGCACATTTGCTAAAGTCATCAACATTAAGAAGCAAACCGGCGTTGTTCCAGAAGGAGACAAGGTTGAGAAAGTGAAGAAGAGCCAAGAAAAAGTGAAGTCGGGTAAAGATTTAGCGAAGAAGAATGCAGCAAATCTGTCCGAGTCTTTTGACAAGTTAGAGGAAGAGTATGAGAAAAGACTTTCCATGGAAGCTCTTCTTGCAAAGCTTTTCGCTACGGTTTCTTCGATAAAATCGGGTTATGCGCAGTTGCAGTATGCTCAGTCTCCTTACGATCCAGCTGGTATTCAGAAAGCAGACAACTTGGTAGTATCAGAACTGAAGACATTGTCTGAGCTAAAACAGAGTTTCTTGAAGAAACAGTTTGATCCTAATCCTGATAGAATTCTTGTTCTTGCGGAAATTCAAGAACTGAGTAGCTTGTTGAAGACTTATGAGATCATGAGGAAGAAGCAGGAGTGTCAATTAAAGCTTAAAGACTCTGAGATCATGTTTCTTAAAGAGAAGTTTGAAGAATCCATGAATCAGAACAAGTTAATGGAGAAGAGACTAAACCAAAGTGGCCAACTTTGCAATCCATTGGCTCATAATCTTCATCATTCCGCGCTAAATCCGAGCCATTTCGTTACTTATCTGCATCACACCGTTAAATCAATCCGAGGATTCGTCAAATTGATGGTTGAACAGATGAAATTTGCTGGTTGGGACATCGATATGGCGGCTGATTCAATACAGCCTGAAGTATTCTATTACAAGCAAGACCACAAGTGTTTCGCTTTCGAGCATTTCGTTTGCAAGATAATGTTCGAAGCGTTTCATATACCTTACTTCTCAACCGAATCATCATCACCTCAGAAGAAGAGCAAAGAGATGTTCTTCGAGAGATTCACAGAGCTTAGATCGATGAAGACAAAAGAGTACATAGCTTCAAGTCCTAAATCGAGATTTTCTTGGTTTTGCAGAGCAAAGTATTTGCAGCTCATACATCCAAAGATGGAGCAAGCCTTCTTCGGACATATGCATCAAAGAAACCAAATCTCTGCTTGGGAGTTTCCAGAGACGAGTTTCTGCACTGCGTTTGTCGAAATGGCGAAAAGGGTTTGGCTTTTACATTGCTTAGCTTTCTCCTTCGACCCTGAAGCTTCGATCTTTGAAGTACCTAAAGGTTGTAGATTCTCGGAAGTGTACATGAAGAGCTTGACGGAGGAAGCTTTCCTCTCTCCGCCGGAAGAAATTTCGCCGGAATCTGAGCCGCGAGTTGCGTTTACTGTAGTTCCTGGGTTTAGAATTGGGAAAACTTCGATACAATGTGAGGTTTACCTCTCACGTTCATGTCAACGCCGACCAATCAGATAGATCCGTCACCAGAGCCGTGGAGTTTTACCGGCGATGGTGACAGGGGTATTAGGGTAATTTAGGTGGGATATTTTTGGGGGTAGGGAAAATAAAAGAGAAAATTTGCTGACCGTTGGATTAGGGGAAGAGGCGTTACGTGACTGATGAGATTTTGTTTTTTAATATATTTTTTTCGTTTTTAGAACAGTGAGACAGAAGCATCTCTTAGCTGTTTTGCAGTCAATTATTAGCTATCGTCACTACCTTTTATCTTATGTAAATAATTCGTAATAATTTATATAATATTGATGTCATTGCTAATGCTCAATATATGCATTTGCATAATGATGTAGTTGTTGTTATAATCAGTCAATCAAAACAGAATGTGTATGATTAAAGTAAATAATTTGTGTATGAGTGGAATAATATACAATCTTCTAAAAGGGACTTTAGTATTTTCTATTTTGTTCTTCTTCGGTTTTGAGACCAAATTCCTCTAATGATTTATTCTGATGCCGACCAAATATATCCGATAATATCGTAATATACTCGGATGGGTCCGTTATATTTTGATAGATCTTATGGGCCCGAAAATAGTCCTATCCAAGGATTTTATGTTTTCCACATTGTATGTGTAATGACCCGCATAATGACTCAACAGAAGTCAAGGTAAGTAGCGTGCTAAGCTGTTTGGTGACCGAGCACGGTGTTTGCTTTGGTCGTGGGTAAGCCCATGCATGGGTTGTGCTCGAGTGTGTTGACCACACGCCAGTGCGTGTTGCGCACACGCCTGGCCTTAGGCATCATCACCACCTCGTGTCGAGCCTAGGACGTTACCCGCAGGTGAAGAATGGGCAAGTGGCCGTGAGCTGTCCAACTGCTTCACCTGCTTGGGTGCGCCTATTTAAGGGTCGGCCTGACCTAGTAAGCAGGGGACACGAGAAGTTCTGCTTTGTCCGAACGTAACTTCTTTAAATTTTCATTGCAAACGGTAGCCTAGTTCGTGATCGTCCCATCCGATCAGTCCATCCGAACCGAGTAGTCCATTTTCTAGTCCACCGCGAACCATAGAATAGTTTTACCGCGAGCCTTGTCGAGCAGGTTTGGGAAAACTTAGGGTAAGTTTCCCGTGATCGAACCTTACCATTTTCAAAGTGATTTTTCGTGCTAATCATGAATCTAATCTTAGTTTCTTGATCCGATGGCTCGACCTATCTTAAATTCGTAAGTTCAATTTCGGTTAAGCTCCAAAATATCTAGAGATAGTCCACGACAAGCTCAGTTCCAAGTTAGGTAAGATCTGTGGGGTTTACCATCAAATTTCCCTTAAGAAAACTCTAAGTCTTGACTTGGTTAATTCGTGAACCTTTGGAACAGATTCCAGTCCAAAGGCTAAGGCAAAATCGTTCGTAAAAGTCTAAGGCAAACGCCTGTAGAAACCTTTGGCAGAACCGCAATCATTCGTTAAGTCAAAGGTGAGTCTCGGTGATGCTTGTTGTATGTTTAATTAAATTACAAGTGAGGTTCGTTGCTGCGTGATTTATATTTTTGCTAAGTACTTAAAAGCTTTAGCATGTGAAAATTACTAAGTTGAATTGTTGATGCAAAGTTTTCTTATAACTTTATTATTAGTAAAACTTATAAATTATGATGATCGCGGTAAGACGTTTCCTTGGAAGCCATGACTTAGCTAGTACGTTGAGTATTAGTCTAAGTACATAAAGACACAGAGAGACGGGATTGCAGCCTTTGGCCGTGTACTGCATGACGATGCAGAATTTTCGGTGCGGATCCTTATATACATAAGGCCATTTGAACGGTGAAGGATCTTAAGTCTTTAGCCTTTGTGGCTTCGGGCTGATGGATACTTTGTGATTTGACGTGGAGGAAAATAGTCTACGCAAAAGGCCTTATATTGACATTGCATAACTTATCGTATTTTTTTTATTTGTTTGCTTGTGTATTGATTGTTATTTTGGATTTGGTTGGGAATTGATTATTGAATGTTAGGGGAGCCTAGACTCACTGAGCAACTAGTGCTCACGACTCTACTTGTGTTGCAGGTAACCATTAGCGGGTAGACCACCGGGGGCCAAATGAACGTTAGAAAATTCAACAGTAGATTTTTTTGCCTTTTGTAAATGAATAATGTTTATTATGTACATGATCGTTTTGGAGTGTTAGACTCACAATTGTATATGTTTGTATCACGTTTAAAACTTATGTATAATTTATATATAAAAAATCGAGTTTGCATAAATTCGGATCTCATGTGATACTAGTCCTTGTCCGGACGAACTAACCATTGCGTATGTCTCGGGTTGGCAAGCTTTGAGATGTATCTAATGGAGACGAACGCTTAGAAGTCTTGTCTAAGGAATTTAGATATGTTCCATGAACCTTTGATCGGATATCTAAGTATTCGTCAGTAGCGTTTCCGGTTTATAAATGATCAGGAGCGTTACAGTCTGGGTCCAGGATCGGTGAGAATTGACTCGGGTTGGTCTTTGATTCGTCAACGTCACCCAAACAAATCCGGTTAGCATCAGAATGTGTAAATTGGTAAACTATTGGCCGGTTGGATACGTGTATCAATCATTCACGAATTAACACCAAACCCGGTTCGTTTTCTCATTGACACACACACACACACATGTCACAAAGCCAGCCATTTTAACAAATTTTCAGCTCAAATAGCAAGTTCTTCTATTTTAAGGTCATCTAGAGGGCCAGTGGAAGTACAATCATATAAGATTTGCACCTCTTCCATTCCAATAGATCCTAGTTCCCTTCCGAGGGGTTCTTTCATCAATCTCTGAGTCTTTCTAAGCCAGTTCAGTGACTTCTACTTAGGATACATTTCCAGCCGATGGAAAAAGAGTATTTACTTAGGAGTTTTGTATTAAAATCTACAAAGCGATAAAACTTTTCTTTTATCTTCTGACTGGACCATAAATTATGCGCATCTCTAAAATTTGTGCCAAAAAAGAAGAGAACTATCTAATCAAATTTGAATGTTAATACAATGTGTAAATCGGTGACCAAGATATATATATATATATATATATTTTATCTTATTATATAAAACTTGATGCGTCAAACATGATAATTAACAAGATTGTGACATGTGTCAACCGGTCGATAAGATTTTGACACGTGTAATTTTATTTTAATTAAATTAAATCACATATTTCAAAAATTTCCTAATCCTATTTTAATTAGGTTTGACACGTATTATTATTCTTTTAATTAAATTAAATCACATATTTCAAAATTTTCATAATCCTATTTAAAATAAGTTTACTTTTTACTATTTTACAAATAAAGATATTATTATTCTAAAATAGATAAATCTTTTGACATTTGAATAAATCATCGTTGCAAAACCTAAGTCTATTTAAACTAAAAAGATTTTACATTATATTATAATATTCCCATAAGAAAAATTACATGATTTTGTACTTTAGAATAAAAAAAACTAATTGATAAATACAATACATAAATTATTATCATCAAAAATATCATATATTTAACATTAGACAAGTTAAATAAAAATTTTCTAATCATCGTATTATAATACGTCTTATTAGAAAGTAAGAGACGAAAAACTTTAAAAGAAATAATGAACTTATAGACTTGCATATATGCGGATTTTATAATTTAACCTTTTATAAACTTGTGAAAAAAAATTAATTATATAAAATAAAATTAGATCATCCGTTAAAGTTAAATGAAATAAAAATGAAAATATTGTTGTAAACCCACTAAATGTTAAACATAACATTTATTTATTAATTTTGATGTTTATGTCGATTAAAAAAAAAAGAAAAAAATGTTATTTGATTTAGAATTAGATTTTATCACATATTTTCAAATTATTAGTTTTTCTTATCCATACTTAAATTAAATGTGCTTTTCTATTTTACTACTCAAATATATATATATATATATATATATTTCAAAATGTTAATAAATCTATTTCCATATTTTTATTCGAACTATTTTTAGTCTCTAAATATTTTATAACCTTCGGAAAACAAATTAAACACGAAAAAAACGGAAGTTAAAATTAGGTCACCCCAATGAAATGATAAAATAAAATTGAGAATGTCAGTACAGAACATTTGTAGAGAAATCGATCAAATATTTATCTATTTTATTGTCATATTTATTTTTTATATTATTTGATATTCAATTAAATTATTTCACATATTTCTAAATAATTAGATTTTTCTAATCCTATTTAAATTAGGTCTATTTTTTACTATTTTACAAATAAAGATAGCTAAATTTTTTCGCTTATAACTAAATCTAATTGAAAATAATTCTTTGTCATCTATTTTAATTAGGTTTAGATTTTTCTAATCCTGTTTAAATTAGGTTTACTTTTCACTATTTTACAAATAAAAAGACAAATAGATAAAAATTTTGACATATAGTTAAATCAAATTGAAAAATAATTATCTCAATTGTATACACGTGTCAAAATCTGGTTCACCGACTTGACATGTGTCACAATCATGTTAATTATTACGTTTGACGCATCAAGTTTTATATAATAAGATACAAAAAGTGTATAGTGTATTAAGTCTTATTAAAAAGTAGGAGAAAAATAATATTAAGAAAATAATGCGCTTATAGGAATGAATTTATATTAGTTGATGAAAAGGTTATCGTATTTTTATTTTATATTAATAAGAGTTTTAACGTATTACTAATTATTTGAATAATATCTAACTACAATTTGATTTTATTTTAACGCATAAAATACGATTTAAGGCTTTTTGCATCACTAGATGATTTAGATTCTTGCAAAATTTGGGAATCAATTTGTGAAAAAAATCTTATTGAAATTTGTAATTTTAGTTTGCAACTAAAAATATGAGATTCAATTCGTTAAGGAATATATGATAATAAAATAAACCTAATTCAATAAGGAATAGAAGAAACTAATTATTTAGAAATATGTAAAAAGATTAATTCAAAAGAAAATAATATGATAAAAAGAGTCAAAATAATTTAATAATAGTGAGGCATTTCTATTAGTGGGTTTTTACATCTTATGTTTTGTGTTTTTTCATAGATTATAAAATTAACAAAATTCAAATAAGACTATGATAAAGTAATCAACAAGACTGAAAAAATAGAGTAGCAAAATAGTAAAAACTAAATTACTTCTAACATGAATAGAAAGAAAATAATTATTTTAAAAGAAGTATCAAATTTAATTAGAAATCAAATTAGACAAAAAATCAAGATAAAAAATCAGTGTTAAATTTATTTAATATCAAAGTTTTCGATTTATTTACTTTCATGAGTGATTTTATTTTTCTGTTTTTTTCGTGTTTGATTTTTCACGGGTTGTAAAATATTGTTTTTACCATAAACCCGCATATATGCGGGTCATTTATCTATATAAAGCTTATTATATATAAAGCTTGATCCGTCAAACGTGATAATTAACAAAATCGTGACACGTATTAGTTAGTCGATCAGATTTTTACATGTGTTAAAAAAAATCCAATAAAATTTTACCACATGTGAACAAATTTTCTTTTAAATAAAAAATTATATATTTGCAATTATCAATTAGGTATTTTGATTTAAATAGAAATAGATAAGACAATAAATTAAATATTTTTTCTACTTGGACTATTCTAAAATACGTGTTAAAATCTTTTAATTTTGAATAACCCAAGTCTTCAAGGATATGATATTTCACTTTATTTAAACATTTTTGTGTTTTTTCCATTTCTCACCAAGCAATTTAAAAACAATGATTACTATCTTACTCAATAGGTGTAATATGATACGATGATCTATATTAGTTTTATGAGCTTCATACGATTTTTTTTAATTTAACTTTTGTTTTATTTACACCATAGTTATCATCATTGAAACAATGACTTCTCTAACCCAAAATATCAACATCAATTATTTAAAAATTTTTGACACGTGTAAAAGCTATTTTCCAATAAGATTTTACCGCGTGCAAGAAAAAATAATTTAAAATATCAAAATATCATTATCTATAAAATAGTAAAAAGTTAACGTCCTATTAAATTTAGCTAAGTGTCAAAAGAGCTTTTATATATAATCAAAATAACAAAATATCATTATTTGTAAAATATTATCACTGATACGAGGTAATATAATTTATTTCCTTTTTTTTTATGGATCATAAAGTAAAATTATCTTATTTTACTTCTTCCATAATTAGCTATATACAAGTGTAAAATAATTTTTTCAATTACATTTAGTCACATGTGATAATATTTATCTATCTAAAAATAATAATATTTTTATTTTTAAAATAGTAAATAAATAAATGTAATTTATATAGGATTAGAAAAATTTAATTATTTGGAAAATATGTGATGTAATTTGGTTTAAAATCAATTAATATAAAAGAGAATAAATAAATATTTAATAGATTTCCTTATAAGTTTTTTTGTGTAAACGTTATCAATTTTATTTTATTATTTCATGAAAATAATTATTTTTTGTTTATTTTTTCATGGTACGATCGAATTTTATCATTTTTGTTTGCGAGTTGTAAAATATTCAAAAAGTAAAAATAGATCAAACATAAATTTGAAAATAAATTAATCAATATTTTTAAAACGAATATTTGAGTAGTAAAATAATTAAAATAAAATAAAATAAAAAGTTCACCTAGTTTAAATAAAAATAAAAAAAATTAATAATTTAAAAATATGTGCTGATATTTAATCATAAATCAAATAACAAAAACAACAAAATTAATAAATAAATTTTATATTTCTCGATCAGTTGTTTTGGTAAAAATGTTTTTATTTTTATTTTATTTACATTAATAAGTGATCTAATTTTGTTTTTTAATGTTAATATTCCTATTTTTTAAAGATATATAAAAGTTTAAATTATAAATCTGCGTATATGCAGGTCCGTCATGTATATAAAAGCATAAGTTAGACATATATAACAAAAATGGTTTGACCATCCCCAACACTACGGAGGACCCCTAAACATGAGCCAAGAGACAGCGATAGCTAGTTTCAAGAAATTTCAAGAGTCATGGATCGAGCAGCTACAACACCACCTTAACCACCTCCGGTCCGTCCAAGACCACCACCGGAACTCCGTTACCGGCGACGAGGAACGGCTTATGGAGACCGTAGAGAGTGTAATGGAACACTGTAGGGAGTACCACAGGACGAAGTGGTCCACGACGGAGAAAGACGTGATTGGAGTTATGTCTGCTCCTTGGTCTTCGGCTCTTGAACGGTCTCTCTTTTGGGTCGGTGGTTGGCGACCAACCACCTTGTTTCATTTGGTTTACACTGAGTCGAGCATTTTGTTCGAGTCTCGTATCGTTGATATCCTCCGTGGTTTTCGTACCGGTGATCTTAGTGATCTATCTCCTTCTCAATTCAGGTTATGTACGAAACTAGCTGCTTAATTTGGTTTACTAATCACGAACTCTAATGATTTAGTATGTAATTTAATTATGATAAGATGTTTGAAAATGATAGTTGTATTTAGATTAATATCGTGATTATCGTGTATCAAAACAAAAAAATATTTTACCAAAAGTAATACATGTTCGAACATAGATTGAAATTAAAATTTTATAAATAGCTAGGGATATTATGAGATCATTATTGTCATAAAGATTGTAAATTTGATTATTTGTTTGTCAATTTTCCTTCGAAAATCGGTGGGTAGAGTGGGTAAAAAACATTTTTAATCATACATTATAAAATTTAATTATTCATTTACTTGTGATTTTGGTAGTTGAGTTCTTGATTTTGTCCTTTTTTTAAAAATGTTTTTTGATGTTTAACAAAATAAACTAACTAAATACATTTTGATTATTTAAAATTTTAATATTTATGGTTAAATTTGTCAAAGGCAGGACGGTGAGCGAGCTACAATGTGAGACGGTGAAAGAAGAGAATGCCATAACGGAAGAGTTATCGGAGTGGCAAGACGACGCGAGCGAGATGGTGATGGGAACAATGTCCAATCTCGACCAGAGGATCCGACGACTAGCAGAAATCGTTCATCGAGCCGATGATCTACGGCTGAGAACGATCACAGGTGTGGTGGAGCTCCTTAGTCCGCTCCAACAAGCGGAGTTTCTTATCGCCGCGGCTGAGCTTCGTACCGGCGTTTCGGGTTGGGGAACTAGCCACGACCGTCGTCGAAGTTCCGACGTCTAAATCTATATTCCAAACGGTAATGAGGATTGAGATGCTTAAGGTATTATTTACCATGTATTTTGATTCTCCAAAGTTTGTTTGGTTTTTACATGGTTATAATAATATCCGGTTGCAATAAAGATCGAAGAATTAATAACGTGTCGTGCTTGTTAGTTTACCTTTTTCGGTTAGTATTTATCGGACTGATTGAGGTTTTTGTTACTTTGTAAATAATAAATATCCAATATGGGCAAATTGTTGGATTCTTTAGACCAAGTGGATAAACAAAAAATTGGTTTTACCTAAACATTACAAAATGACATAAAGTGAACGTGGCATGGTCAAGTCTCTTGAAGACATGCACGAAGACACTTGGTATGGTACGCGTCCTCCTATCACGGCGTCGATTCCTAACATTTTGTTTGGTCGAGTTTCAAGATTCCTCTTTTTTGTGTGTTTTAACTGATTCTAAGAGCATGTTCAATGGTGTAAGTTCTTTCAGGACTTATAAATATTATATTAATTTTTAAAATAAAAATAAAATTATATAATTAATTAAAAATTTTGAACCAATAATAACTATCCATTTGACACAAATTTTTTTTTACAAATCTATTTTATTTGAGGATTTTTAGAGTTGATCCTTATTTCTCTTTTCTTCTTGTTTTCATTTTATTATTTTTCTAATGTTAAGAAACTTGTTAAAAACATGCTCTAAGATTCCTCTTTTTTTTTTTTTTTTCCTCCGACCGATGATAGCACGACAATTTTCTTAACCATGTCACTAAGTGATTTGTCGATTTTATCCTTCTTCACGTGAAGAATTTACGACACTAATAATCCAATATATTCTTAGACATAAGGAAGATTTAGAGGTGCGATTCTCTTTTCGTTGCGGTGACGATGATGGTGTGGTGGTGGTGGTAGTGGTAGTGATGGTGATAGTAGTGGTGATGGTGATGACATAGTAGTGGTGGTGGTGGTTGTGGTGCTGATGTGATGCCATGGTGGTCGCGGTGGTGGTGGTAGCGACAATTACATAATGGCGGTCGTGGAGGCGGTGGTGGTACTGTGGTAGTAGTGATTATGGTGATTGTAGTGGTGTTAAAAATGGTGATGGTGGTGGTAATAGTGACGGCATGGTGATCACAATGGTAGAGGTAGTGGTGGTGGTGATGTGGTGGTGGTGTCGATGGTAAAAGTAGTGGTTAGGTGGTCGCAGTAATGTGTAGAATTCTATATACGACATTATATCAATAAAATCTCAATAAATTTCTTTTACGCCACGCGCTTCTTCCTGTAAACAAGGTCAGTTTCGACAATATTGTAGAAAATATTGAAAATATCGTAGCCTAAATCTATTATGGTTATTTTCCAAATTATAATTTGTTTGCTTGTTATTAGGCCAAATTTCCCTATATTTATAAAGTTTTAAAAAAAAAGAAAAACAAAGCCCATAAACTAAACAGCTAAACTGAAGCTTCTAGGTATTTTGGTTTCGGAGCCCAAAAAGGCCCAATAAAAAAAAAAGGAAAAGACGAGGCTTGAGTTTGTTTGGTCGACGTTGAGACTTCAGTCGACATATATATTTACATTTCTGCCCCCACGTTCAGATATTATTTACCTTTTTTCCACAGTCTTCTTCTACTTTCAGAAAGGCGGGAATGAGGACCCAACCCTAATTACCTTTTTCCCCACCTTTTATGTCTCTTCGTTTCCCTCTTCTTCTGATCCATCGGTCCAATCTCCTTTTCCGAGAACGTAGACATTTTCTCTCTTCCTATTGCTTTGGGGTAACCACAACGATTGCGAACAAGATCTCACCGGAGACAATGTCGATTGTAGCTGAGTACGCCAAGTCGAACCGATCGTTGTGTAAGTCATGTTCGAAGTCGATTGAGTCGAAAGCCTTGAGGGTTGGGTTGATTAGCAAAGGACCTGGCGGAATCGATATGCCCAGATGGCACCATTTGGATTGTTTTCCTACCGATTCGGAGTCGATTGGTTCCGTCGATGATATCAAAGGATTATCCGATTTAGAGGTTAGTGTTCCTCACCGTCGACCTTACATTTGGGTCTTGTCATTGTGCAAGTTCTTAAGAAACTTCGTTTTTCATAACTAAGGACTCGTCTTAACTTTTCACTTATTTCTGTGATTTGTGTTGATTCATGTGCTTATGGTTACAGAAAGATGATCAGGATGCTTTGGCCAAATTGGTTGAACTATGTGGCGAGCCTGCAAAAGAAGTAAGATAGATCTGGAAGCGACATTTCGCGAGGAACAATGATAGTTTTTTGTTCTTTTCTTAACTTCTTGTATCGGTTTAAAACAAAGCAGGTAGGTGGGAAGGAGGAAGAGGTTAAGAACCTTCGTGTATCAGATGAGATAAGTGGGAAGAAGATTAAGGAGACGATTGGTTCTTCAAAAGTTATTGTTGAGTATGCGAAATCAAGCAGATCAACATGCAAGAATTGCTCTCAGACAATCGCTGCAAAGGAACTGAGATTGGCGCTCGTGACCAGAGACTTCCGGGGATATGATGTGACAAAATGGCATCACTTGGGTTGTTTTCCTGTTGAATCAGATCCAATTGATTCTGTAGAGGACATTGGTGGATTTTCATCACTGGAGGTTAGTATGTGCTACAGAGTTAGGAGTTTCTAGTTCAGGGGATAGAGCTTCTGGATGTAGATAGTTATTATAAGTATTGTCACCTTGATTTTCTGTTTATCAATGGCATCACATCTCTGTCAGTGTCATGTTGGATAAAGAACCAAACATATAACTATCCTTATTTGTACTGACATATCTTGTTCATGTGATTCATTTGCTATGCTAAACAGAATGATGACAAGGATGCATTAAAGGAATTGGTTCTAAAATGCGGGAAGAAGACTTTGGTACATGTACGAGCAAAAACATTTTTGTTTATAATATCTATTTTCTTTGACGAAAGCATTGTGTTTGAAGTGTTTTCATGTCTTAATCACAGCTTCTTTAAGCTTATTTCTTATTTCATTTCCTGGCGAGATTGCAGAACGTGGAAGAAGATAACAATGAATCTGGAGCTGATAAAGGGCTAACGGAGGAGACTAACAAAAGAAAACATTCTCAGGTACATAATCAATAGTATAATTTTGTAATACTGGAAATTTAGTCTTGTTTGCTCATCTTGATTTAAGTTAGACTAAATCTTTGCTCTTAATTAACTGCTTGCATCGGTTAAAATAAACCAGGTTGATGGGAAGGAGGGAGAGGTTAAAAGTCCTGCATCAGATGAAATATGTGGGCAGAAGAAGAATAAGGAGACGAAAGGTTCTTCTGCTTCTTCAAAAGTTATTGCTGAGTATGCGAAATCAGGCAGATCATCATGCAAGAAGTGCTCTCAGACAATCACTGCAAAGGAACTGAGATTGGCGCTCGTGACCAGAGACTTCCGGGGATATGATGTGACAAAATGGCATCACTTGGGTTGTTTTCCTGTTGAATCAGATCCAATTGATTCTGTAGAAGACATTGGTGGATTTTCATCACTGGAGGTTAGTCTGTATTTAAATATTAGGAATTTCCAGTTAAGGGGATATAGCTTCTGGATGATTGCATGTCCTCTGGTAACTAGGATCAGTGAACCCGATAATGCTATTATTTAGATGTTGTACTAATTAAAAGTATTGTCACATTGATTCTCAAATATACCAATGACATGACATCGTGGTCAGTGTCTGTTGTATAATTTATAAACACCCAAATATACCTTGTACGTGCTGACACATCTTTTATGTTTGATTCATTTGTTACAATACACAGAATGGTGATAAGGATGCATTAAAGGAATTAGTCCAACAATGCGAGAAGAAGACTTTGGTATATTTACTAGCAAAACCCACTTTCATAATATTTGTTTTCTTTTTACAAGACTTTAATATCCTAGGGCTCTCCTAACTAACTTCTTACTTCATTTCCTGACGGGATTGCAAAAGATGGATGAAGATAATGATGAATCTGGAACTGATAACCTGCAAACGGAGGAGACAAACAAAAGAAAACATTCACAGGTTATTTAGATGGCAATAAACGTCTTTCAATATACTTTTGTATAGTTTGAATCTTCATTGACCTGTAGTTTACTGTTTCTTATGAAGGTCAATGAGATGTACTGGATACTTCCTTAATTGTTGCCACTCTCTTTCTTATGTAGAAATTCTCCTAACGCATTTTAAAATATTGTGTTATGAAGATGAACATCAGTGAGTCAACTTCTCAGGTCGTAGCTGAAGCAGAAATCTCTCTTTCAGCTTCTGATGTGAAAGACAAGTACAGGGTAGGCACTCTTCGTGTTTATTAGGCTAATGTCGCGTATTCCCGTGTTAACTTATCGTATTCTTTGCTAGTTTGCAGATTTGGCATATGCATTCGTTTTATAATCATTATGTCTCTGGCTGCTAAAATCCTTGTTTTTCAGGGTGCCAGTCTATTACCAAAATGGAAAGCTTTCGAGACTGTAATATTCCTTGAGCGGGTGAGAAATATCTTTAGATATGATGTTGCTTCTCGAATTGTTTGGTAATGTAATATGTCCTAATGGTAAATTTCTTTGTTGCTTCTTAATAGGATGATGGTCTTAATGATTCAGAGAAGATAGCTGCATTTGACTTTGATGGATGCCTTGCAAAAACATCTGTGAAAATGTAAGAAGCGATTTGGGCACTCAGAATTTTGCTGTTCTTCTCTGTTCCCAACCAATTACTGTGGCCATTTGTGATTTCTGGACCTATGGGTTGTCTACTTTCGGTGACTACATATTTGCGGAAAGGCACTAAGCTTTTGTATTCGTTCTTATCACAGTGCACATTTAGTAAATTTTTTTGGGGGGTGGGCACACTTTCTGTTTATCCTTTTTATTATCTTGATATATAATGGTGTTATGCATGAACTCTTCTTTGAAGGAAAATAAGAAAGTGTCATAATGTTTTATTTTTTCCTTCTTCTCAGAGTTGGGGCAGATAAATGGTCTCTTATGTATCCGTCCATTCCTGAGAAACTGCAAAGTCTGTACAGTCAGGGCTATAAGCTGGTATCTTATTTTCAGTTGGAATTCCATCTAAGTCTTAGTTACTCTACTGTCTCAGTTTTCTTTTTCATAGAGAAGCTGATTTCTAAATGTTCAACAGGTCATTTTCACAAATGAATCCAACATTGATCGGTGGAAGAACAAAAGACAAGATGCAGTAGACTCGAAAATTGGACGCCTCAACAGTTTTATCAAGCGTGTGGAGGTTCCCATTCAGGTTAAGTGTGCTTTAGTTTTTCACAATTAAGAACGTGATTTTATCTACTCAAGAAGACTATATGGACAAATCCTAGTTATTATTTGAAGTAATTGAAAGAAAACCATAATGTATTCAAAAGCCCTATTTTAAAGTTAATTCATGTGGCTCTTAATGAGTTATGCTGTCTTGCAAGTTGTTATTAGCTAACATCCGAATTTTGTGAAGTTTCAAAAGTACTGATACTTTGAATATTATATAAATGGTTTTGTCTTTGGAAACAGGTGTTTATAGCCTGTGGAGTCGCTAGTTCTGGTGGTAAAGATGACCTTTACCGCAAACCTAAGGCTGGAATGTGGCAACTCATGAAGAAGCATTTTAACTCTGGAATTGCAATTGATATGGATAAGTGAGTTTTCTCCCAAAGCTTCTCTTAAAAGGGTCTTGGATTTACCTGAAGTTTCTAGCAAAGCTGAAAGATTACACTCTCTTTAGTCTTTACTAGCCTTTCTGACTAATCTCTATCCGTTTGTGTTGTAATTAGCACTTTAGTTTGGTTGATACTTGATACTGACTTGTGTGCCCATCAGATCCTTCTATGTTGGGGATGCAGCCGGAAGAAATGGTGATCACAGTGATGCAGACATAAAATTTGCGCAGGTATTTGTTTACAAACATGAAACATCTCTGTGAAAACCCATATCTTTCTTTAAGTCACCCAAAAGATGCTTTGCTCGACTTTCCTGATAAACAAACTTCTTTCTTTGGTTGCAGGCGAGTGGATTGAAGTTTTATACCCCAGATGAGTACTTTCTCGCTTGAAGTACATCACTAGGGACTTGGCAATATTAATCTTCTACATTTAAGTTTGCGCCTTGTTTTTGTCGACACGAATGCTTTCTGTGATCAAACACTATCAGTATGGATTTAATTTATAACACGAATGCTTTTTTGTGATCAAACACGAATACTTTTTGAATATGACTACCATTTTAAGCATCAACTTATCAAAGTTACAGAGCTTACTTATCTCAAATTGAACAAGCTGGGATGCATAAGCAACATAACAAACCATTGACAACAAAAAAGGTTCAATTTCCGACTCATTTATACATACACGAGGTTGTGAAGGTTCTTTGATAATCTCTTGTGATGCTAATAACAATATAACGCGCATCAAATATCACTCATTTTGACCAATCTCGCCTTCCAAAATGGCGTGTCTTGTCAGAACAATCTCTTTGACAAGGTTCCTGTAAACAAAAGGCCTAACCGCAGCTCGGAGAAACAGCTCAGGTGGGATCCTACTCGTCTTTATCTTCTTCATCCACCTTCCATATCCTACCGTCTTCCACTCTTCTGGCTTCACTTTCGCCTTCTTACCTCTCATTTCCAGCTCATCTCCTCCGATATCTCCCTTTTCGCTTTCCTCCATAGCCTTTAACTGCTTATCGTAAAGCTTCTCTGACACCGCCATACGCATCTCCGCAAGCTTCTCCATCTTCTCCGGGTTGCTTATCGCTTTCTTGAATTGCTCTTCCCAATACCTCTCATCCTCTTCCGGATCCGATTCCTCTATTTCACCTTCCAAACTGTCTTCTTCCTCGTTTCCCTCCACATCGAGAACAACATTATCATCATCATCTTTGTCTTCCTCCTTACCATCATCATCATCATCATCATTGTCACCTTCATCTTCAACCCATTCAGAGAATTCAGCCTTCTCTGAGTTCCCACTACTCTTCATCTCATCCTCATCTTCATCTGGAGCATCACACCCTAGCTCCATCTCCTCCAGTTTTGCTTTCCATTCTTTTGTATACGGATGTAACAGCTCGATCGGGTGGTTTCCTAGCAAGAACTTCAAAACTTTTGACTTCTTTTCATCACTCGACTTCTCATAAGCATTCACTACATCATCCACATAAGCTGTCTGCCTCACCTTCAACATCTTACACAACCCTCCGTAATAAGTACTGAATTCCACTCTACCTTCATCATCCTCCACTTCAAACACGTATCCAGATTCCGTTACCGGGTTTAGATAAGGTATGATCGAGTTAAAGAAATCTTCTTGAGGCTCAAACCTGCACTGAAACACAGGCTTCTTCACATACACAATATCTGGTCTAAACCAAGCCGCGCATTGACATATCAAAGACCGAGATTTCTTCCCCAATCTCCCCATCAAATTCCATTTGTCCAGCCTCTGCTTCTTCTCTGCCTCCACAACTACTTCGCTTACCAACGTCCATTGCTCCCATGGCAACTCACCGAGTCTCCATTTCGGATGCCTAACGAAAACCCAAAAATACCTCAAACCAACATTAGAATCCAACTCCTTAACCCTTTTCTGAAAATCTAGATTCATCTCATGCTGCTCAATCTTCTCAAACTCTTCATGATTCGCCACTTCACCAATCATAGTAACACACTCATCAGAGATAGTACCACGAACCGGATCACCAACCACAACACCACGCCACGAGTAAGGTCCAAACTCACCGTACTTGAACCAGTCATAAGGATGACGCAATCTCGGGTCGTCTTTATCCATAAACCGAACCATTCTATCGTAACCAAGCCCTATCATCTCAAGCTCATCTTCCGTGAACTTATCAGGATGGCTACTTAGAATGCTACTTCGACTCTTGTCAGGGTTATTATACAATCTGTAAAACAGAGATTCCGCTAGCTTCTTCGACTTCTCACGAGCCTTCCTCTTCACTTGCTTCCTCATATCCGAATCACCTTCTATCCTCCCACCTGAAGAACCTCCAGGCTTCTTCTTGCTCCTCCCCGCCAAAGCCCGCACATCTCGCCGGAATCCACCATCTTTTCTGAGCAAAAGCTCGGAGCTTTTGACCGGTAAAACCGAAACGGTCCTTCGTGCGACGGAGCTAGGTGGAGATTTACGGAATGAGAAAGGGAAAACGGAGAAGCTAGGGTTCAGGGTTTTACAAAAGGATATATCTTGACCCAACATTTCTCTCTTCCTTACCGAAACAACGAAAGAGATGATTAATATAAGCAGAACCATACGACGACGTTTTGTTGTTGAGACACGACATAATTAAAAATCGCGACTTTTTTTTGTTTTTGTTTCACCGGGATTTTGCGATGGCGAAGAGGATCCACCTGACGGAACTAGGCTGCATCGCGTGTGAGGAACTTAGCGAGCTTGGTGCGGGGAAGGAAGGGTGGCTCGTGAATAACCCAAACCTATTTTGCGCACTTGATTCCCATTCTTTAGCCCTAGCCAATCGATTTCTCATCCTGATTGTGAATTGGGGTGATCCTGATGCGCCTCGGGTTAAGATCAGACCCGATCTGTCTCCGATTGAGGCCGAGTCGATTACGGCGATCGAATGGTTAGTGTTTGATGACGTCAGAGTCGTCGTTGCCGGGACTTCATGTGGGTATCTCTTGGTTTACTCTGTTTCCGGTGATCTGATTCATAAACAGGTAAAGTTTCTTTTTTTTTTTAGGTCCCTTTAAACTGTGGAAACATTGATTTTATGAACTCTGTGTTGACTGAAAGAATCGTGGAACAATGTGGCAGTTCTTTGGTTGGGTACTTTCAAGTGATCTAATCAATGAATTACTTGGTTTGTGTGTTTTGTTGACAGATGGTACATCCAAGCCGTATCTTGAAACTAAGAATTCGAGGAACTAAGAAAGATTTGATGCAAGAGACATCCTCTGAGGAGATTTGCATTGTATTGCCTGGCATTATTGCCCGCTTCGATGGCTCAAACATTCTGGTAGTGTTGATAAACTTGTGACAAAAGGAGAATTTTTGGAGAGATTTTGTGTTCAATTTTCTCTTGAAGTTTTTGCTTAAGTTCTGAGATTTGTTTATTTTGTCTTCATAATTGTAGAGTATGCTTCAGAAATGGTTTCAAGAGAAAAATTCTAATTTTTGGGACCAAAAGAATAGAAAGGGAGATCAAGAAGATACTGATAGTTTGTTCCAACGACTACCGTATCAGATATGGAATGTCAATAAGAATGGTGTGTGCGTTGATGCTACTGTCACTGGCATAATGCCTCCTCCATTACTGGAACATCAGGTGACTAGTGATCTCTATTTGATCGTTCCGAACGCAATAAGAGTCTTGATTTATGTTATGTTTCTACTGTTGAGAAAAACGAATAGCGAGACTTTTTTGAAGTTATTCGGGTTTATAAATCTGGCTGATTTTATTCTTTGACAGTCAAGTCAACGTTATTATTGTGCAGTGACCATCGGAGAGGATGCTGTAATCTCAGCTTACAGGTTGGTAAAATTTCCAATGAATGTTTTTCACATTGTTACTTTCATGGAGTTCTTCTTCAGTTCGTTAAAGAGTACTTTCTGTGATCACTTTCTTTTAAAAGGCTCTCAGAAGATAGAGGTAGATCAATTGTTGGAGCGATTCTGTCAAAAGTTGTGCCTGCAGCTGCTTCAACCATAGCTTCTTTCTCTAAACTGATCTGGAGAAGTAATGATCAATCACCAAAGCGAAAGCCAGAAGCCAAGACTCAGTCATTCGCTCGAGGTAGATTTCAACCTAATCACTTGACAAGAATATTTCACTTTTTGAGCATTCATTCATCTATGGCTTAACCTTGTCAAAATGTTGGTGCAGCATCATCTTTGACATGTATAAAAGACTATCCAAGGAAAGGTGAGAAGCTCACATTATCCCCGAGTGGGACATTAGCTGCGATAACAGATTCTCTTGGTCGAATACTTCTGCTAGACACTCAAGCTCTTGTGGTTGTTCGGTTATGGAAGGTTTGTTTTAACATCCTTAATACTTGTTTGCTTCATTTCCTCTCAGTTTTCCATAACAACCCACCTAACTTTCTCTGCTAGGGTTATCGTGACGCTAGCTGCGTGTTCATGGAGATGTTAGCCAAAAAAGATAAAGGAAAAGCCGTATATCACTCAGAACCGGTTAAAAGTGATTACTGTCTATGCTTAGCGATTCACGCACCTCGCAAAGGCATCATCGAGGTAACAATATTATCTCCTCTCAACAACAGTATCTTTGTTTTGATTGTATGCGAGACTGATTATGTGTATCCAATCGAAAAACCAGGTGTGGCAGATGAGAACCGGGCCACGACTTCTAACGATTCAATGTGCCAAAGGTAGCAAATTGTTGCAGCCTGCGTATAGTTTTGGATCAAATTCTTCATCTTCTCCTTACATCCCTCTTGAAGTCTTCTTACTCAATGGGGATTCCGGCCAAGTCTCTATGCTCAACCGATCTCTATCTTAAAACATCTCTTAACCATCTCTGTTGTTCATTTTTTCAGTTTTTCTTTCACAAACCTTTTTGTCCATAGCCAAGTCTCTAATTTGATTATAAGAGCAATTAATCTATAATCTGTTTTCTAATCAAGAGCAAGAACTTCGCAATGATTCTCTAGCTATGATTGTAAATTAAGTATGGTCTATTGCTTTGCTTCAAAGACCAAGAAATAAATATTCTATGTATGGTAAGTTTTGAGTAAAGGTTTCGTAGAAAGTAAACTTACCATAATGAGTGATCAACCTAATTAAGCATATTTAACTTTGTTTTTGTTACTAACATCCCAAATTAAAATAGTATGTTTAATGTATTGGGATTGCTTCTTTTAAATCAGTTGGATGATTACCAGGTAGTAAGATCAATGGCTTCTTCTCTTCCTCCACTCATCTTCTTCTTCTTCGCTCTTTCCGCCATCGTAGATCGCCATGTAACCAGTTCGCGTTTAAAGTAGACAATAATTGAAAGTAGACAATGATCAGGAAAGTTTCTCTGATTGTAAAGAGTAGACAAATTTTAAAAATATCACTTACCAAGACGGGTCAGTGCCGCTTTTAACGATTCATGACTAGAAACTTGCTCAACTTCACCTCCAAATTCCATGTTTAGAACTACTTCTCCCTGAGATTTCTTCAATGCAACTTGAGCGTACGTGAAACAAACATTCAGTGGGTGATGCATAGAGTGAGAGTTGTGCCAACGTTCAAGTTTTACAAAGATGGGTGAAGCAAGGAAGCACTCGAGAGTTTAGTGGAATGTGTCCGTTGTTGAGTGAAGTTAAGAGAGTTGTGTTACATTTTGATTCTACGACTTCTGAGTGTATCTTTACTTAAAAGTAATGTTTGCGGTGAAGGAGGAGAATATGGAACTCTGACTCTTGATTCCCCGCTTTTCACTGTACTTATTGTTGGCAATCTTATCAACATTTTTGAGTTCATTGATTCATCACATTTATTTGTTGTTTGATAGTTTCCATTTTCGTAGAATACGAGAATTGTGTTCAACAGTCTCAAAATCTAGTTGAACATACAAGAAAAAGACTATACTTATCAAAAGACCGAGAAAGTGTTTAAAAGACTTCACTTATCAAAGACCTAGAAAGAATAGTGTTCAATAGTCTCAACATCTAGTTGAACATACAAGAAAAAGACTCCAGTTATCAAAAGCCCGAGAAAGTGCTTAAAAGGACTTCACTTATCAAAGACCAAGAAAGAAAAATCTTCAACATAAAACACGTTTTCAGTTTGGTTGAAAGATTCTAGTGAATCTTCAACATGTAATTCCAAAAAGACACACCAAATCTTCAAGTTTCCCAAGTATGGAAGAAGATTTTGAGACTGAATTCGTACCAAAATTGAACTACAGATTTCTGAAACAGAGGTTTAACCAGGTAGAATCTCTTTGTACATTGATTTTTACATCTCGTGAATTTACAGTGGCTGTGGAGAAATGTCACAGTACATGACCGATAGGGGCCACAATTTCTTCATAATCCACAAAAGACATCGCGTCCTTGATCCCGTAGTTGTCCAGTCCATTGATTATATGCCTTGTATACGTCTCTGCTTTCCGGTCAACGGCTCCTGTGGGAACTTCTTTAGTGCAAAAACCATTGTGTCTTGACTCTCAAAGAAGGTTCCAATGAAATGGCAGAACACATCACCAACAACCAACCTCCAGCTGGGAACATCCACTTGTACACGAGACCAAGTAAGATCTTGATTCAAAACGTTGAGTTTGAAGCTTCCATCGAACCCACCATCGACTATGGTTACCTTACCTTCAAACTTCGCCAAGTAGGTCCCCAATTTGGGTAAGCCCAGAGGAAGGGTGATTTTGCGAAATTTTTCCTCCTCGAAGTCAAATCGAAACAACGAGTGATCAGTTGGTCCATTGGTCTCAGAAACTTCGGATATTTGGTAGTAGACACTACCATTAACAGTGATAGAATTGCCCACTGGAAGATAGTAAAAAATGCGTTTAAGCCTCTTGCTCTCACCACCAACCCTAACCAAGCAGTGCTCAACGGGATATTTCTCAAAAGTTTTAGACCTCTAAGATATTGCTTTGCTTCAAAGACCGAGAAATAAATATTCTATTATGGTAAGTTTTGAGTAAAGGTTTCGTACAAAGTATACTTCCTATAATGAGTAATCAACCTAATTAAGCATATTTAACTTTTGTATTTGTTACTAACATCCCAAATTAAAATACATGTTTAATGTATTGGGATTGCTTAAATCAGTTGGATGATTACCAGTAAGATCAATGGCTTCTTCTCTTCCTCCACTCATCTTCTTCTTCTTCTTCGCTCTTTCCGCCGTCGCAGATCGCCATGTAACCAGATCGCGTTTAAAGCCTTCTCATTTCTCTCCACTCTTCTTCACTCCTCCGACCCAAAACGTCACATCGTCACCTACTCGCTACTTCGAGGTAAAAAAACCTCCAGTTCCCGATCTTCCGACAACTCAACCACCGTGCTCGCATCGGATCCTCCACCATGATTTCGGCTACACCTATGGTAAGCCGCCGGTTCTCGGCAACTACACACTCCCTTCTCACTGCCCATCTCGAGAATTTTCCAAAATCGTCCTCGAATTCAAATCCACTAGCCAAGGAAGACAGTTCGATCGGATCTTCGGAGTTTGGCTTGACGGCGTTGAGATTCTCCGGAGCTGCACCGCCGAGCCTAGACCAAACGGGATTGTTTGGTCGGTGGAGAAAGACGTGACTAGGTACCACTCTTTGCTCGTGAAGAACGAGACTCAGATTCTCGCTGTTTATCTCGGTAATCTGATTGATAAAACCTATACTGGAGTTTACCATGTCGATGTGTTCTTCCATTATTATCCATTCGAAAGAAATCTGCAAGATTCTTCTTCTGGTTACAGCTTTCCTCAAGCAGATATGATCCTCCCAATCTCGAGGAATCTTCCGTTAAACGATGGATTATGGTTTGAAATCGTGAATTGGAATGATTCTCAGTACAAGAAATTTGAAATCCCTAGGAATGTGTATAGAGCTGTTCTTGAGGTTTATGTTTCTTTCCATGAGAATGATGAGTTTTGGTATGGGAATCTTCCAAATGACTTTGTTACCGCCAACAATCTTAGTGGTACTGGTAATGGACCTTTCAGAGAAGTAGTGGTTAGTCTCGATGGGAAAATCGCCGGTGCGGTTTGGCCTTTCCCCGTTGTTTTCACCGGAGGAATCAATCCTTTACTCTGGAGACCGATCACAGCTATTGGATCTTTTGATCTGCCAAGTTATGACATCGAGATCACGCCGTTCTTGGGAAGTTTGTTAGATGGAAAGACTCATACGCTGGGGTTTAGTGTGACAAATGCTTTGAATGTTTGGTACATCGATGCGAATTTGCATCTTTGGTTGGATCAAGAGAGGGAGGTAGTCGAAGGGAAGGTGTTGGAGATTAGTAGAAGCTCTCTCAAGATTACCTCTGAGTCGGAATTCAAAGGCTTGAATGGAAACTTCACGACGAAAGCAAAGAGGTCGATAACTGCGATCGGGTTGGTCAAATCCTCTCATGGAGACATCATAACCAATGCCAATCAAGAATTCAGCTACCGAAACACAATGGTTTTAGGTAAAAATGCAAACTTGCAGATCATAGATCAGTTAATCCAAGCCGATGATCGTGTTCACGCCAAGAGTGCCTCGAGAGAGATATACTCTGCGAAATCAATCAAGAGCTTTCCTTTTTACCTCTACTCTGATTCTTTGGAGCAACGGAATAACACATCTCTGGAGATTTCGAATGTCACGATGGGATTCGACGAGGAGAGATCACAGAGCGACAATGGATTGATGAGAAGATTTAAGAGCAAGCTTGAGAACAAGCAAGAAGGACAAGGTGTTATGGTGGTGAAGAATAACTTAGTGACCAGTGGATATGGAAGCACACAACAAGTTTATAACTATGTTGGAAGTGACCAATGTTACTTCAGGAACATCAGTAGCTCCAACTACACCATTCTATATGACAAGCTTGAAACTGTTTACAAGAAGAAAACGCTGAAGATGCCTCCACGGCTCGAGCATTTAACCAGACAACCCTTACTGGCTTGATACATGACCAGAGACAAAGACCTCGCTCTAGCTGTGAATGACAGTGAAGAAAGAGAAACATCTCAAATAAAATAAAAAACAGTTGATGTTTCTTCTGTTTTGTCCAATTTTCAGACGATGTCTTGGTCAGATTTGGTGTATAAACTGTCTTCCTGGTCAACAAGGCTCATCATGTTCTGCCATTTCTGTGTAAATTAACCGGTTTACTATCAGTGGTTTTGTGAATATAAAACTGGTTAAATCTGAGTTTACCTCACAGTGAACCGGTATTTGAACTGTGTTATGCAAAAAACTCTGGTTATGACAATAAACCGATCAATTTGAAGTGAAATCAGAGTGTGTCTGAACGGTTTTTTCAGTTGGTTCCGATACCCATTTCGGTATTATGACATAAGCGCAAGTTGTTCAAAATTCGATTGGTTAACGATATATACCGAACCTGCGAATCATACCGGAGGTGGCTAAAAATTGTATTCAAATTAATCATTTGGTTTGGACTAAAACCGTGAGCAAGAAAGAAATCCCGACCGTGGGTCCCACGGTTATCCAGATATATCGTACGTGGCTACATTACAGCCGTCTAAGGGATTGTCTTAAAAAAAGGTCAAACCTTGAATCTCATCGCTCTCGTCTTCCTCTCGGCGATAAGGAAACACAAGACCAGACCTGCTCAAGGAGCGGGGAAAATCAGACAGCAATTTGATCTTCGAACTGTTAAGGGTTCCTTCAGTGATTGAGAATGAGCTTATCATCTCCAACCAGGTCCGATAAAGTTTCCAATTTGTTTTCAATTCGATTTCTGTTTGTGCTCGATTTAGTGCTAAATTCGGAGACTTTTTTTTGTGTGGAATTTCTGGTCGTTGTATACAGTGCCTGTAGTTCGTCGAGATGTTACTCTTCGGGTTTATCTTTGCCGATTGGGTTTCGATCCAATCCCATCAATGTCGGATTGGTTTGTTACCCAACAAGACACAATGATGCTGCTCGGAAATTTGTCGTAGCTTGCTCCTCCTCCTCTTCCGGTACGAGTCTCTTGCAATCCAAATTTCATGCTTTTTGATATGATTTTGGTTGATTCTGCTTTCTTAGCTGCTCATTTGATATTATTTTAGCATGAATGTGGCCCTTGAAATGGTGTTTCTTTCACTTTTTGGGTATTTGTAACAGAAGATGAAATTTCTAGTTTTGAGTCACTTAACTTGAAATTTAGCTAAGCATTGATCATAAAGGATCAATGAATCTGTACCCTTGTCATTTTGTCAGTTAATAGAATCGTTTCTCGCATTTACACATTTTTTGTTCAAAATGTTTCATCAGATCCACTATTGGTTAAGGCTGCAAAAGGGCAAGCCGTGAGTCGCCCTCCAGCTTGGATGATGAGGCAAGCAGGAAGGTATATGGCTGTTTACCAAAAGCTCGCCAAGAAACACCCGTCCTTCAGGGAGAGATCAGAGAACACTGATCTAATAGTGGAAATCTCTTTGCAGCCTTGGCAAGCTTTCAGACCAGACGGCGTCATCATTTTCTCTGATATTCTCACGCCTTTACCTGCATTCGGTGTCCCTTTTGACATCGAAGAGGTAAAAGGCCCCGTTATCCAATCTCCCGTCCGATCTGAAGAAGATTTGAAGAAGTTGCATCCTATTGATCTCGATAAACTTCAGTTCGTTGGAGATTCTCTCAAGATTCTGAGACAAGAGGTGGTTTTTCCTATTCTCTCAGCTTTTGCCCCTAGAGTTTAACCAAATGCCCTTGAAAATGGATTCTTGTTTTGTAAGGTCGGGGAACATGCTGCGGTATTGGGTTTCGTTGGAGCGCCTTGGACAATTGCGACTTATATTGTTGAAGGAGGAACGACTCGGACGTATACAGTCATAAAGAGTATGTGCCACACTGCACCAAATGTATTGAGAGCTCTCTTATCTCATTTAACCAAGGCCATCACCGAGTATGTTGTTTACCAAGTTGAGCATGGAGCTCACTGCATACAAATATTCGATTCATGGGGTGGACAATTGACTCCCGATATGTGGGAGCGTTGGTCCAAACCCTACATCGAAGAGGTATAGTTAAGTGCTTTCGTATTAAGGACTTGAAAGAGTCTCTTATGGCGCTAAAGTTTTTTGTCATTTGCGCTGGACAGATCATTCATGCTGTAAAGAGAAGATGTCCAGATACACCGATAGTTTTCTACATCAATGGAAACGGTGGCCTTCTTGAACGAATGAAAGGAACTGGAGCTGATGTTATTGGACTTGACTGGACTGTGGATATGGCTGATGGAAGGAGGCGATTAGGAAGCGACGTTAGTGTGCAGGGAAATGTTGATCCAGCTTACCTATTCTCTCCGCTTCCTGCTTTAACCGAAGAAATTCAAAGGTAGGTAGTTACTCTGCTCAGCTGAAGATAGTAATGCTTATATTCAGTTCAAGTAACCAAAAAAAACATCTGTTTTGTGTCAGAGTTGTGAAGAGTGCTGGACCAAAAGGGCATATACTCAACCTAGGACACGGTGTCTTGGTAGGGACGCCAGAGGAAGCCGTGGCTCATTTCTTTGAAACCGCTAGAAGCTTGGATTACCAAACAGTCTTCCAAAATCATGTCCCCGCAGAAAAAGCTGAACCTGAATTGGTTGCCTGAGAGATGTTGAACAGACAGGTGAGACAAGTCCCTATCCCCAAAGAAATCTGCTGTTTTAGTTTTGTGAATAAAACATATGTTTAAATCTCTTAATTTTGGTGCAGGACCCATAATCAAATCATAGAGTTGATAATTACAAGAAAAATTCGAAGGCTTTTCTGGTCTTAACTCTTAACAGTGTCTGAGTTGCTCAATGTTGATGCTTCTTTTGAAGTTATGAACTCGGTTAAAGTTTAACCAAACATCAGTCTGGTTAATTTTAAACCTTTCCATGTTTGTTATCCCTTTTTCTTTATATGGTTGTAACTTCTCTTGTCCCACTTGGATGTGAAATCGAGTAGCTTGTTTTGTATCATTGGCTGAAAAATATTACGCAGAAGATAAGTCTTTGATCTCGGACACTATCAAAATGGTTTGATCTCGTTTGACTTTGGTTTTATTTGATGAAATTTCCCGGTTCGGGTTTCTGGATGTTAAACCGAATTCACTTCAAAGCGCAGAACGGCGTTCGGTTCAAATGAACATCAGTCCAAAGTCCAAATAGCCACTTATGGGGGCATTATGATATAAATTGGGCTTGTCGGATCTTTAGCCCATAACTACGTATAATAAGTAGGAAGTATTTTAGATTTTTGGGTAGCAATATTTGGGATTTTACGAATATAAAAAGTATATTATGATGGCTGGCTAATAGAAAGAGTATATTATAATGTGCGTTATACGAAGAGCTGAAAGATAAACTGATAGTGAAAAAACAAAACGGAAAGAGCTAAAATTTGAAAGAAAGAAAAAACGATTATAAGATAATTTACATATATGATCTAAAGTCAAATGAAATCGCAACACATAATTTGAAGTTAAATATATAAATATAATAATTTATAGAAGTATGGTCACTAGCATAGCCTCACCATTTTGCTTTCATGAATCATCCCACTTGTATTTTTATTTAATTTTATAAAAACTTAAAACAGAGAAATACAAATTGAACACTATTTTCCTCACCGAATATTTCTGATAAATAATGTTAACTATCATCTAATGCATAACTTTATATTAATTTCGCTATCATCCAATATGTTATCCAATAATCGAACCTTGTTGTTACTTTAGCCTATAAAGGGATCTATAAACTTTAGAGTTTTGGTTATAATTAATTCAGCATTATTGCTAAAATTCAAATTAAGAAGACGCCATGATTCATCAAACCCATAAAGAACTACCAAAGGTCAATGATAAATGTTCGAACCAATCAGTCTACCCAAGAGCCAATTTTCTAATATCAGTTTCATATTCCAGAATATATAGTTTACAGGACAAACTCTAATATTTCGATTTTTGTAAACGACTTGTTTAATTTGGTCATATAATTTGAAATGTATAAAATGTACTTAATTAAGTGTAATGCTGCGAAGATAATGAATCTAATTTGAACGGAATATTCGAACAGATATACAAGAACCCACGTAGTGATACAGATCTTCAAGCGGTTTTTTTTTTTTTTTTTTTATAACAAATCACAAACTTGGTTGACTTGAATACAATATTATAATGACGTATTCAATGATTCGAATATTCCATTAGTAGCTAGCCATAATAATAAACAACCTTAATCTATTTAATTGTTCATACTATCATATATTCCATTTATTGACGAAGAGTGATACGGTTGTACCGATTTACTTTCAAAAATAGCAGATGAAATAACGTGCAAGAAAATGATTTATACTATTTGTTATCCGGAAAAATGACATTTATTAACTTGACATATGTTTTGTTTATAGGCTTCTTCACCTTTTATCTATTGAATAATTTATATTAAGTAGCACTGTAACAGTAAGAAAATCTATACCGGAAAGTATTTTTATCAGTAGCAAATCGAGTAATAAAGGATACTGAAAAATTTGGAGCTTTAAGAAAGTCAACTTGATCGTCTGTGAAAGTTAGGGTCAGAGATTCCTGCATCTTCGTGCATAGACAAAATGCATGCACGAGCTCACACGATCCTCTTTTTTTTTTTTTTTTTTTTTTTTTTTTTTTTTTTTTTTTTAAACAGATTATTTGTCTATTGGAAATTTAGCAAATATAACCCCAAAAAAAAAATATAATAATTAAAAATCTAACCAAATACCCTAAATTTTATGGTTATCATTTAGCCACATTAGTCTATTTTTGTTAGTTGCCTAATTATTATTTTTTTTTTGGTTACTTGGCAAATTAACCTTTGTCTATTTTCTCTCTATCAAAACAAAAATATACAAATTAAACCCTATTAAAGGTAGTCTTATAACTTTAAAATCAACAAATCAGGATCCACATTAGATCTTTGACCACACTAAAATTCAAATCTGAATGTATGGTAATGCTTTATATATCCAGATACTCAATTAATGTACCATCAGTAATAGTCTAATACTTCCATATTCTTACTTACTCGAGTTCTAATTAAACGACCAATACAATTATGTAAATTGCAAAGTAAGTAACAAATCTTAGCTCACCGTTTACCAAAAAAAGAAAAAAAATCTTAGCTCACCCGATGAAATGGAAGTAAATTAGAGAAACTATTATGCTTTTGTTGATAAAAACATACGTGTAAATGAAATATTCTTCTACTCTTGACAATGCTTATATATATATATATTAATGTAAGATGGTGCTGTTTACAATTAGTTCATCCCCTCGCTTCAAAATACAATGGACTTTAAAGTATTATAAAAAGAAAAGAAAATGTAAAGGCCCCAACAAAATAATAAAAATAAAAATATGTATTGAGATAAAATACTACAAAAATAATAGAAAGCGCGCATATACACAAGTGTACCGCACTTGATCTATATATATACTTCACTCTGCTTTCTCATTCCGTTTCATCTCTGAGTCTGATTCCACATCATAAACCTTCTTCTCTCTAATCAACGTCTTCTTCCCCACACTTTCAGCTCATTTCATCTCAAAGGTTTAGTCTTTAATCGATTGCAATTTCCTTTTGTTTGTTTTCAGTTTGAAATTTTGTTTCCAGTCTATCAAATTTCCCTGTTCCATCGGCGAGATTCGCGTCAGTGATGAACAGATTTTTGCATTTCTCCTTTTCTGTTTGTCAATTTAGTTAATTAAAAAAGGGGAAAAAATAAAAATAAAAATCGTTCCTTTTGATCTGATGATGATTGCAGAAAAAAAAAACCTCAGAAAGTGGTGAAAGATTTGCTTTTGATTGATTGATCGGCGAAAATGGCGGGTCGGAACATAGAGAAGATGGCATCGATTGATGCACAGCTTCGTCAACTTGTTCCTGCTAAAGTTAGCGAAGACGATAAGCTTATTGAGTATGATGCTCTTCTCCTCGATCGCTTCCTCGACATTCTCCAGGATTTACACGGCGAAGATCTCCGTGAATCGGTAACACACAAAAACCCTGTACTTTTTTTTCTTTGTAATCTGATTCACCTTTCGATTGAATCGATACCCATTTGCTAGAGATCGTAAAAGTCTCATCTTTGTTTCGATTAGTATAGTGAATCTTCACGTTATGTGATCTGCAATTACTACTTTTTTGTGTTTTTTTACATTCATAGGCAAATTTTGGTGAAATGATGTTTACTTGAAATAGGTTCAAGAGCTATACGAGCTTTCTGCTGCGTATGAAGGGAAGCGTGAGCCTAAGATGCTAGAGGAGCTAGGGAGTGTACTAACGAGTTTGGATCCTGGTGACTCCATTGTTATCTCAAAGGCTTTCTCTCACATGCTTAACTTAGCCAACTTGGCTGAGGAGGTTCAGATTGCTTACCGTCGTAGGATCAAGAAGCTTAAGAAGGGTGATTTCGTTGACGAGAGCTCTGCGACTACTGAATCTGATATCGAAGAGACTTTCAAGAGGCTCGTTACGGATCTTGGTAAATCTCCTGAAGAGATCTTTGATGCCTTGAAGAATCAGACTGTGGATCTTGTTTTGACTGCTCATCCTACTCAATCTGTGCGTAGATCGTTGCTTCAGAAGCATGGGAGGTTCGGTTTTCGACTTTTTCTCTGTTTCGAGACAAGTCTTTGTGTTGTTTTGTTTGTTTGTGTATTGATCTTAAATGCTTTCTCAGGATAAGGGACTGTCTTGCTCAATTGTATGCAAAGGATATTACTCCTGATGATAAGCAGGAGCTTGATGAGTCTCTGCAAAGAGAGGTAAGAACTTAGCCTCACTGGATTGTAGAATGGTGGTGATTTGATATTATCCTCAGAAATAATGGAAAATATTGGTCTTTTGAAACTCTCTTGTATTCTTGTTTAGATTCAAGCTGCGTTTCGCACGGATGAGATTAGAAGAACACCTCCAACCCCGCAAGATGAAATGAGAGCTGGAATGAGCTATTTCCACGAGACGATCTGGAAAGGTGTCCCTAAGTTCTTGCGCCGTATGGACACGGCTCTGAAAAACATTGGGATTGATGAACGTGTTCCTTACAATGCCCCATTGATTCAGTTCTCTTCGTGGATGGGCGGTGATCGTGATGGTACAGACGAACAAATCTCTCTCTCTCTCACTCTCTATCTCTTTCTTTTGTTTCCTCTTGTTCACTGTCTAACTGACTTGCCTGAATCTCAGGTAATCCGAGGGTCACACCTGAGGTCACTAGAGATGTGTGCTTGTTGGCTAGAATGATGGCTGCCAATCTCTACTATAACCAAATCGAGAATCTGATGTTTGAGGTTTTTAATCTCTTTCAGAATCTTCTCATTTTTCGGTTTTCCTTCTCTAAGATCCTCTTGATTCATTCATTTTCTTCTTGGCAGTTGTCTATGTGGCGTTGCACTGATGAGTTTCGTGCGAAGGCTGATGAAATCCACAGGAACTCAAGGAAAGATGCTGCAAAACATTACATAGGTGAGAATCAGAAACCTTCTTTGGAGATTTGCTACTTGCAAGATCCGAAAAGAAACACATAAGTATATAATGATATTGCTTTTGCATTCTTAAGTTTTTTTTTGTTTATAACTCAATGCAGAATTCTGGAAGACAATTCCTCCAACTGAGCCATATCGTGTGATTCTTGGTGATGTGAGGGATAAACTCTATCACACACGTGAGCGCTCTCGTCAGTTGCTGAGTAATGGAATCTCGGACATCCCCGAAGAAGCTACTTTCACCAACGTGGAACAGGTAAGCAATCTCTAAACTCTGAATATTGTTTCTTTACTAAATGGTTTCCTTGACTCTAAAAACATGTTAGTTCTTGCCATTAGATTTTCTCCCAGCCTTGAGCTTGTTCTCCTCGCAATATTCACATAACTCAATTTATGTTTCCTGTTTTTTTGTTCTATTGTCGCAGTTCTTGGAACCTCTTGAGCTCTGCTACCGATCACTATGTTCATGTGGTGACCGCCCAATAGCTGATGGAAGCCTTCTTGATTTCTTGAGGCAAGTCTCAACCTTTGGACTCTCTCTTGTGAGACTTGACATTAGGCAAGAGTCTGAACGCCACACCGATGTCTTGGATGCGATCACCAAGCACTTGGACATCGGTTCCTCCTATAGAGACTGGTCTGAAGAAGGTAAACAGGAATGGCTTCTAGCTGAACTAAGCGGCAAGCGTCCACTTTTCGGACCTGATCTTCCCAAAACTGAAGAAATTTCTGATGTTCTTGACACATTCAAAGTCATATCCGAGCTGCCTTCAGACTGCTTTGGAGCTTACATTATCTCTATGGCAACTTCACCTAGTGATGTGCTTGCGGTTGAGCTTTTACAGCGCGAATGCCATGTGAAAAAGCCACTTAGAGTTGTTCCACTCTTTGAGAAGCTAGCTGATCTTGAAGCAGCTCCTGCCGCTGTTGCAAGACTGTTTTCTTTAGACTGGTACAAAAACCGTATCAACGGGAAACAAGAAGTTATGATTGGTTACTCAGATTCAGGAAAAGACGCTGGGCGTCTCTCAGCTGCTTGGGAACTATACAAAGCTCAAGAAGAGCTTGTGAAGGTTGCTAAGAAATATGGAGTGAAGCTAACTATGTTCCATGGGCGTGGCGGCACAGTTGGAAGAGGAGGTGGTCCCACTCATCTTGCTATATTGTCTCAGCCACCGGATACTGTTAATGGCTCACTCCGAGTCACGGTTCAGGGTGAAGTCATTGAGCAATCATTTGGAGAGGCACACTTATGCTTTAGAACACTTCAGCGTTTCACAGCTGCTACTCTTGAGCATGGAATGAACCCTCCAATTTCACCAAAACCCGAGTGGCGCGCTTTGCTAGATGAAATGGCGGTTGTTGCAACTGAGGAATACCGATCTGTCGTTTTCCAAGAACCTCGATTTGTGGAGTACTTCCGCCTCGTAAGTACATCATTCACATTAATCCAAAATTCACCAAACTTTTAGTGATTTAAGTACCTCAAACCGTTGTTTTGGTTTGCAGGCTACACCAGAGCTGGAGTATGGACGTATGAACATCGGAAGCAGACCTTCAAAGCGAAAACCGAGCGGTGGGATCGAATCTCTCCGTGCAATCCCATGGATCTTTGCTTGGACACAAACAAGATTCCATCTTCCTGTATGGTTAGGATTCGGAGCAGCTTTCAGGTTTGCAATCAAGAAGGATGTGAGGAACCTCCACATGCTGCAAGATATGTACAAACAGTGGCCGTTTTTCCGAGTCACCATCGATCTTATTGAAATGGTGTTCGCCAAGGGAGACCCTGGGATCGCTGCTTTGTACGACAAACTTCTCGTCTCAGAAGATTTATGGGCCTTTGGAGAGAAACTCAGAACCAACTTTGAAGAAACCAAGAACCTCGTCCTTCAGGTATAAACAATAAAAAACAGAGTCCTCTGTTTCGTAGTCCTTAAGATGTTTGCTTGCAATTCCACTAAATTCCCATTTGTTGCAGACTGCTGGACACAAAGACCTTCTTGAAGGAGACCCTTACTTGAAACAGAGACTTAGACTTCGTGACTCTTACATTACAACCCTCAATGTTTGTCAAGCCTACACGTTGAAGAGGATCCGTGATCAAAACTACAATGTGACTCTTCGACCACGCATTTCCAAAGAGATCATGCAATCAAGCAAATCAGCACAAGAACTGGTCAAGCTTAACCCAACGAGTGAATACGCGCCTGGTCTTGAGGACACACTCATCTTAACCATGAAGGGTATTGCCGCTGGATTGCAAAACACCGGTTAAGTGAGTGGAGAGAAAACAACAAACACTTCGAATCTCTTCTTCAATCTACCCTTTTTAATAATCTCTTTTTTTTTCAGAATCGAAATAATAACTTATTACGGTTGGATTTCAGTCTACTTTATGTATCCACCGTTAAAGTTTACATCTTTTCTCATTGTACGAAACTAAACACTGTTCTGTTTCTGAAAGTGGAAACAAAAACAGACAGTGTAATCTTAAATTTTATCTTTCGTTTGTCTTTTAGTTTCTGCTCTCTCTCTCTCTGTCTCACAATACCAGAATCATTTACGTTTCTTAGACACGTCGTCTGAACTCTGATTGTGGTCCCTGAAACGGCATGCATGTTTAATTGAACTAGACCGTTAAAGAAGGGAGGTGCGTCGAGGAAACGACACGGTTTCTTGTTATCTTCAATTCACACGGCACGTATTTCGTCTACACGTATAGAGCGTACAGTACTAAAGACCAGGCGACTGTTGATCACGCGCCCTAAACCGTTTGTTCAGAGGAAAACCAAAGAAAAAGATTACACACATTTGGTTTGTATAGCGTGTATTACAAGCAAAATCATCAATTTTTTTGGTGTAAAAGTAAAAGAGAGAAAGTAAGAACTTTTATTGATGGCAAAAAATGTTTTTGACAACGTGAATGAATGGTTTGTAGAGTTCTCTCCTTTTTATTTCTCTATAGTTTCATCACCTAAGTAACCAAAATCTTCTCTCTATGTACACATGACTAATCTCTCTTTCAATTCCCTAAACCTAACAGGAGCAAATGAATGAATCAAATCAGAAGTGATTCTCTCTAAACCTAAACGCCAAAATCTAAGACAAGTTTTCCTCTTTATGAACATATAGTAACGTGTTTTGTGATTTCTCTTAAAGGCTATAGTGCCTCACTGTATTCTCAAGTGCTTCCTTGCTTGGGCACACAATCTCCTTCACTCTAATCCCATTTTTGTAAAACTTGAACGTTGGCACAACTCTCACTCTCTCTGCATCACACACTTCAGCACATTTCTCCATCTCCACCTATCCAAACATTACACAGTAATTAAGTTTACTTGTTCTCTGGTTACAGACAAAGATGTCTTATGAGTATTTTTTGTTTTTATGTACCTTGAGGAAGTGCAGAGATGGGTAACGAATACAGAGTGCGTCCATGAAAAAAGACATCTCCTTACATTGTTGATCAGAGGCTCTCACAAAAAGTACAATGGAAACTCCTGCCATTGATTGAAATATACAATCAAGAAAGTTCTCTGACTATAAAGAGCAGACAAGTTTGAAACGTCACTTACCAGGACGGGTCAGTGCAGCTTTTAACTCTTCATGACTAAAAACTTCCTCAACTTCACCTCCAAATTCCATGTTTAGTACTACTTCTCCCTGAGATTTCTTCAATGCAACTTGAGCGTGAAACAAACATTCAGCAATTTCTTTGTCATAAGGTAGTCCCTTTCTTAAGGTCTCATAATCTCTCACTGCTTCAGCCCATCTTTCAAGCTACAGTTTCATCACATGAAAAAGTTTAGAACGAGCGTAAAGCCAACGCTTAAGTCATACGGTACCATATAAGATCTTACCTTGCTGTATGATGCAGCCCTTTGACGAAGAGGCTTTATGTAACTCGGTAGAATGCGCAATGCATGGTTACAATCTTCGATTGAGCTCTCCCACATCCCAACTTTAAAAAAACAATCTGCTCTAAGACTGAATAGAGTAGCATTGGATGGATCAAACTTAAGGCCTTCTGCATAAGCTGAGCCTGCTTCAGTGTATCTTTCTGATTCATAAAGATCGCTACCACGATCACGCGCTCTAGCAATCGATTTAACATTTCTATACAATGTTTCAATTTCACTGTTTTTTGGATTGATCTCTGAAGCTTTCTGTGCAGCTGTAACTGCATTTTCGAACCTGCAAGAATTCATCTCAACTCTTTTCACCCATGAACATAACAAGTAAATCAATAATCAATCAAGAGGTCTATAAATCTCACCTTCCTAAAGCCAAGTCCATTTGGGATTTGACAAAACATGTGTATGCTTCACATATCATATCGAAAAACCGAGTCTGTGAGAAAGAGGCTGGGAATGGTTCCACTATAGGGACAATTGCTAATAATGTTTGAGCATCATCAAGCCGTAGTAGTTTAAGTAGTGCTTCAACTTTACATATAGCTAGCTGCAAATATAAGATATGTAAATTACTTAAAACGTTTGCTCTTTGATTCTTCATAAGGTTAACACCAAAATGAATACAATAATGTTAGTTCTTAACCTGAGGAGAAGCATCAGCTCCACAAGCCATAGCCGCAGTTGCTTCTGACAAAACAATATTCCATTCACCGCGTCTTCTTGCATCTGTGCATTTGTTTAAGTGTTTGTCTATTTGTTCAAGCATCTTCAACACCATGGAATCTGGTTTTGGTTCCTCCACAGAAAAAAAATGCTTCCCTGAATTATCGACCTGACCTAATCTGTAACCAATCAAAAGACTCAGATGATTAGATTAGACATCATTTCTCTATCAAGAACAAGAATCTACAAGCAATTCAGTTCACCTTAGAAGCAATGTGGCTAAACGGTGATGAGCTCTCGCAAATGTTGGATCCATTTTAATAGCTTCTTCACACTCAATCACAGCTTCTCCAATCCGACCTAAACCAGACAATGCAGCTGCTCGATTGCTATGGTAAGACGCATTACCCGGTACGAGCTCTATTGCTCGATCATACAACTTCAAAGCCTCACCGAAACAACCTTTTTTGAACATTTCGTTTCCAACTCTCTTGACTTCTTCAGGATTCGTACTTGTCATCACTTTCTTCCACAATGTATCTGCGTCTTGGTCACTACTAAAGCTACGGGCTTTTACTGGCGAAACAGAGGAAGACGAAGACGTTGGTTTCCAAGGAGAGGAGCTGCTTCGTCCTCGCATTATGTTACCGTATCCGTATGATTTCTCACTTGGTCCAGGTCTAAGAACCATGCTTCTTGGAACTCCTTGAGTCATGCCAGTAATCTGGACTTTCCCGGAAGGAAAAAGGTTACCGGCGGGAACTATTTTGACCGGTTGTTGCGGCGACGTAGTAGAGCTTTTACCCGATGGTTTTGCTGAGTCCGACGTTGCAAAGCCTCGACCTGGTCTCGCATTCCCAGTCGCGGTCTTTGGGCCGCTACTGCTTGACCCAGTTTTACCGCCAGATTGCGCGGCGGAGCTACTGCTCGGCTTCGATTGTGCGGCGGAGGGAACAGTGGACTTAGAAGATTTACCGCCGGAGGGATTGCTGGGCTTAGATTGAGAGGCGGACTTAGAAGATGGCGCGACGGCGGTCCTGGATTGAGAGGCGGAATTGGAAGATTGCGCGGCGGCAGACCCGGATTGAACGGTGGACTTATAAGATTGCACGGCAGAGGTACTGTTAGACTTCAATTGAGAGTCGGACGTAGATTGAGCGGCGGAGGAATTTGTAAGCTTTGAAGATTGAGCGACGGAGGTATTTAACCGATCGGAATCGGGTTTTATTGTAACCGGAGCATGTCCAGAGCGACCCGTAACCGATCCAGAGGAGCTAGAACTGAAGCTACTAGTGGAGGTGAGTCCACTCGGCCGAATTTCAAGCGGAGTAATTGGTGATCCAAGATCGGCATGAACAGTATCTGGCTTACTATCTTCCATAGTCAATGAATGGCGAAGCTGATCGGCGACCTTGTCAGGTTCCGGTACGTTTTGATCGGGCTTCGACATTGCTTCTTACGAAAAAGGAAATCGCCTGAGTCCCCAAATTTCCCTAGGGTAAGAAATTAAGAACGATGATCGTCAATGGCGTAACAAGGTAGAAGATGAATGAAGGATCAGAGATAGATTCTGTACAATGCATTGACGAGAGAGGAGAGAGAAGGGAAAGATGGGGATCTTCGTGATGTAAAAGAGTGAAATCAGAAGAATGAAATGTGAATGTGTGTCACCTAGAGAGAGAAAGTAGTTTTCTCGAGAAAATTTCAGAGTAAAAGAGAGGAAGAAGACGAAGAAGAGCGAGTGAAACAGAAAATAATTTATTATTTTTAGTTTTTAATTTATTGATTTGTTCCGCTTGAGAGCTGACGTCATCACAAAAATCTGTTAGAATGTTCCGTTATGTATAAACTCTTTGTTAAATGGTTATGATATTAACAAACTCTGTTAGGCAGTTTTAACGATGGTTAAGTAACAGAACAAATCTTTATCGCATGGATAAAATTAAATTTGATTTTATGATGAGGAATATAAGCTCTTTTCTTGTTATTAATTTGCACCAGATTTTGCCTAGTCAAATGAAAACTAGTGTCACTATATGGACTAAAATTTTGCGAGTTTTTTAAGTGTATCTTATTTAGGATTTTGGTTACAGCTATTTTTAATATTTAAATCTAAAAGTTTGACTGAATCCTTCTCGTAAATTGCGCTATGTCCACGCAACACTCTACTATAACTAGTATACTATACATAATTATTATATTTTCTTATGATGTGAACCTTCATAAATCATAATTATATATAGTCAGACTATAATTTACACGAATACTTATATATAATATTTTATTTTAAATGTTGACAAAAATAGCTTCTCTTCATCGCCTGGCTGCTCCACCTTCACGAGACAGATTTCGAATTTTTTTTTGTTAATTGTCTCTTTCTCAATTTCGAAGGAATGTCTTGTCAAAGAGAAGAAATAATAAGATAAAATATGAAAGTTATTTAAATATTAATCTGCTGACTTGGCTTTCTTTCGATACTGTCTCATTTTCTCCGTACTGTAGTGTTTACAGTAATCTTAAAAACCCAATCGCGTTCCGTAAGAAGTGACGTACACGCTCCAAAAGTAATAGTGTAGTGCTTAATGACATCATTAGCTTGTTAATCACCGAGTACAGAAACATGCACTTACCACACGTGTTAATTTGATTTTACCACGCATTTTTTGGTCAGTTGATATACCCACAGTCCTGTGTAGCTTCTAAATAATTTTTCTTTTGACTAATATATATATTAAAATGGACTATAATTCTTAATGTGAAACACGATAGTTGGTTTTTGGTCTAATCGATTTTGATTATTTGATCTTTTTATTGAACACCTGGAGATAATCTTCGAAGAATAATATGCATACAAATACGTGCATGCAGACATATATACTATTATATGTCTGTATTATGTCTTTACTATAAATATTTGCGGCTATTAGGTGTGTGAAAATAAATGTGAAATACGTTGCTTTAAAGATATATAAGACCATGAACATTAACTTGGTTGTTAGGTTCATGGACTTTTTTTTTTTTTTTTTTTTGTCGAAAGGGTTCACGGACCTACTCAGTGGCGGACCCAGCCGAAATTTTTACCAAGGTCAAGATTTTGGTTTTAAAAAAATGTACATGATATTGTATACATATTAGATTCCAACCGTGGTTTAGGGAGGTCAAGATGATAGATTCACCAACTATGCTGCTGGGCTTTTATTGTATTTGTATACATTTTTAATTTATATCATGATTTATGGTAGGTCATGTGACCCACCATTCCTCTTAGTGAGTCCGCCACTGGACCTACTTCTAATTCATGGGGGTTGTAATTAATACGCCTAGATTTTGCAATAAGAGTAGGTAAGCACGAAAATTTTTTGGGTTCACCCCTAATTAAGAAAGAAAATTAGTGGTTTCTTTAATTATTTTAGTAATTTAATATAATATATTTTTTAACGAAATTGTGATTTGCTAATGGAGAGGGGGTGAATAAGAAGTATTCACCCCTAGGGGTGAACCCAAGAATTGTTCGGTAAGTACGCACTTAATTATGTAAGAAAAAATAAGTACGCACTGATGATGGTTGCCGTTGGCTTCTGGTCGAGCTTTTGTTGGTCGCAGAAGGCGCAGGTTTCCGGTGGCTCGCCGAGCGACGGTATGGTGTGTCTTTGGATAGTTTTGTTGCTGTTTTTGTTTCCAGGTATGGTGTGTCTTTCACTTATTTCTCGGCTTTGAAGATTTGATGGATGGGTTTTGGTCCGTCACTTGAGATTCTAGATCGGTTGGTCAGGATTAGTTTGTGGTTCGGGTGAGATTTGGGCATGTGAAGTTCGTGTTGAAGGCAGAGACAGATCAGTTCTCGTTTATTGGTATGAGCATTTAGTGTGGCGAGTGAAGTTAAGATTGTGGTTTGGTTGTGGTCTGGGCTCGTGGTAGTAGCTCGTGATGAAGTATGCGGTGGACTTATAGACTGGTGGTTTCGCTGGTCCTTTACTTGCAAGATCCGTGGAGGCTTGGATTAACTTCCTTCTAGGCTTTCCTTTACTCGTTGGTGCTTTTGAGCTCTCCAATCTTTGCTTGGTTGTGTGATTTGGTTACTTTGATTTGAGTCCTCTTCGACTCTGTTTATGGTGGAAGCTATGGCGTTGGTGATGATGAAGATGGTTACGGGGCAGATACTTCTTGTCCAACAGCTCAGTGTTCTTACACTCCGTTTTACGATTAATTCTTCCTGCTGCGATACTTTTCGACAGTTTTTCCTTAACAATATTGGGTCAAGTATCGTTGAAGAAGCAATCGGAGGAGTGTATTGGATTTGCTTATTTCTCCTTGTTGGTGGTGTTCAATGCCTTGGTGTTTGTGTGATTTAGTTATGTTTTAAGGTTGACTTTGGTAGGTATGTACTACTTTGTTTGGGAATTGATGTCTTCCCGACAGTTTAAGTTTGGCTTTGTTAGAAGTGCTTGGTTTGGTTATGTAATCAATCGTGTATCCCCTTTTTGTTTAATAAAATTTCTGATGACAAAAAAAACAAAAAAAAATTGGCTAAGATAATATTCCCTCCTTTTTTCTTGAACATACGCTAAAATAATGTATTCTTTTTCTTTCAGAATTTTACGAAAAATTACAGAATCATTCCTAAATTGTTTTGAAACCCTAAAATTATGTGAAAACATCATTTCAAATGAAATATACAAAGTAATGTATAAATAAAATTAAAAGCATGCGATGAAATATGTGTCTATATATATATAACATGATTTGTAATGTTACAAATATTGATTATTTATTTGGAGAAAGAAATGAAATTAAATATTGTTTATCCTGTTCAATAAACTTTACTCTCATACAAAATTAAAACAGAGATGACTAATCTGAAACTATTTATTTTAACATACACAACATTGACACGAAATCGATTGAAAGACCTAAAGCTACGTTTGGTTTGTATAGATGCTCTGGTATTTTACAGCTGCATCAAACAAACTTAATGATGTTTATTCTAATGATGCATGTAATCACCCTAAACTAATTTGGTGTGTTCATAATTATCTTATGCAATTTGATGGTATTTAGTCAAACCATGAGTTCGTGACGTTTGAAAAGTGTATGACGTATTATCAATCATCACTGACGCTGGTTAACATAGATAAGAGGGCGTGGCAGAAAGAAAATAAAGAAATTTACATGTACATATAAATGATTAAATGTTTTTCTTTTGTACAGCTGCTACATGCAAGTCTTGGCCCAATATAACTGTGCAGTCTCTCATATTTTCAAATTCCTCGAGTAGTTTTGTGAGAATTCTAAACCCTTTCGCTGGTCTCGAAGCAGCAGTATCATCACCATTTTTTCGTCACGTGCCAGCAACCTCATCCACCTAGAAAGTAGAAACAAGTATAAAATTTCTTGACGCTCAGTAATTCCATATCTAAGTCTTTTACAAAAGTGAATCGAGAACGTGTCAAGGTCAGCCGCAGTTAAGGAATTCTTGCTCTTGTCTCCAGTCCATTTAACGACTTCTTTAGTCAGCCGAAAGAGTTTCAAGATTTTGTCAATTTGGTAAAATACTCCAATGATGTAGGTAATCGGGCACGTGCTTGTTTTAGGCGGCTGCTACACTCACTACCTGCTGATATCGATGGCATGATACATGCAAGTCTTCATAGCCATCATATAGATGGCCCAATATAACTATGCAAGGATGTCTAACATTTTCAAAAGTTTTCACTAGCCTTCTGGGAACTATAAAACTACCCTCTGATTTTGAAGTAGTACCATCGTCACCATATTGTGGTTGCTTTGGATTTTTATCATCTCCAAACATCCTATGCTCGTTTTCAACAATCTCACCCACCTAGGAAGTAGGAACATACTTTTACAGATTAACAAACAAGTGTAAGAATATAGTCTATTGCTACCAGTAATTCGTGGAAAAAAGCTAGACACAATATTACTAAATCTCAGTAAATATATACAGAGAACTGAATTTCAGACCAAAGAAATTCAATTCATTTTGTTTGAGTAAAAAGCCCCATTTTAAGCTGCACTTTCTATTTTCGTTATTATTTTTCACAGACCAAAGAAAGTAATTACTTTCAATGTTAATATATGATTCAAAAAAATAGGTCCATACACGTACAATTAACATAGGGTTAGTTAAGCTAATAGCAAAATTTGATTTATAATTAGCATAATAATCATGTAATAAAAAAAAATATACTGTCTAACCAAAGCACTGTTTGTGTGGACGAAAATACCCTCAGCACATGTTAGTAGAAGACGCATGTGGGGCTTGTGTTATGTCATCTCCAACAAGTGGATCACGTGGACAGATGAGAGATCAGAGTAAAAACCTATCATTTTTTTTTTTTCGGCAATATAATATTGAACAGAGCCCAATTGGCTAAAGCAGCAGTACACATACATGATTAACGCACAACTTAAGTCTAATTAGAATAATAAAATAAGGCAAAACACATATACTCTAATTAGGCTTTAATATGAAAGACGTGGCAACAACTAGCTTCTTCTCGAAGACTCCCGATTTCACCGCCACCGAGTCACCGACGGTTGATGTATTGCTGCCACCGCCACCATCAAGCTTCGAAATAAGCTCTTGTGCACCAACTGCTCCACCTTCCTCCACTCTACCGATGATAGATGACCGGGAAACTTTAACCACCGTATTTTAGGACCCAAGAAACTCCAAAGAGGAGGAACAAATCCGTCGACAAAACACGCCCTTCCAGATTTGCCTCTGATCTCTCCAAAGATTCTCAATCTCACAACACCCGAATCCGCCATAGACACTTCACCTATATCATTATTTACCCAAACATGGGAAGATGAAGATTTACGCTATTAAGACAAGAGTGTTATGCGTTAAATGGAAAAGCTCTGTCACAATAAGCAATCGGGATAAAGTTGAAGCAAAATAGAGGAAGGAAAGAAACTAAGAAACAAAATCCGAACAAGTCGGATGCCTAAGATCCGAAATGAATCGGAAAGCCAAAATCCGGACTTAGCCGGAACCGAGATCCGAAAATCGAAAACCTAGATCTAAGCTAAAAATCTAGAACCTAAGTATATACAACCGGCCGGAACACCGGCCGGATCTACAACCGGAGCAAATCGAAAAGACTTGTTTAGATCAAAGTTTTGAGAGAGAAGAGAGGAGTTTCGTCTTATATTTTAAATTAGACTGTTGAGTAAAAACCTATCATAACCAAATAAATAAACCTCTTCGTGCCACTTTCCCAAATATCAAATTATCAAGTAATCCTCTAGCCTATTTGCTTTACTTTGCTTTTATCTCAATAAGGGCATTTTTGTTCATCAATACACATTACACTATCAGTTTGAAAATGTACAGGAAATTTAGTTAGAAAATGAATTATAATTTTTTTTGGGTTATTTTTGCTAATTTCCCATTAACATAACTATTTGTCTATCTACATAGCTACTTGATATTTTAGGAACAATTGCAAAAATACCACTTTTAGTGTGTACATTTGCAAGAATACCACTTAGGGGTGTTCATTTGCAAAAATGCCACTAATTATGGATTTTTAAAACATAAATTTTCAAATTATAAACCCTAAAAAATGTTTTGACCCCTAAAACCCCTTGAACCCTCAAAACTAAACCCTAATACAATATAGTTAACCCAAACATAAATGATATAATGAAATTTTTTTTTTGAAAAAGTGGTATTTTTGCAAAATTTTTGAAAATGTAGCATTTTTGCAAAGATTTTGAAAATGTGGCATTTTTGAAAAATGATACTTGAAAAATAGCATTTTTTTGAAATTTCTCAATAATTATTTTATTACCTTATACATTAATCCATTAATTTGCTAATCTTTTGATATCAATAAGTTGATTATGTTTCATAGGAAGCTAGTACCCGAGAACAAAAGTTATGGGAAAAAGTTTGATCAAATTCACACACTGTACGGGTTTTCCGTTTCCCTCCTGTTAATGTGAGTTCGAAATTGCAATTAGTTCAATCTTATACTTGTACAACAAGGAATCACCCAAAACTTGGGTTACACAAAAATTACTAACCCTAGTTTTAAAAACCCTAAAGCTGTTTAAGCGAAAGATCAAATCTCAGTAGCTTGTCTGACATTGTCACCGAAAGAACAGATCAGAGTAAGTGATGAACCGAAAGTATTGCACAATCTCTGCGAAGCAACTTCAATGGTGGACGTGTCAGAGAAAGAGATCTGCGAATTGTTACGCCTCGGATCTTCGACCATCAAAAGAGATATGTAAGAGGTAAGATCACTCATCATCCGATGGCAAAGTCGGGCTCTTTGAGCAGCTCTCTAGCTTGTGAAGTTCCAACATCCTTTTCTCTGGATTACAAAGACCTGCATCAATTCGATCCAAACAGTGATCAATCGTTGCAGATATGTTTATGCAAAGTGGCTCTAGATCCATTTCCGTAAGGTTGGGACGGGGAAAATGTGAATATCATCGTACCTGAGCATTTTGGGATATCCCAAATAGCAATGGAGTGCGGTGAGCATTCTGGTTCGCAAAGGGTGTGATGGTTCTCGTGGTTGACGTTCATTGCCAGCATCCACGCACCTATGGTCACGTCCTCATTGCTAAACATCCTGAAACTGCAGTTTGGGAAAATTTCTCACCATGTTAAAACAAAAAGGGCCACGGGTAAAAACTGCGACATGTATACAGAGACCCATACAAGAAGGGAATCTAAGGCAAGCCGAATTCCTAATCAAATTATATAACTTGTGGAGACTTCAGACTTCAAAGATCCTGGAGTGGACAAATTCTTCACTCGGCGAAAACAAAATAAAAACTGAGGAGACAAAACTTGCCTGTTGTTCTTGAGGGCGACCAAACTTGTGACAACATCAGCAGAAAGAGCATATATTGGGCCATAGGCATGAAGAAAGTACTCTTTCCCCAGTAGATCTGCCAATGGTTCATACCTGCAGAATTCCAAACGATTTCCAGCAATTTTCAGGCATAATGAACCACAAGAGATGACTAGTATTACAAATCCGATCTTATCTAATAAAGTTGTTCCGTTAGTTTTTAATACTAAGTTGTTATTGCCCTTACCATTTCAGCTTTGGATCTGTGAAAACTGGACCCTTTTTCAGGCATCCAAGGTATGTCTGCGAGTGACTCCGCTCTTTAGCCAGTAGCAAAGACAGCCGATCTGTGAAGAAAATAACAGCCTCGTATAAAATCCAGTACTTTCCTTTAGACACGGATTAATGTACAAAACAGAGAATGCAATCAATTACCTGGCCTCAAATATATATCATCATCAGCTTTGACATAGAATTCTGAATCATATAGGGCGTATGCAGCTTTGAAGAAAGCCAAACTATACAATAACAATAACAAAAAAGATAAGAAAAACCATAGATCAGAGTTTTTTGTGATGTGAATAGAGAAGTGTTAAGTCTCTCTAACTAACGTTTTGTACGGGAGCTTACTGTACTCCTCCTCGATATCGAGCAGTATAAAGTCATCGTACTCTGCGATTTCCCTTCTAAGCTCAGCCATTTTCGCCACATCTTTGGTTTTGCCTATAACAAACCTGATTGCCAATCCTGTTGATTCTTCCAAGCTGCAAAGAGCAGTGGTGTTTCAGCTAAAATAGTGAAAGTCCATCAAGCATTTAAGATAAATGCCTCAAAGATGATGAGTGTATGTACTCAGAACAATGATATATTCAGCTTCATTGGTTCCAGATCTTTAAGGTTTAACATTATGATCAATCATCAGATTCCTATCTAGGTAAATGCTATTCAAATCCAGGTCAAACCCAATTTTCGATGATGCAATAGTTCAATTCCAAAGCTAGCAGAGATAAATTGAGATTTGAGAGAAGATGAAATCAGTACCGTCGAAGTCCATCTGGATCTGACGGCATCCATGTGTTCCTGAGCGCTCGTCTCCGACCAAATGACCGGAATCCGGTCTGAATACCGACGAATCCCATCACTTTGTGCCTTTTAACTTCGCCGGTAGTGCCATTACCGATTCTATTTCCAGCGACGTCCCAGACGACCCTTACTGTCTTCGGAGGGGAGTTCGTGAGGCAGGTCCGGCCGGATAACCGGAGACCCGGGAAAAGAATCGCGGATAGTCCGAAAAGGAAACCGGTGAGTCCGATTGCAATAGAGGTGAAGACGATCAGAGGGGTCGATCGACGCGTGAAGAATGATGGCCGCGCGTGAAAGAGTTTAGGAGATCGCATGATCTGTAACGGATCCACTGTTTGCGAAGCTCTCAAGCTTTTCGTTAATGGCGATTACGGGTTTTTCTGTTTCTCAGATCAGGTGATTCGGATCCAATTTTCCGGATTCGGATCCTTTTACAAGATGCACGGGTTTATATAAAAGATGGGAAGTAAAAAATCCTACGTGGCAGAGTCTCATCGATTTAAAGATGGTAAATTATTGTCCTACCCTTAATAAATTTGATAATTTTTCACCCTTGCCATCGAACTAATTTGTGCTAATAGATTTGGGCTTGTTTTTTAATTGTTTTACTATAGATTTCGTTAAGCCCATTGGCCTATACAATATTCGTTCGGATTTATGTAAATCTTCCATCATTATATAAACGTATACAGGAAATATTCTTATTTTTAATTATTTGGCTAGATATTATCTTATTAGTTGTAGTTGAAACCCTAGCTTATTTGTGTATATATACATACATACGTTTTCTCTACCCACTGATTTTTGTGGCTTCTTACGAGTTTTTTGTTATTGTTTGTTTTCTTATTTGCAGGTTATCGTGTCCACCTTACGTTCGTCTTCTTACTGTTTTTATGATTTCTGTTTATGGTGTTTTGATATATTATTATCAATATCGATAATGAAAAAACTGCACAAGACTTAGAATATGGATTATTTATTATTATACGTCGTTAAATTTAGCTCTGATGTTTTCTTCATTTTGTTTAGGGTGTTTCGGAGCTCAAATTTATGGAAACTTATTAATTTTATGGACTCATCCCAAATGTAGAGTTTGTTATTGATTTCTTTGATTTATTGTTTAAATTATTTTTTATCCAACATTGTTATTCATATTCATGAGTTTTTCGTTTTTGTTATTTCTAGATTCGTCATAGGTTCGAGTTCGTAGTTTATGGTTTTTTTTTTCAATTTATCATCATCGTATTTTCGTGTCTAATATGATCATGTATTCTAATTGATATTTTCTTTTTTTGTTTAAAATTAGGTTCTATCTTATTATATATTTGTTCAAGTGTGAAAACACATAATGGTATGTTTTATTTTTTTTGTTTATGTTGGTATATTTTTGTTTCGTTATTATTGTTTGTGTATATATTTAAAATTATATTCAATGATATATTTACATCTTGATTTACGCTATATATTTTTGTCTCTTTTGTAGTATAGATATTTCCAAGCGTTATTCCATTATCTATGTGTTTAGTGAATCTTCGCTTATTGTACGTTAACGCAATCGTGGAGGCTATATATTTGTATTAATTTTTTATATGTTATTTTCAAGTTATCTATTTTACTTACCTTATTTTCAAGTTATCTCTTATTCTTTATCTACATGTGTCCAACGTTTTACTAGCTGCAAAAAAAAAAGAGGTGGATTGTCTTCTACCCGATGAGTCTCATTGTTTCGTGTGAAATTCACTCACACGAACATGGAGCTTTGTTTTTTGCTGTAATATTTTAAAATTTATTCTTTCCAATTTTATTAATTGGTTTTGTTTTTATTTGTTTTGCTGTAGGATTGTTTGCCGTTCTTTACATGGATGTATTTGATGTTTCTTCGCGGAGGGTATTATACGTTTCCCACGATCATTTGTCAAGAGTATTTGTTCGGATGTGGTTTTTATTAGTATTTTCTTAATTGTATTTCATCATCATATTTTTGATATTTTTTACAGTATTATTTTATTTTGGTATTATTTTGATGATTACGTTAGCTATATAAGCACTGCCTATATCATATAACATATTCATGGTTATACTATAGATCTATGATATATTGACTTTTGTTTACTCTGGTTTTGCATGCTTATAACATATTGATTTTTGCTTCACTAATCTCTTATGTGTGCTCTCTAGTCTTAAAATATTTTATGGTTTCTTCTCAAACTCGGTGATGAATGGTAAACCCGTGAAGAAACTCTTTGTTCTTGAATTCTTATTACGGAGAATCTTTCTTGCAACAGTGGAATGATTCAGTAAGTTGCATTTTCATGATCATGATGATTATTACTCTTGAAATACCTTGAAGAAACTTTTAAAAAACTTCATCAATGTTGCTACTAAATTTGTTGATTACACTTAAGTAATCTAAAAGCATTATCAAAGCGCACATGAATTTACTTATTTTTGTTGGCTTTCTTCTTCCCCAAAAGTGTGAGTTTTCCGTTTCTCTTTTGATTATTTTTTATTTTAAGCATCTTAGTCAATAATTTACTTGAATTACTCTTATTACAACTTAAACGAGTAGATTTTCTAATATACTAGAATTTTACTGTATGTGTCTTGGTTTTTGATCAAAAAGAGACAAGCATTCACCATTGTTAATGGTTCTACTGTAAATGAGTAGATTTTCTAATTATTTTTGCTTTTGTCATCTCTTTTGAACTACGACATGGAAATATGATGGGTTCAACATTGGCCATGCTCTCATGTCAAAAGCCCTTTAATATACTCTGTATTTGTCTTACTCATGAATTGTGTCATTTAGTTTGTAAAAGTTTATGTAGTTTCGGAGATGATGTTGGATCCCTTAGTGATTACCTATTTTTCCATTATATAGTTACCTATTTTTCCATTATAGATGTATCAGCAAATTACCATTACAGATGTATCAACAAACAAAAAATCTTTATCAAAATATTAAAAAGAAAAAACAAACATATTCAATTAAAAAGCTTATTATTTAATTTTGAATAGTCAACTCATATCTATGCATAGACGACAAATTAGGCGAACGCATCTCATCTTTCAAGAAGATGGAATTCATATTGGGAGCTCTACGACTATTCTCATAGGACATTCCTAGATTTTATGTGAGACTTCTATGACCCGTACAGAGGATCCAAAAACTGATCCAAACAATTAGGACTAAAGAGTAGAAAACCCATAAAGTCCATAAAAAGAAAATAAAAAACTTATTATTCTATTTTTTCAAAATTTTATTTCAAATTCGAACATTAATATACTCAATCCATTTTTTGTAAATCACAAATGAGTCTAAGTATATTTTTTAATGATTATGTGTTTGGTTATGATTTAGTCATTCATGCAGGATTTATCAACCCTAAAAAAAAAATTGATGGCGAAAAGATACTTAAACAACATCAAACTTTACATGTTTGTATGTGGATTTAGGTTTCGGTTCTAAAGTTTAAGGTTAAGAGTATATCTATTTTTCGATATTTACGTAATTTTGTGAAGGTTTAGGCTCCAATGTTAGGGTTTAGTACAATCTTAATTTAAATGAAATTTTAAATCTTACCTATAACATTAATGAAAACTATATGGGCAATTCGACTAGATAAAATGTATTGACCGAGTTAGAGATGAAGATATGTGTCATTTTCTAACAAATACTAAAAAAACCAAGAAAGAGAGGAAGAAAGGAGAGGCGAACACAAGAATTATGAGGCAACACTTCGTACAATTATCTCCAGACAACCTAATACTTAGAAAAGAGAAGGAGAAGGAAGAAGAGGAGGAGAAGGAGGAGGAGGAGGAAGAGAAGAAGAAGAAGAAGTATGAGGAGGAGGAGAATGAGAAGGAGGAGTAGGAGGATAAGAAGTACAAGGAGAAGGAGAATGAGAAGAAGGAGACGCAAAACCAATATTTGACACTCTTGAAGAAGGAGGCGCAAAAACAATATTTGTAAACAAGAGTATCATTATTTCTAATCTATCATACGCAATCCTAAAAAAATGCAAGACGATTGAGAAATACAAGAGGTTATGTTGATCGTCTGCTTCAGGTCTGAGAAAAAAGAAAAAGAAAAATAACACAAGAACCAGGAGACAACATTTCGTAGAAGAAGACAACACTGAGATACTCTCTCGAGACATTATATAATCCCGTATGAAGGACTTGAAAAATTGATCCAAATAATTAACACTAAGGAGGAGAATATCTCCACGGAAGAAAAGACAAATCATCATATAATTTTTTTGTTATTTCACAATTCTAAGATATTATTTTTTTGTAATTACTCTCTCGAAAGTATCTTCAGTTAGTCTAATACCTATGAAAGGAGTTCCAACTCTACTATTTTCTAGGGACTCTACCCCTTTTTTTCTCATCCATTCTATAAATATCGAATATAGACATTGATATTCAAACATGGTCTCAAACACAAACACAGTACACACGTACCTCTTTAATTAATTGACTCTCGAGTAATAGCCTAAATTGGATCTTAGAGTATTTTGGGAAAAAATCCTATCTCATCCTCCCGAAGATATTCTTGACGATATTACATATGCATGGTCTAATACATTTTAGAGGATCATCGTGGCTATCTCACCAACGACGATAACTTCGACGGAAACGTCTCTCATCCCCACAAGGACATAATTCTTACTCGGATTTTTACGACCATTAATGTATGACACTTCAAGGATTATGCAAGACATTATATAATCCCGTATGAAGGACTTGAAAATTTGATCCAAACAATTAACACTAAGAAGGAGAATATCTCCACGAAAGAAAAGACAAATCATCATATAATTTGTTTGTTATTTTACAATCCTAAGATATTATTTTTTGTAATTATTATCCCGCGCAACGCGCGGATACTTGCCTAGTATATGATTATATAAAGTGTATAAGATTTATATGCGTATGAAAAATTATTAATAAAACAAATTTAGAACATTCATACGTTTTGGATAGAATAATTTTAGAACGGTAATTAGTAATTAATAAGTACTAGAAGAAGGTTTTTTTTTTTTTTTTTTTTTTCTGTTGGTAAACATGTTAAGAAGGTTAGAACTTAGAAGAAAAATCTACCTCAAGAATACGAGATTCAGTTTCTAAAATTTGCAAAACTGACACAAGGACGTACAAAGTTAACACACAGAAACCAAAATGGGCAAGCTAATGACACAAGGACGTTACCCCCAGTTGTATAGCACATGAGGTATCATGTCGATACCAGTTCTTGCGTCTACCATAGACTGAAAGCATTCCTCCATAATTGATAGAGCAACAGCTAATTATTCAGCCTTCAACGCCAACCTTCTGGCAGAATGAACTTTTTCATCTTCTTGAAAACATTTCGAATCCAAACCGCCGAGAGAGGAATAGCTCCTAAAGCGAGTTTCGCAAAGAATCGATTACTAAAGAAGGAAAAACTGTAGACTAGCTGAGCTTAGCAGATAAAACAACATATGCAACTGTAACTGGTACAGTGACATCAACCATGACAACATCTCGGTGTGCCATGTTCGAACATTTCAAACCAGGAGTTTCTTTAGATCACCAAAAGCTACTTTTTGTGTGATAAAAAGAAATGAATCATGATTTCTAAAAGTTTGAAGAGTAATACGACATTCAGTTTCTAAAATTTGCAAAACTATTATACGTAGATTGTTTCGTTTCTTATAGTTTGGAGTAATATCTTTCCAGTTTGTACAAAATGTTAAAAGAAAGAAAAAAGACAAGAAAATGAATCATCAATCATCAATACGTGTCCACACCGAAACTCTTCCTCTTCTACCTCTTCCCCTTAGACGACTTCTTCTTTTTCTTACACATAACCCAATTCTTCCTCCTTGCCTCTTCTTCTTCTTCTACCTCTTCCCCTTAGACGACTTCTTCTTTTTCTTAATTTCTTCTTGCATCTTCATCTTCCAAGCCAATTCTTCCTCCTTGCATCTTCCTCTTCCACATAAGCCAGTTCTTCCTCCTTGTCCTTTGCATCTAACAGATTAGTTTCCTTCTCCTTTTCCTGCACATTAGTGAGGAGAATTTTAAAAAAAAACCAGATTGAATGATTACTCATACTTGCTTACCAAATGTTTTCTTACCAAAGTAAATACTCCATCACAGTTCGTAGTTGTGTATGCAATTCTCTGATAGAAAAAACCGATCACTCCTCTCTCTCATCCATGCTTAGAGAAGCATGGAGAAGTACGTCTTCCGGAGAGATCGTATCTGAATCTGTAGATCTAGTGGTTCGCACCCTTATGAACCCAATCTTCTTTTGTGCAGCTGATACCAGTGTTACTGTGCAATCTCTCACAACATTCTCAAATTCCTCAAGGAGACTTTTGGGAATTGTAAACACTGGTTCTGATTCCAAAGCAATAGAATCATCATAATCTTTTGGTCTATCGCCAATAACCTCATCCATTATTAACCCGTTAACAAGAATGTCTCCATTTTTAAACCCTTGCGTTGGCTTAATCCTCCTTCCATCATTTGCATCCGTAGGAGACCTAAACTCAGATTCTCTTGCCTCATTGGCTGGCTTTAACTCAGCAGGTTCAACCATCCTAAGCTCCTGTTAAGAGAAAATTTTAAGAGTAAAACAAACAAGTATATAAACTGTGTGTATTGCACCTGCACCCAGTATAGAAACAAGCTAGGTTGTTTAAAGGGCCAAGTACTCTTCTTACATAATCATTGAGGTTTGAATTGTCAAACACTGCTTCCTGCTTCAATGAACCGTTACTTGCTGATCATGAGTCAGTTGGTGACACGAGAGTCAGTCTGAGTTCACTATCCTCAATAGATTTGCTTTCCAAGTGGAAAAAAAGTTTATAGTGACCGAATTTCAGTACACTGAAGCTAAAATAAAAATTGGAATGCTTACACCATCATTTCTTTATCAGTTGTTTCCGATGTCTTGGGCAACATTATGTGACACTGTAAAGACCTTTGATGGTGCTACGAAGATAAATCCAACAATAAACTTGAATGCGTAGAAACCTAAACAAAATATGAGGAAAGAAGATTCTTTTTAGAAAAAAACAGAGGAAATAAGGCTTAAACAAAGAAGATTCAGAAATCTTGAAGCTGAATTGAAATCGCCATGGGTAATTAGTATTCGGTAGGTACTCGACTAATTGAGAGAAACAGGATAATCAAAACGAGATACAACGAACTAACACGATTTCCAAACCCTAATCGCCTAAAAAAAGAAGATTCTTCTCAGACTTCGCGATGAACCCAAGCGGGTAATAACGATAAGATTTGGTACCGTACTCAAAGAATCGAGAGAAACAAAACGATATGGAACTGAATCATACAATTCTCAAACCCTAATCGCCTAAACGAAGAAGATTCTTCTTCGATTTGAGAAATCTTGAAGGTTATGAGTGAGAGACAGAGAGAGACCTGTAGTAGAGAGAAAATGACTAACCACCCCCCCCCCCTACTTTTTAAAATTGACCGTTTAATACCAAAAGTATTCAAAACATCGTTTAATTCTTCTAAATTTGTTGACAAAAAAAAAAAAAAAAAATTCTTCTATTTTTTTTTCCTCAATTTTTTTTCTAAAATTTAAAACTATAAAAATAAATCTTCAAGATTTTTACAAGTATTCAATTTTTGCTCATGCCACTATTATCATCAATGGGTTAAAGCCGGATCTGAGATTGTCGGGACTCCATTAAAAAATATTACTAATATTTATTTTTAATAATATTTTTGAAATTTTTTGAGTTTTAACAATAATACATTCATGTTTTCTTATATAAAATAAAATTGTGAAAAACTTGCTTAATATTTTTATCTTTTAGTTATAGAATCTCATAAAATATTTCATCTCACAGAAAATATGTACGTTGTTTTACTAAATTTTCATTTTTTTTTGTCAAATAACATATTTTTAATTAATTAAACATATAAATTTGATTTTTTTAACGTGGACCTCCTTACGAGTGGAGATCTTATTCAAATGTGGCACTTAAACCTTTAAATTAAGTTTAGAATAAACTTAAATTAAAGGTTAAAACGGTGTTTTAATTACGTTTAATCCGATGTGGCACTTAAACCTTTAAATTAAGTTTATTCTAAACCCAATCGATATTATAACTTAAACCAAGTAGAAAACCTATAACTTTTGTTTTTTCTAAAGCTAGAGAAATTAAAGCAACTCTCGTTCTTGTCCTTCTTATATATAATAATTAACTGACTCATCCGCATTATATACGGATAATATTTTTTTATAAAACTATTTTAGTTGGACAATTAGTAATGTACTATGTTTTAGTAGGTTTAAATTTTACTATGCACAATAAGTAGAATGTTGGATACTATTTTTTTTAATTGTCGTATCTCTAATTGTACTATTGTTTGAAATTTCGTGTTATCAATTTGGTTTGTATTATTGTTTTAAATTTAGGTCCAATAGAAGCAAAATATTTATGGGGCAATTGTAAAAATACCACTTTTTGTGCACATTTGCAAAAATACAACTAATTATAGATTTATAAAGCCTATATCTTAAAATTCTAAATCCTAAAAAATATTTTGACCCCTAAAACCCCTTTAATACTCAAAACTAAACTCTAATATAACATAATTAGCCCAAACATAAATTATATAATAATTTTTTTTTTTTGAAAAAATAGTATTTTTGCAAAGATTTTGAAAATGTGGCATTTTTGAAAAGTGACATTTTTTTAAATTTCTCAATATTCGTTGTCCCTTTAGAAACCCATTTTGAAAGAAACTCACACAATTTGTTGTTTAGATTGAGTAACATTACTATTTAACAGAAGAAATTAATTTTAACAAAATATCACAAATTTACAACTATTGAATTCTTTATATGCTCAACTGATTTAGAAAATGATAGATATGGATACAAAAATTGTATTTTGTATAAGGGTGACAAAAAACATATCACATGATTCAAGAATTATCAATCGAAACCAATATACAAAAACAAAAGTGGATTCGTAAAAACAAACGAGAGAAATTTATGACTTATTATTGTTGGACCAATTAAAATCAAAAATTTGTATAATAATTAATATAATTAAATTGGATTATGTGAATGAGAAATTGACCAATGTAAAACTACTCAAGCATATGAGCTAATTTAACGAATTTTGTTCAGGACTTTAACGACTTCACTGGAGGAGACTCTTCAGGGTCAAAAGATAGCCAGATGAGTTAAATCAGTTCATATGCCCGAGTAGTTTTTCATTGGTCCATTTGACGAATTTCCATAAAACCTCTATTACAATGATAATTTAACTAGTTTCTCCTCAAGAATCTCATCTCTAAAAGCTTTTTTCCTTTTGACCCTGAAGAGTCTCTCTCCTCTAGCAAAGACGAGTTTTCGAAGTTTTGAAAGCTGAATATTTTCTCAGCTTCATCCAGAGAAAGGATGATCATGTAAGCGTATTACTACGTTCGGGTTGTGTAAGTTTCTATTCATTTCAAGGTTTTTGATCCTACCATAATATTTTCTTGTATTATTTAGCGACTAACATTGAATTGACCCACAGGACCAGACCAGACTTGCACCCTATAAACAAGTTGTAACGTACAATGACAGAATCAACCAAAGCAGTGAGTCATTTGGAATATCTCTATACTATTAAAAGAGAAGTCATTTAGAGTAAATGTCTAAAATCCTATCTAATATTACTAAAATTGCCATTGGTTTTAAATTAAAGAAATTCAATTGAAAAGGGTAATTTTGTACATATGTAGTGGCAATTTCAGTAATTTTGGGATCAATTTCAGACATTTTGAAAGGCATTTTCGTTTTTTTTTTATGACACATTAATAGCATTTTCGTTATTTTAGGAAAGTTTTATAACTGCATAAAAAAATGAAAAAATATATAATAAATTTTTAAAAATTCTATCTCCCATTCATCTTTATTTGATGATATTTCTAATATACAAATTAAATAATCGGATAATTTATATGATAAAAAAACATAGATTTTTTTCTGCATATGTTATGATTCAAATTTTTCAAAAAGACCATAAACTATTTAACATATGAAAAGAGTAATGTTTATCAAAATCCCACATCGGATACGAAAATGAATTTGAATCCAAAGACATAGTATAGAAAGAAAGAAAATGATGAACAACGGTAAGAGCAGGAAGCCTAATCTAATAGGCATTCAAAACAAAATATTTGATTCGTTTTAATTTGGTTATTAAGTTTAACTGCATAATTAAATCGAATAATATAAATAATTTTATCAAAAATTTAATTTGATTAAAAAGTAATTCATTTTTTTCCTTCTTTGTATTTTTATTTTATTTAATTCAATAAGAATTTCCTAAATTAATCTTAATAATAAATCTAAACAATAAATGGATATTCAAAGTAAAGATAATCTCATAAAATCTTTAGAATCCGATTTATTATTATTTGTTGAAAAGATACCTAAAACCCCCATTTAATTCTAAAACATAAACTATTTAACATATGAAAAAAACAAAGTTTGTAAAACCCCAATTTGATTCAAATATTATTGAAATTGTCATTGCCTTATAACTAAATTGATTTAATTGAAAATGGTAATTTTGGATAGATGTAATGGCAATTTCAGTAATTTTCAGATCAATTTTGGACTTTTTTTTAACTGGATCCGACTACAGACACGCGGATCCTCTTGATCTGGTTCGCGATCCGACAGATTCATTAATGGCATTTTCGTAATTCATCAAATTTTAATCAATCTCATATTTTAATTGTTTTTTATATATATAGTTACTCCAAAACAAGTAACAACCCCCCAAAATTTGCAAAGTAGTTAATGCAAATCTTTGGTAATGTTAAATTCGGAAGCTTTTAATTATTTAATCTTTTAAAAATATTGAAATCTTTCTCTACAAGTTTATCAAAGATTACAATCAAAGGTATATAAAAAAATCGCTTTCCTTAACAACTCTATAATATATTTTAAAATGTGATTTTTTATAGGAACAAATCTCTATAATATTAAAAGAGAAGTACATATAGTAGAATGTTAAAAATTGATTCAAATATTACTGAAATTGCCATTCCATTATAACTAAATTGATTTAATTGAAAAATGTAATTTTGGATAGATGTAATGACAATTTAAGTAATTTTCAGATAAATTTTGGACATTTTTTTAACTGGATCCGACTGCAGACACGCGGATCCTGTGCGACCCGGTTCAATCCGACTGATTCACTAATGGCATTTTCATAATTTTATGAAATTTTGTTTTTGTCAAAGTAAATCTTTTCAAATACAAAATAAAACTTACGGATCTTGAGGTATAATTTCTTTTGATCCTACACATCACACGTCATTGAATTAATCATAGTTTCCCTATATGTTATCAAAATTAATGCACAATCAATTTCTTTCCCTAACAATGCTACACACGATATATAATCAAATTTATTATTGCTTAATCATACGATCATAGACATTTAACACAAATATCAACTAAAAATGGCAATCACAATTTTCTATTAACTTTAAAATCTCATAAATATAATTTTTGAATCTTAGGGATTATAAAAATATCAGATATTTTGGATTTTAGGTTAAATTTGATATATTCTTAGTTGTTAGGGATATACTCTTTATTGTTGGTATATATTTATAATCACCGAGATTTACAAAAATCTTTATAAACTAACTTAATCAATTTTAATAGATGCTAAAATTATTTTCTAATTAATGAATTAAAAAGTCGGCTCAAATTTTTTATTTGTAGTGAAGCCCTAAATCTATGAGAACTATATATAGTGTTTTATTCCTTTGGTTGTTTTATTTACTGTTTTTCTGGTTTTTTATTCATTATGTTCTTTGTTTTTTTTTCTGTATGCATAATACTTCATTGATGATCAATTCTGACTTTTGAATTTTGTTTTTGTAGATTTTTTCAAACCAGGTTTTTGGTTTACGTGATACGTGCTGTTTGGTTATTGAACAAGGTATATTTGCTAATCAACGTATTCCCTTTCCTATGTTTCCTCTATTTTTTTGTCTAGCAAGTATTTTTGTTTGTCACGTCGTCATCAACTACAACATCTGCCTCTTCAAGACATGATAACAAATCCTCTGAAGATAGTAAATACCAAATCATGTAAATGTCTCTCTCATTTCAATGTGGTAAATTTTTAATTTTTTCCCCATCTTAATTGTTCTTCCCTCTTTTTAATATTTTTGTGGTTTTAACAAAAAGTGTAATAAACCATAGTTGCCAAAGAGATTATAGTTTTTATATGATTCATGACAAAGTTTTTTCAATTTTCAAAAGTAATTTATACCAAAAAAATAAATTAGTTAACAATGCAGATTTAATTTTTTTATTTTCGTGTAATATATTTGTATAGAATATCCGTTTCTTTAGAGTTCCTATGTTCAAGCATCCTCTTAAATATATAAATAATATAATTTGTTTAACGAATCCATTTTGTTTTTGTTTGTCAGAATCATGGAATATTGTTAAAATCTTTATTGGGTTTTTTCAGTTTTAAGGGAGGATGAAGATTGTTGAGCAAAATCACCATCAACTTTTCTTCACTCATCATCACCATATTTGGTTTTCATATTCGGCTCTTTTACACCAATTTAAAATGTCGTTAAGTTATAATTATACATGTGATGATATATAGTTAGACGATTAAACTATAATAAGATATTCGACTCTTTATTAGAAAAAACTTTTGTTGATTAATTCCAAATTTCAAATTTTTATTATAGTACATTCATAGAAAATTATTTGGTATATTTTAAATTCTCATATTACATATATCTTAAATTTTTAAATTTGAAAAATTTCTTCATATTACGTACTTTCCAAATTGTTTCAAAATTTAATCAATTTGATATTTTAATGTTTCATATATATAGTTAGCCAAAAAGGTAACAAAGCCCAATGTTTGGAAGGTAGTTAAATGACAATCTTTGATAATATTAATTTTTGAAAATTATTTAATATTTTTAGAAAAATTAAAAAGATTTGGAAAGTAATTAATGACAATGTTTCATAATATTCTTATAACACACGATCTTGACGTTCAATTGCTTTTGATTTTAAAAATGACCTGCCATTATATTAATCATAATTTCCTTATATATTATAAAAATTATTGCACTATCATTAATTATAGACACTTAACATAATACCAATTAAAAATGGCAAAGATATTTCTATAAATTTTATATCCCATAAATATAATTTCTGAGACTAAATGTTCTATAACAATATTATATATTCCAAAAAAATTTAGTTAATTTTGGTATATTCTTAGTTTTAAAGGATATATATCATATATTGTAGGTATATTTTTATCATCACAAATTCTTTCAATTTTTAAAAATAATTGCTGCCATGAAAATCAATTGGTTAATGATGCGGAGTTAATTTTGATTTTTGTTAATAATATATTTCATTAAAAGAATGTTCTTTTCTTTAGACTTCCTAAATTGACGTAATTTATTTCTTTTCATTGTTTTTCATGGTTTTTAATCTATTTGTTTTGATTTATATCTATGTCGAATTTCGTTTATGTAGTTATACTCCCGTTCAAATAACTTGTGCTTTTTTTAATTAAATCAGGCAAATTAAATGTAATTTGACATGTATCCTTTTCCGACAAAGGTTATATTTATCTTCTAAATTGTTTGAGAAAGTGAAAGAAAAAAAACAACAATTGCAACAGAAACAACAATTCCAATCCCAATCTCAATTACACCTACAAGATATGCCCTCACGTTCTGGTCCATGATTTTTATTATTCATTTAGAATCTATAATTTGGTTTACTCAAAGATTTCTTAGAAAAGTTGAATTCAAAGTAATAAAATAATTTTGGTTGATAATTTGGTTGATAATCTGATTAAAAGAAAATGCTTTTAATAGTTTAATTATGTGTTTTAATTTGGTTGGCTGTAAACTCTGACATAGTTTTAGAAAAAAATGACATGGATATTAATTTTAGACTAATTAAATAAATAATAACCAACCAAAAACAAATCTGGTTTTAATTTTTAAAATCTAAACATTTCGTAATACCACGAGCACAAATCAGGCCGCCCAGTAACCAAATCGCTAGAAATACCGACTATTCAATTTAATTTGCTTTCCTTATTCTTTATTATTAGAAAACAAACAAAAAAGTTAAAAAAACCATCTCTTGATCAACTAAATGAGATATTCTAAACAAATTCCAAACAAAAATTACGAAACTAAAGAAAATTATTTTGGTACAATCGCTAAGATTTAAACTTTTAAGTGGATAATTTTCTTAATTAAATAATTATTAATTTTTAACTTAATTAATATAGAAGAAAACACATGATCTGTTAATTGTACCAAAATAAAATAATTTCTCTAATTTGACGTTATGTTAAGATTCGTTTCGAAAATTGTGGAATAAGCTTTTCAAATGATTTATTTCATTAAAAATATAATTTTTAGAAACTCTAAATCGACTCTCTTAGCTAGCCACCATCCACTCAACAAACCATTCATTTTTTTTCTTGCTTATGCATTTTAATCATTCACTCAACAAACCACTCAAAATTACAATATAAATAACAAATGTTCCCGCACTATGGGTGGGTGATTCCTAGGTTATTGATTACTCTTTCAGACACAAGATTACCTTTCAAAATGCGTCGTAGACAGCTACCTTTATCTGTTGCCTTTGCGATAACCATCAACAAAAGTTAAGGACAGTCTCTTAGAGAAGTTGGGTTGTATTTGCTTCAGCCAGTGTTTTCGCATGGTCAGCTATATGTGGCTATTTCTAGAGTGACTTCCAAGAAAGGTTTGAAAATTCTTATTGTAGATAGGGATGGTAAAACTCAGAAGAAGACTATGAACGTTGTTTTCAAAGAGGTTTTCCAAAATATTGACTCGCAATTGTTGTGTGATGAAGGTATGGATATTCATCTATTCAACTTTTTTCAAATTCGTCTCTTACAAATGCTTCATTTTTTAAATATATATATATTTTTTTTTACAGATTAGTTTCTGAACTTGATTAAAGAGTTTGATCAATCTTCGGCGATGGAGACTCTCAAGTAATTGTTTTGCGTTTTCGATCAAATCTTCGGAGTTACACCTACAATTTATGTTTTGGTTTTTTTTAGTTATTTTAGATTTGTTTTATTACATAGAGATTCAGTACGTTTGCCATATTATAATCCATTCTTATTCCATAAGTAAATACAACAGACATACGTATATACACAAAACTAAATAATTGATACTACAGACATTCGTACATGCACAAAACTAAATATTATAATTTATGTATACCAATTACAATGATTATTCATCATAAAATTCAATACTTAACATACTTATTCTCTACCTTCAAACTAAAAAAATTAATCATACTTTTTCAATATAATCGATCCTACTTACAAACTAAAACAATACATATCACATTTTGAACATATTATATAAGACACAATCCGAAATTTTAGCTTACAACATAAAAAACGTATGTTCCCGCACAAAGTGCGGGTCAAAATCTAGTTGGTTATTATGATCATTGCTAAAGATTGCTTTCTTTCTTCTGTCTTCAAAAGCTTCACAAATTAGTAGACTTGGTGAGTACTTTCCGAAAGTAATTACGTATCTCTGGGATTGTTCGCTGCACCAGTTTGTTTGTCCTGCATTTCACCGGCAAATGAACAAACATTACAGAAAAGTGTATTCATACTTCATAGCATACATACCAGGTGTGCAAGAAGCATAACGCATTACAAGGAGAGTGCGACTATTGTTATTACCCGGGTTTCAAACTCAGTTTGTCGAAATGTTCCAGGATGAATAAGATACAAGTTTGCCTCAGTGACATTGCGTTGAATGCTTTTGAGAGTTTATAAATGCTCCCTATGTTTTCCACTGTTATATCCTTTTCATTTGAAGATAACGGTGTTAGCTGAGGCAAAACTTTATACTCAATGAGAGAATATCACATTACTCCACTAAGTAAATCATTTTGACTAACCTGACTAATGATGTATTTACAGAGTCGCTTGATCCCTTCCAAGAGATACTGATCCGCTGCTCTTAGAAGATCTTGTGCAATCTCTATTGTTAGGTTGACTGAGCTAGTGTATATGAACCTGACATCGTAATCCACAAATGAGTCAACTACAAATATGAAGCATTCTCATATTAGACTAGAAGCCTTAGAGAAGCCTTAGACAAGTCCAATCATACCTCATCATTAACTCAAAAACTTCCCATTGAACATTTGGAATCTCGATCTCTCTTGCGGATTTTTCCTGCAGTGTTATTCAACACAACCTGGATGAGACTTTCTAACTCTAATTTTTACATGATACAGATTTATCCGAGTTCTCATGAAGAAAACAGGTCAGCATAAAACACTTAGTCATTGTAGGTGCCTGACATATTCAGTGAAAATTGTGTAGAAGGATCCTTACTCGGTAAATTAATTAAAAAGCTTACTTACTTGGTAGCCTCCATCAAACATTGCACGAAATGCATCTGTAGACGCCAGCAGACAAATTCTGTGAGCATAGAATCTCCTGCCTGCAGTATTACATGACTCCACATTTTACCTATAGAATTTAGAGCTAACCAGACTGCTGTAACAACAGAATTCAATGAGTACCTTCAACTAGAAAGGTTACATCAGACAACGTAGCATTATTTACATACTGCTCGCCAAGGTATATCTGCGACCAAGAGCCAAAAATACTGCATTGAGACTTCACCTGATTTGGAGAGAATATTGGAGAATTACACAATAAAAAAACTCACCATTTGTGTTGTAGATGGAGGAGCAGTATTTAATGGAGAAAGTTCCATGGACTTATTTGCTAATTTGTGTAGCGCTACAGCACAATCAAGTTGCTGCTTAGCGTTTGTAGAACCAAGAATTTCAAGAAGCAACTCCAATCCTGTGAGAAAAAAGATTACTCGAATATAAACCTTCTTGCACCAAGAACATCCAAACTTCACTGCAATCACCTTAAACTGATAGAAGATCCCGAAACACACACTACTTGCTAGCAAAAGAAAATTCTGAAACGTTGTAACATACCATTGCCATCGACGAATATGGTTTGCTGATCCTCCGGGGAACAGAGAAGGGCAAGAGCAAGAGCAACTCTCGTCTTTGGATGAGCATGTCTGAAACGCGCATCAGGGACAACAGATGTTTTAAAACCTACGAAAAAACAAAGATATTAAAAGATGTCAAAGGTTGAACAGATTTGCCTTTAGAAATTACAACATGTTATAGCAATTTGCTACAAATGGCGAAATCTGTAATTTTATCCCAAAATATAACATGCAAAGTTTCAATGTTTTGAAAACACAATCTTTAGTTGCCTACAAGAGCAGTGGAAAATTGTTAAAATCCAAGAGACAGGTCTACGGTAACTCGACTTCAGTATGTGGATTGTGGAAAGTAGCATCAGGAAGTAGAGAAATGGGTAACAAGGGCAGACATACATGAACAATAAACTTAACATCTTGAAGCTTCTGGACGCCTCCCACCTTGATAAAATCGGACACATTATCCTAGAGGGAAAAGGTGGATCAAGAAAGCGTTTTAATGAGTTCTATTGTCAATATCTTGAACCCTGATAGACAAAACATGCGGAGGGTAACATAACTCTTACCTCATTATCAGCAAGACCATAAAGAGCAAATGCAGCATTGTGTTGCAGAGATCTATTTCCTGAATGAAGAAGCTGCAATTAAGGTCCTAAACCACCTCTCTGGGCAATGCTAGCTTGGTTGTGGGAATCCTACAGAAATAATATACATTTAGGTTTTGATATTCATTATTGCTGAAAACTATCTTCCAGAATCATTGGCATTTGTGGACTTGAACGCAAAGAAATCCAGAAACAACAAGATAATAGCACACAACCAGGGAAACATCAAATTATCCAGGATTACTATTTATTATCTAACAGACTAACAAGTTTACTCTCATGATATAAAAAATTCGATCTAGAAGTAAGGCAACAGCTAAACTGCCAAATTGCAGTTTACAATGTTCGTAAGGGAAATCCTCAACTCGTAAGACTAAACCACCAAAAAATATCAGAAATAATAACCTGTGCAGTCTCCCCAATGCAAAGGCTGACATTTCCTTCAACTTAACTTCAGGTGACTGAAGCATCTCGATCAAAGGGCAGACAGCCCCCCCCCCCCCCCCCCCCCCCCCCTCTTTTTTGCACCATGTGTGCCTGCAAAGTTACCACTTTAGATATCATATAAATCATGGGAAAAAGATTGGCTCAGTGAGATTGGGAGTGTATATTCTACAGATTAGCAAGAGCAGACAATCTGCCTGGAATCTCGACCGAATGTGATACTAATTGTTTTAAAAAAGCTACCTAAAATCACGACTAAAATCAAACCACAAAAATACAAGACGTGGGAATATAAAACCAGAGATGAAATGGCACCTTGCAATCAGAATCAGTAGCAGCAAATTACTCCACTAAGTAACAAAGCTGCCTCCCTTTGGCTCTCAGGACAACAAGAGCTAGGAAAAGACGTCAAGCAACCACAATAAACGTGAGGATAGCAGTGTAGAAGCATAATAGCAGCTTAACAAAAGCATCAGAGAATTGCATTAACTGCAGCTTTGTTGTAAAAGCAACTACGTTATGCTTAACCTTGTAAATCAAAATGGCAAGTCTACACATACCTGAGAAGATTGATGATAGGCTGCAAGGCCCCGGCATCAAGGACCTTCTATTAATGTATAGGGACGAGTGTACTAGATTGCCAATAACAACAACCTGAAAACTCAATTAAGTTGATGCTAATTCCACAAAGTAGATAAGCTAGTAACAAAATAATGAATCCCATATGAATCTTACCGCTTCATAATGTATTGCAACATCTTCTGATCCTAGCATTAGGATAAGCATTGGAAGAGCATTACGATCAACTATCTATCTGCAAGAAACGACTTGTTATCATTCTCGATCCAAAACTAAGTAAAAGCTGTAGGTAACAAACTAGCAAATACTTACTTGGTTCTTGTTATCATCATTTCTAAACGCAAGGGTTCTTAATGCCCCTGCTGCTGCTCGTTGAACTTTAGCATTGTCAAATTCAAGCAACTCCACAAGAGGTGGACTACCACCTTCTAACCTGTTCATCCAAGAAGTAGCAATCATGACAATGGTTGTAGTAAATAAATGCCAACAAAATTGAAAGGAGGAAACCACTTCAAATACAGCTGACCTAACAAGGGACTTGATGATGGTCTCAGCAGCCATTCTGATAACGGATCGAGAGCTAGAACCATTTTTGTTTCTCTTCCATAGATTCACAAGATGGGTCAATCCACCATTGTCTACTATCAGCTTCTGGTACTATATATGGCTGTGTAACCAGTCATTTCCAAAAACAAGACATCACACAAATGCAGCTAGATCCCACGAGTCGCAGCACGAGTGGAGAGTACAATCAAATACCTTGGTTGCGAGAAGACCTAGAGCAAACGCGCTTCCCTTCTCGACCTCGTGATCGAACAGCTTTTGAGTCTTATCCCCATCGCCGTACGGTGGAGCTGGTAGATGCTTAACGAGAACTGGAATTGCCCCTCCCTCGACAATCACGTCTACAATATCCTCTGATGAACACAAACGATTCAAATTTCAATCACTAATTCATTGCGCAGACAAAAAATAAATAAATAAATAAATAAGAAATAGGTGAAAATTGGTAAATATAAGACACCACTTCGACTGGCCAAATGAAAGTGAAAATGTTCCTAGAGTGAATCGAATTCAGGTTAGAAAGGTTTACCTTCTTCCCCAAGCCTTTTTACCACTAGGTTACCACTACTTGGTTAGTTGAGATTCTGGCGAGCTCGACAAGAATTTGAGTGGCGCGTTTTGCGGCGACCCGATCGAATTCTTTCTAGAAGAAAGTGGAGTTGAGTACGGAAACTTGACTGGCGACTCCATTGAGTAAGAGCCTTCCGTAATTCGTTAATATCAGTATTTGAGAATTCAAATATGTATACATGTGGACTGGGAAAACAAGTTTTTTAGACGTAAACTATTTGGACCGAGCTCTTTTGGATCAAATCTTTTTTATATAGCCAAATTAAACCTGAACACAACAAAAATTCAAATTTAGAACCTGAACTAACCATTTTTGTGCCGATTTGTACCTTAACCTGTTGACCGTTAGTCAACGACGACAGAATTGTGACTAGGACGACGGGAGATGACATGTGGCTTTGTTACTCGGTTTTGTATCCCAAAAAAAGAGAAATAGGTGGAAATTGGTAAATATAAGGGATGATTTTTTTTTTTCTTTAATCGGGGGTGTCCTGTTTTTTACCACCTGACTAATCCTGTAGACGTCATCTTAAACCCTATAATTAATTTCAATCATCTTTTTTTTCTTCGATAGCACACGAGACACAGTATTGCATCTTCAAAAGTACCATCGTAGACACTGGCTTCTTGAACATCTCTTATGGCAGCCTGCTCCACAATGTTCCCCACGATAAACCTCTTAATTGCCTTTTCCTATTCAACAAAATGGCCAAAATCGAATCAAACTCTATTGAATTACTTGTAGAAGAAACCCAATTAAAAGAAAAAAAAAAAAAAGGAGAAACCTTGGGGCAATATTCACAGTTAGAGCATATGATTGGATTGACAACATGGCTACAGTTGTGCTTGTTCCTACCTCCGTTCCTATGTTTGAAAGTCCATAACATACACAACAAACACCATAAATGATTCAATTTTGACAATGAATTTTAACATACACAAGAACCTAATTCTACTTTGGTTCTTTTGAGTTCCCATTTAAGATGTTTCTGGAGTTTAAGATCTTGGCAAATCTTAAGACCTTCTTGTTGAACAAGACTGATAAATTCTCCATAGTTGAAATCATCGTAATCAATTATTTGGGTTCCCGTGGAGTCTCTAATTTTATTTCTAAATTTTTCTCCTAAGGGGGTTGGGAGACCTGCGAGAATTTTTTCTTTCCAAAAAGGTTGGTTTGAATCTTGACGGAGTAGAACCCTAGTAAGAAAAATGTTTTTATACCATTGGAAATCACTAAGTTTTTTATATTTTAGGTTTGAAAGGAGGTCAGCATTTTAATCTCTTAGGATAGAGGGGTCTCCTATGAGATGTAGGGTTTTGGCTATAACTAAAGTAGCAGCATCTTGTTGGGGATTTCCTAAGTCGTCTAGGAGCGGGATATTATCTTCATCCATTTTTACTGCATTTAGGATTTCCATACGTTGATGGCTGGTCAGGTAATTATCCCTCCATCCTTTTAGTTGGCCATAAAAGCCAGCTACGAGGAGTGCAGCTACGGTTTTATCTTCATTGCTTATTTGGGTCCCATAGGCATTTGCAGCCATAGTCATTTTTCTGGAGAAAGCTTAAGATATTGAACTCAGATATGCCATCAATATTCCAGTCATATACTGAGGAAGAGTTGAACCTAGATTGCTCTATTGGTTGAATTTGGCCAAGATCTGGGGCGGATGTTAGTTGACGTTCTTGATTGTTATTCCAATCAAGGCGATTTATTTTAGGGGTTGGATTGTGGAATTGTTTAGAAGTATCACTCATCTCCAATCATGAGCTAAAGTATTTATATCAATATCAATATATATAAAATGTTTTGAGCATTTTTTTCTTTTATATTATACGATGTTTTCACCTTTCTATATGTATAATTAATTAATTTTTTAGTGTTTTTGACTTTTAAAATTTGCAGATTGGTTTTCTATTGGATAAAATATTTTGGGTAGATAAAAATTAATAATTTATTTCAAAAACCAATAAAAATTTAATAATTTCTTAATTAGAATGCATAAACCTTAAACGTAAAACGGATGGAGTATTATTTTACTTTTAATTAAATTATATCATTTATTTTCAAATAATTAGATTTTTCTAATGCTATTTAAATTAGGTTTAGAATTTTGTAATCTTATTTAAATTAGGTTTACTTTTAACTATTCTACAAATAAAATAGAAATAGATAAATCTTTTAATATATGGATAAATTTAATTGAAAATAATTTTTTCCTCTTTGTGTACACGTGTCGAAATCTAGTTTATATAATAAGAAGATTTATATTCAATAATTTATATTCTATTGTTAGAAGTTCTTTTAATTAAAATCCACATAAATCTAGTAAGAAAATAAAAGGAAAGAATCACTGAATCTTTTAACCCTGTTAGGTCTGGTCTGGGAGATGGCGAAATCGTATAAGATGGTTTCTTTGTCTATCAATCCTTAAAAAGAAAAAAACTAATTCAGAAGGAGAATTATGAAGCGATGCAGAAATCCGTTGACGATGTCCAATGAAGAGCCACCGCACAATAAAAGGAGGAAGGAGGCATCTCCATCTGGGTTGCTGGATTCGCTGCCAGATCCGGTGGCTATAAGTTGCTTTGCCGGCTTATCGAGATCGGACCACGCGGCCTTATCGCTCGTTTCCAAGACCTGCCGGTCTCTGGTGGTTTCGCCGGAGTTGTTCCAGACCCGATCGCTGATGGGTCACACGGAGAAGCACCATTACATATGCTTAACCATGCCCCCACGCTGGTTCATCCTCTGGAAGAAGCGAGCTCATGCGATCCCCTCGAACCCCTATCAGTGGCCGGAGGTCGATTGGGGTATCTATGTTATAGGTGGATATGTTAACGGCCTCCGCACGTCGGCTGTCTCTCTTGGATTGTCGGTCTCACAAGTGGCACCAAGTGACCTCCATGACAGTGCCTCGTGCTTCCCCCGCAGCTAGCGTGGTGGACGGCAAGATATACGTGTTTGGAGGCTTCAGGTACGACAAGACGAAGAATTGGGGAGAGGTATTCGACCCAAAGACACAAACTTGGGATGTCCTGCCAGTGCTGGAGGATGAGGATCCGACTACAAGCTATATACAATGTTTGATCCACCACAGTGTGGTGGTAGAGGATAAGGTTTACTTGGTGGATGCATGTAATAGAACCTTATTCTACTACTTACCGAGCCAGTGTAAGTGGGGAAGAAGGAATCATCTTTCACCTAAAACAGCTAAAAGGGATTGGTGTGTGATCGATAACTTGTTATACAGTTTTTGTCATAACGGGAGAATCTATTGGTGTGAGCGAGAGCAGTTGCACCGGCGTGATGATGTGATGATGGATTGGACAATGGTGGAAGGTTTTCAATTGCAACTTCTGCAGGCAGAATTCTGTGATTCGAGACAAGGAGGCAATGGAGTGGAAGTCCTTTATGGTTAGACAGAAAATTGATAAAACAATTGAAGAGTTGCTCCCCGGGGTTAGATTGACCAAGTTTGGTCGGAATATCCTCATTTTCTGGGACAGGCTCGTGGGTTGTCGTAACAAGAGCTTGGAGATCTGGTGTGCTGAGATCTCCTTGCAACGGTCCAAGGATGGCTGTATTTGGGGAAATGTCGAGTGGTCAGATGTTTTTCTTACTTGCGATCCTCTCAATCGCCCTAAACTCTTGTATTCTATCTCTGTTGATGTTTGAATATTCTGATTTTATATGTTAATTCTATTTCAATAAGTTTCTCTTATTTTAAAAAAAAAGTTTTAATGTATTTTTACGACATTGCTTTTCAAGTTTTAGATCCCTATGATACCAAAACCTCCCAATTGAATTTTGAGTGTGAATTTTGCATAAATTGAATTATTTTAGACTAGTTTGTGTTTGTGTTTAAAATAATCTTTGTCTTAGCATTTCGCTATCCTTGCACTGCTCTGCTCTGAGAGCATTTCCTTATTGTCGTTGCTAAAAATTCACTAGCGATTTCTATGATGGTTTCCCAGTTTCCAACTCATCTCTCATTTCTTTCGGTCTCTCTGTAAAACTCCAAATTCCGGAAATTTGTTCATCAATGGCTGATTTTGTTGTCATAAATATTAAATAATGTTATTTGCCCTTTTTATATTCCGAAAGCAAGATCCAAAAAGTGACAAGAAAAATACAGTGGAAAAAGTGGTCCTAGTGTTATATAATCTAATATACTAATCCGAATCTTCAGAGCTATCAAAATCAAGCTGTTCATCAACACAAAGCAACATTTCATCACTAACATTATTTACTACTACTTCTACTTCTACTCCTACACCACTTACTTGCCTTTCTTCTTCTAAAGCTGCAGAGGAAGAAGAAGAAGCTCTTGTCACTTCATCTTCTTCTTCTGAAACCTTTGAGAGCTTTTCATGCAAACAATCTTCTTCTTCTTCTTCTTCTTCTTCTTCTCCTCCTCCCATGGAGACTATTGTTGTTGTCTTTGGCCTACCAGAAGGATTGCTGTCTCGGGTTTGGTTCTCTGTTTCTGAAGTTGGTTCTGTTTGGTTCGTTCCAAGTGGCACATGGAAGCTTGGGGGCGGTTCATCATCTGACCCTTCTGGTACCATCTGATCACAGCTCTCAAGTTGGGTCACGGCAAATTCGGCTTCTTTGTTCGATGGGTTATCACATTCTTTTGCGAGACAAACGTCTGTGCAGAAGCAAGAATCCAATGAATCGCGTTGTAACTACGGAGATAGACAGAGAGAGAGAGAGAGTGAGCGAGGTGATGTACCTTTCACAGTATCAGGGCTTGTGCACTGGTATAGCGTTTTCTTGAGCAGAATTGTTCCCGGGAACACCATCAAGTTTATTCTTTTGAGAGCATCACGTTCTTCATCCTCCATGGGTTTGAAGCCAAAACCATTGGTCCAAGTTTCTACTAGACTTGGCAACGCAGCTACCACAAGCTTCTCCACTTTCAAAGACATAAGCATCTGCAGTCAAAACCAACCAAGAAGGCCAGAGATCAGAGCATGAGAAAGTTATGAGTTTAGCCTGTGTGATAGCCGATGAATCAAAAGAAAAATGGGGAAAATATGAGATAATTATAATAGACTGCAACTATCAAGGTCAGCATACGAGTGCTGTGCGTCTATCATTTTACAATGTTTATGTGGATTGAGGATCGGAAACAATCACATGGGCATATTCTAATTATTGTACCTCCTCGATGGCAGCCACGAGGATTTTGCACATTCCCTGACGACGATATTTGCTGCAGGTAGCTACAAGAGGCATCTCTGCAACAGTCACTCCATGCACCCTGGAAACAGGAAAATGGGCTTTCATATGTGACGCATTCCGTTGATTGAATTCGTTTACATTTCTAAGCATCTATTGGTGGCCTATACTGCAAATATCTGTCTTGTTCAGATGCTGGATGATAATACTTTCTTACGATTTATTTTTGGGAATAGTAAAAATAAACACGTGATAGCCATGAAATTACACTTTCTTTTAGCGTGAGGTCGAATTTATTCATACTGACCTGATGGATGCTACTGAGATCATCACATCGTCCTTTTCCACAACCATTGTGTAGAACCCACCAAAGTCTAAGCGGACAAATTTTGACCTTCAAGTGCAACAAAAGATTCAGAAAGGGTAGACAGGTTGTTAGTTACGAAAAGCAAAACTGAACGTACAAAGTTAACACACAGAAACCAAAATGGGCAAGCTAATGACACAAGGACGTTACCCCCAGTTGTATAGCACATGAGGTATCATGTTGATACCAGTTCTTGCGTCTACCATAGACTGAAAGCATTCCTCCATAATTGATAGAGCAACAGCTAATTTCGAGTTGCATTCAGCTTTCAACGCCAACCTTCTGGCAGAATGAACTTTTTCATCTTCTTTAAAACATTTCAAAATTGTCCAAGACAGACCATCAGCATTACGATTAATGACCCCAACATGAGAACTGAGACCAGTGTGCACCTGCATTACACAATCAATTGATAAGGAACTAGAAAGCTGCTAACAGGCTGTAACAACTTCTCTTGTTATATGTCAAAGAGCCCAAAAACAGCGAGAAAGATATCAATTTTTAATGTATATCTAGAAAGTGATTGGAAAAACAAAAGTTATTCTCAATACACATTAGCTGCCCGAGTCACAGAAACTAGGCATGAGTAATACCTTCTCGCAATTTTTACCACAAAAGTAGGTTTCTGGAATAGGTTCTCTTCGTTTCCTTATCCCTTGCAGACATACACCATGATCTGATAACATAAGTAAGAGTTATCAGCCAAACTGGATTTCGAATCCAAACCGCTGAGAGAGGAATAGCTCCCAAAGCGAGTTTCGCAAAGAATCGATTACTAAAGAAGGAAAAAGTGTAGACTAGCTGAGCTTAGCAGATAAACCAACATATGCAACTGTAACTGGTACAGTGACATCAACCATGACAACATCTCAGTGTGCCATGTTCGAACATTTCAAACCAGGAGTTTCTTTAGATCACCAAAAGCGACTTTTTGTGTGATAAAAGAAATGAATCATGATTTCTAAAAGTTGGCGAGCGGGAGAGGTGATTACATTTATGCGCACACTGGGAACATTTAAAATCTTTAGCAGGAGCATTATCAGTAACTAACTCTCTGCATATCCAACATGTGCAGCTTGAGCAATACCAACTGCCTTCAGGGAGCACCTGAATAGAAAGACCAAAAGTAATTAGCCACTCTCTTTAGAGGGTCGCAGTTCACTGAAAATACAGTTCTAGTAAGGTAAGCATCATAGTTATACTAATGTCATGTAATTTACTGAATCAGTAAAGATAACAAATCAACCGAGAAGTGTCACCCGTGTCTGTGTTTGTGAGGGAGAGAGAAATAAAGATGAATTTGAGAATTAGTTGCCAAAATTATTTGTAAATTACTCTCTGAAACGAGCCACATGTTACCTGCATTGCTAAGCAAGCCTGATGGAAGGTGGATGGACAATTATCACAACAGATCAGTTCACCGCCATCACCACAAATTCCACAAGAATCATCATTTGGATCATCATCAGAAGCTTCCTCCGGTCTTAATCCTTTTCTTCGGGCTTTATACTCAGCATACCAAGCTTCCAGCTGACATGAAGTGAAAGGCTTTCCTGAACCCATGAATAGATTCAAACATGGACAGTTCTGGTTAAATCCAGCATGATTCTTGAACTCAGAAAGTGATATAGTCTTATTGCAACATGTACAGACCACTCCATCTTTAGTTACCAGGCCCGTTTTTACCACAGTATCATCATCTGGATCTCGTAACTGGATTATTTCGTCCCTAGAAATTACTTTGGTAGCTATCAACCATGATAAGACAGTTCTTGGACCTAAAGTAGACCAATTTCCTTGGGAAATTTGTTTTTCTGCATTGCTCGTGCTTCGGGGAAGCAGCCTGCACCCTCCCCTGTTGTTTCTTTTTTTCGTCCTAGCTTTTGATTGCTGGGATTTCTTTTTCTGGCTTGATTTGCTAGCAGAGCCACCCTTACCTTTGGTTCTTGTGGAAATCAAAAGGTCATCATCCTGATTACACTGCTTTCTAGCTTTTTTTCTTCCCTTCTTTGGACTGCCACATGAATTCTTCATCTTATCATTCCTTAACCTTTCATCCCGATTTTCCTTTGAGAGGATGTGGATGCTGCCTATATCTTTATCCTGGCATTCAAGGCTACCAGGAGAAGTAGAATCTAGTGTATCATATTGGTCCAAGAGAGCTGGTTTGATTTCAGATATTTTTTTCGACCTTCTGTATAGCTTCTTTCTCATAACACTTTCATGCATGCCTTCTGCTATCAGTTTCGACGCTCTGACAACCTTGCTAACCTCCTGCTCATCAAGCCCAGACATTTCCTTCCCAATTTTGTTCTGCTTCTCTTGTCTTGAAGAAAATTTTCCAGAGTAAATGTTAGCTTTCCCCTCAATATCTGAATGAATCTCTTGGTTAGCATCGTCGTCATAAACAAGAAGGCTCTCAGATACTGTAAGCACACTTTCAGGACAGCCTGAAATCATTTTGAGACAAAGTGCATCTGCTTTCTTAAATTTGTCAACGAATGAATAACTTGCAACTTCAACTTTATCTCCTTTTCTTAAAGAACCAATTTTCTTAGCAATGAAGACAGCATTCACAAAAGGCTCTAAGGTATTCCACCAAAGTGCCCGTGTGTTGGCAAGATTTAACTTTTTCATGTTCTCCTCGATGTCCAACAATGTAAGCGAGAGATCAGACCAAAAGTCATTAACACCTGTCCATTTCTTAGTACCGGTATCCATTAACTTATAATCAGCTAATAGGATCCCACCCAATGATCTCCACGCTGACCCAAATTCACGAAATTTCCGTCCCTCGGTAGATACGTATATAGTTTCCGGGTATTTACTACTAGATCTGTAACGCTTCTCGATTTTCCATCTGGCAGAACTTAGCAGCTTACAGACATACTTGTAGAGAAGAGGACGTGGGTCCTCTTTAGGATCAATCTTTAGACAAGTTTCAGACATATTTAACTCATTAGGAGATACTTTACATCCATCGTTCAACTGTGATGGGAAGTAAGACTTCTCACTATGAGGCGTAGATGCACCTGCCCAGATCATTCTGGTCGCGAAGCTCTCCTGAGAAACAGGAGACGCAATTGCTTTAAATTCCTTTCCATCACGTTTTTCCAAGCTTAGAGTCTTACACTTTTCCAAAACAATGCCTCCCAGATACAATTCTCTTCCCTTATCTATGCTTTGCTTTAGCAAATATGAGCTAGTAGAAACACCCTTGTTCGATGATTCAACTAAATGGAGAGGTATTGTTTCTCTAGCAAAATCCGAATTTGGAAAACCAATCAAAGGCGATCTCTTTTCGTTCCTTGCATCCGGATGCTTATTACCAGAAAGCTTCGCTCTCTTAGCTCTTGTGTTAAACTCTGAACCATCTTTTGAAGCAGATGGCTCAGAGCCTTCTAGACATGCATATCCACTTGTTACCACAGAGTTGTCATTGTTGGAACTCAGAGAGGAATTGACATTCTTACTGGAATCACATTCGAAGTTAATGACTCCAGTAACGAGACATCTTTTAGTAGTATTTCCGGGATCGCTTCCAAAGAAAACTTCTCTGAATATCTGATGATCCTCATATGACCCCTCAAAGCAATCATCTCCTAACATCTCAATCTCAGATTCGGGAAGCATCTTTACAAACCAACCGCATATTCCACTTCACTTTAAATTAAGAGGAAGGTAGATAGATACCTGCGATTCATGTTTGTGTAATTATTTCAGTAATTCAACAGACACAGATAAGACACGAAGCACGTACTATCTTTCAGTCTCTGACTAATATCCCAGCAAAGATAACGAAACTACAAATGGAAACAATCTTTTATTTTCTTGTGTTGTATGCTTTCAGTCTCACAACAATGACAGTATCCAGGCAAATGTAAGCATCAACAGTGCTCGAGTTTCTTGCTTAATGAAACAGATGATTTCACATTTTGCATAAGGATAGAATCAAACTTCAGATATAAAGCCAATCTACTTAAACGTATCCCCACTATCTCTTTATTTGATATACTAAAAACTATCACAGAAGTCAAAATTGGATCAAGTTTCTTCGAAAGAAACGAAAATCCACAACAGTCTCTCAAATCAAACAACAAGAAACACATACCCAAAGTACAGATTCAAACAAGCTAAAATCAGAGATCCCGAAAGGGCTAGATAAATCGAGGAACCCGTAGACCAGATTTCATGGAAATCGAGATGTTATCTCGGCCAATTTCACTTAACGAAAAGCTCAAAAAGGGGAAAATGCATGAGATTACCAGCATGCAGAACGGATCAAAGCAGCAAAATTCGTGGAATCGGAGATGGGTTCTTCCTCAAAGACTGCGAAATCTCACTGAAATTAGCCTTTCATTCTTCTTCCTCATCCTCAAAAAAAGACACACAAACCCCATCTCTCTCTCTCTCTACGCAAGTGGGAAACGCATTTTCATCTCCATTTCACGTTCTCTGCACTCTCTCTCTCTCTCACATACACCACAGATGATGAACAATTTGCTTCTCTGACTTTGTCTCTTTGATTTTTTTAAAGCTTTACTATAAATTCGGAAGAACCCCACCTGTGGTTTCGTTGTTAAATCCTCTAAAAATCAATTTTTGATTAACGGATTTCACCTCTGAATCTGCCTCATCGCTTTGTACAGTGTGTGTACTTACCATTGCCTATTCTCTCTCTCTCTCGTTTTTTTTTTCTTTTCTATTTTTCTTTTCCCCTTTATATTGTTGTAATGTGTACTGTTCGCCGAAAGGCATCTTCGTATTTATTTATTTTTTGTTTTATTTTAAGGAAAAAAGACAATTTCATTTTTTCACCTTAAGATTCTGTCTCCCTTTTAATTACAACGGAACAAAGCAGCGGTTATGTACTTAGTACTACGATTAACTACGAAAATTAAAACTCAATTTTCGTGTTTGACTTTCTTCAATTCTCAAATTCTAATCTAGTTAGTGACGACCATATCACTAATAGCCAAATTATGAGTATGGGGTTTTAGTTAATGACCAAGTTTGAAATATGAAAACGTTTTCGTATTAACTGCCAGAGTTTCAAACGGTCTTTAGTTTTATTAAGTCGTTTTAAAAGAGTTATAACTTTTAAGTCATTTCAACTTAGTTTTTTTTCTTTACAAAAAAAAAAAACATTCATCACCGATTTGTAATTGATTTGATCTGATATCTTTTTATATGTAAGTTAATCAAACCCATAATAATCCAAATTAATCAATAGTACATGTTAAGTGGATGGTGCTTTTGTAATTTGCGCGGGGAATCTTTACGTGTCTTAACGATACATATAAGGTACATGCGATGATGATGGACGACCAGTTTCCATGAAAAATAATGGGTTATTTCACTAGTTTTATATGAAGACATTATTACATGATTTGTATTCCCATCGATATATTAGCAATAAGGCTCTGAATCTTGACATGTGTTTGTTTCTTGATTACGATTTTGACAAATTAAGGAAAAAATCTAAAAGTACATTCACTTATTTGTTATCCAATTTAAGATGAAAACGACATTGGTGTTTTTGTTGGCTATCGAAACAGTTAACAAAACTAGAATAGGATTTGTTTTGTTGCATAGTACAAGAGCTTTTAGTGTCATCAACTCCATACACGAAGCTAATCTCAAATCTTTGGTTCGGGCTATTGAAAGTATATGATCAGTCATAATATCAACAAAATTATCTTTGTGACTGAAGCATATGACTTGGCAAAAGCTTTTGATAGACCACAACTTTGTCTATCTTTCAACACTCTTGTCTCTGAAATTTTAATTTCTTTGAGCTATGTTTTTTTAGTGGAAAATAGAAAGTGAAACGAGAGCAAGAACTCATCCCATTGCTATATTTAGTTTAGTCTATAAACGATACGATCGAGTGGAGTTTTTGGCACAAATGTGGTGGTCGAATCTCACAATTAGAATCTAAGCGATTCTTTAGGGTTTGTAAAGCTCTGTCGAAAGCAAACAAACACAAAGATCTCAAGAGAGTTTTTATTAGCTGTCGAGAAAGCTGTTACTAGAGTTTTTGCTTATGAATTCCGATCCCCCTTTTTGGGTGAGAATGAAGAGCTATATATAGTGAAAACATCTAAAGTGGGCCAGCTAATAAAATGGACCTGACCCATTAAACAATAAATCTAATTTAGGCCCATTATTCTATTAAGCTCATTTTGCTCATGGGTTTAATATCATTTTGGGCCCAGATTCAGGCTGAGCCTTCGTAGATTCGTCGTGATTTCGTCAGGATTTTGCGGAGTTGATCTCGTCGCTATATCGATCTCACAGGGGTGAAATATGACCCCTACAGTTAGCCCCCCAGCTTGGTAGTATCGAGTTATGATGATGCCAAGGTAAAAGTTTCTGAAGTCTGAGATCGATATGTTGGATTGCGAAATTGCCAGGCGTGGACGTCTTGTCATCGAATTCGGGAAGTTCTAGTTATTCCGTGTGGAACTGATGTCTACGTGTTTTTTCGGGCTTATTTCTTTTTCTATTGTCTCAGGAGACTGAGGAGGTTGATGATCTTGATGGGCTATGAGGCCTGCTGGGAAATCTTAGGAATTTTTACAAAAACCTAGTGATTTGAGGAAATCCTCCCAGTATAAATAGGCCTGCTACCAGGACATTATTTTCTACCAAATCACTTTCTCTCGTGGACAGAAGGTAAAAGAAATCATCTCTCCTTTATTGTTTATTATTATTTGTGCTAGGTTTTTTTTTTTTTCTTTTTTGTTTGTTCTTTTCGTTTTTTTTTTGTTTTTTGTTTTTTGTTTTTTTTTTGGCCGCCGACCCTGCGCCTCTCTTTCCGCCGCCACCGTCTGTCTCCGGCTATGGATCCTCCGCCACTGTCGTCGTCACTCGTCGTGGTCCATAGACCCTCCGCCACCGTCGTCGTTGCTCATCGTCGTCTATGGAACCGTCGCCGTCGTCATCGCCAAAACCGCCTCGGATCCAAGGGGCGAGAAGAGGATCGCTGTCGTCATCGCCAAATCGTCGTCTATGGATGGTCTTGGCGACAACGTCTCCGCTTCGAGGCCCTACCGTCGTTGGTTCAAGGAGTTCCAGCGACGAGATTGGGATCCGCGGGCTTCACGGAGGTTTCGTGGTGTACTTACGCTGAGGAAGAGAGAGAGAGAGCGGCGACGAGGTGGGGACGAGCCGAGACGATGGCACGGAGAGACCTGGTGAGAGCAAAACGGTGGTTTTTCGAACCTTGCGAGTTGACTCACTGAGTCAACTCACTGGGTTGACTCGCTCGAGATGACTCAGTGAGCTGACTCGGACGAGTTGACTCAGTGAGTTGACTCGAACGAGTTGACTCACTGAGTTAACCTTTTTTTTTTTTTTTTTTTTTTTTTTTAACTCGGTGACTCAACGACTTGGTAGCGAAGGCTGGCTTTGTGGAGTGAAACTGACTCGATTTGTTGACATTGGGCATAGCGGAGAGGTAAAGTTAGAAGGATGGTCCCTGATTCCATGGATTCGCAACTTGACGACTCGCGCGCGAAGGACACCACTGCGGCAATTTCTAACTTAGACGATTCCGGGGAGATGGTCGCTGATCCCTTCTTTCTTGGAAGGAGAATGGTTCTTTCTCCAGCATCCGACACTGATAGTTCGTTGAGACCAGTTTACTCCAACGCTCTAGTCGTGGTTGATGAGGTTGACGACGAGGTTGTTGTTCGTCCGGCTGCCAAAAAGCCGAGAGCAAAGCGGAGAGGACCTGATCCGCCTGGGTCTACCATGTCGACTCGGAAGTCTCTGGATTCCCTCACTGCTTGCTTTGGTTTTCCCGACGGAGTCGAGCTAGTTGTTCCTCGCTCAGATGCACGAGCAGATCATCCTCCAGAGGGCTACTTCACTCTGTACGAAGCGTACTTTCGCTCGTGTTTCTTGTGGTTTCCGATCCCTAGTGCTATTCTTGACTTCTTGTGGAGGATCAACCTTGCTGTTGCTCAGATCACGCCTAGCGGGATGCGTCACTTGGTCGGGATTATGGTGCGCAGCTACGAGTGTGGCCACGAAATCAGTGTTGATCATCTACTGAGTCTTCTGGAGATTAGAAAGACTAGCTCCAAGGACAAACTTCTTTACTGCTTTAGGGCAAACTGGACCTCCAAGTCGTCGGAGACTTTCCCAACGTAGATCGTTTTTGGTCGGAAAAGTTTTTCTTTGTGAGAATCAATGAAGCGTCTGTTGGTTGCGATCATCTAGAAATGCTTCAAAAGAGATGGAGAACTCGCGGTAGCAGACCTGCTGTGCTATTATGATTAGCTTAGCGTTCCTTGATGTTTTTTGTTTTGTTTTCTAGAATCACTGTTTCTTGCTTGCTTATACCTTCGGTTCGCGATTCTAACCATTTTTCTTTGTTGTTGTTTTTGCAGTTTTGAGTCGTATTAAGAAGTTGCCGAGCGACTTATTTGTTCTTCGCGACGAGCTTGCTGCTGAGAAGTGTAGCTGGAAGGAAGACTTTTCTTTAAGCAGAGTTAGAGAAACTTGCGCTCGTCGTTTCGGAGTTACTTCACATAATTCTTTGCCAAGGATGTCAGACAACATGAAGAAACTCTATGCTCGCGAGAGGAGAGCTGCTGAGGCCAGAAGAGGATATAACGCGAGAGTGTCAGCCCCAAAAACAAGCGCTGCTGGAACCCTTGTAACTAAGCAGCGTCGTCCACCATATGAGCGAAATGCTGTCGTCCTTACTGATCGTCAATGCGAGTCTTCGTACAAGCGTCATGATGATGCGCAGGGAAGGGCTGATGATGCTGGTGAAAGTCGCAAGCGCTCCCGAGAAGATAGGGGCGAAGATGTTGCTGATGGAGAAGACCCGAGCAGACCAAGGCGTCGCGAGATGGATGGAACGTTTACAGAGTCTGAATCTGAGAGAAAACGTCTTCAGACGGAAGTCTCTGACCTCACCATCCGCCTAGATGATGCTGCCAAACTTCAAGATGCGGCTGTGCAACGAGCTGTTAAAGAAGCGAAGTGCGAACTGGCAGCAAAGTATGAGGCGAAGATCGTCCGTGCTACGAAGAAGATTAGAGCGATCAATGGCCAGCCGAGGTTTGACATAATTGATCTTGCTGAAGTCCGGAGTAACATCGAGTTCGTAAAGTTACTTCAGAGTGACAAGGCGCCTGATCTCGGTGAAGAGCTTGTTGCGCTCAAGAATCAAGAGGCAGACCTATCACAAGCAGACAAGGTGTTTGCTAGGAACATGCGTGAACTTGAAGGGGTTCTTAAAGATACCCCGGTTAGCACGACCGATGATCAAGTTGAGGAGTTGGAAGCTGATGCCGTTGACAGGGAGGCTGATTCGGGTTCGAGTTCCTCTGGTTCGTCAAGCGACGATGACTCGCCTGACTCTGAAGCAGTCGAGATTATCGATGAGGCTGAGGAGACCGCGCCTTAGTTATTTTTGTTTTAGCGCTTTCTTTCATTTTTTGACTTTGGATTTTGATTTTGATTCATCTTGGATTTTTACCCTATTTAGAAAGGGATGATATATGAGTATGATTTTTGGCAGAGTTTACCTTTCTAAAAACGCCATTTGCTTAATGTTTCGTAGTTGTTATGAGTTGAAAATCCTTCACAGTTTCGAGCGGTGTGTTTTGAGATGAACACTCTGGTTTACGAATATGCTTCCGTGAACAACTTCGCTCCAGCAATGAGCACCAGATTTTGACCAGCGATTTGTTGTGTGCTGGGATTTTAAGTTGAACATTCTGGTTTACGGATATGTTCCCGTGAACAAGTCCGCTCCAGCAATGAACACCGAATTTATATAGCGCGCTTTTATCCACTGTGGATGTAAAGAGATCGTCACTGTGGCCAACAGCGGCGAGTTAACAAGAAGTCAAAGTCTGTTTTCAGAGAAGACTTTGGATGAATATGCAAGTAAAAGCTCGGCTTCTGATAATTGATTTTGAGAGTTTGCAAGTGAGCACTTGGCTTTTGATAAGTTTGCAAGTAAACACTTGGCTTCTGATAATTGATTTTTGAGAGTTTGCAAGTGAGCACTTGGCTTTTGATAAGTTTGCAAGTAAACACTTGGCTTTTTTTTTTTATTGATTCAATACAGCAAACCGTGTACAAAGAGGGGAGTATACGAGTATACGTACCCATTCCCCCCCCCTTTTTTAAGGGGGGGACAGCTGTACCCATCCGAAAATGGGTTGCCTACGTACCCTTTGCAGGGATCAAGCCGCCCCGTAGTTCAAGTGAAGTACTCTAATGATAGTACTTCTTTAAGTGCATCGCGTTCCATGATCGTGGTATTGGGACGTCGGTCATGCTAGCGAGTCCGTACACTCCTGGTTTGATGACTTTGATTATCTTGTAAGGTCCTTCCCAATTTGCTCCGAGCTTCCCAGCATTGTGCTCGGCTGTGTTCTGGAAGACTTTCCGGAGGACCAAGTCTCCTTCGTGAAACGGGCGAGGTCGGACGATCTTGTTGTTGTATCGCGCTGTGGCATTCTGGTAGTTCTGGATGCGGACCAACGCTTCATCCCTTAGTTCATCTACTAAATCACCATTGTCAGCCATCATTGCTTGATTTGTTCCCTCCTGGAGTGGGAGGAGACGGCGGCGGATACCCGGAAAGTGTATCTCCGGTGGAATTACGCATTCTGTTCCATAAACAAGAGTAAATGGGGTTTCGCCTGTAGCTCGTCGTGGCGTTGTCCGGTGAGGCCATAAAACTCCTTCCAGCTCGTCGGCCCAGCGTCCTTTCTTCTCGTCAAGTCTTTTCTTCAATCCATTGACAATCGACTTGTTGATGGCTTCGGCTTGGCCGTTTTCTTGCGGGTATCTTGGTGTCGACTTGCTGAGACGAATCTTCCACTTCTCGCAAAAGCCTTCAAATCGAGCCGAAATGAACTGAGAACCGTTGTCAGTGACGATCTCATAAGGGACACCATGGCGACAGATTATATTTCTCCATACAAAACCTTCGACTTGGGCATCCTTAATGCTGGCGTATGATCCTGTTTCAACCCATTTTGAGAAATAGTCCGTTAAGACGAGTAGGAACTTCTTTGTTTTGGAAGGGTGCATAGGTCCGACGATGTCCATAGACCAACGCATAAACGGGTAAGGCGAAGAGATAGATGAAAGTAGCTCGGCGGGCTGATGAATTATTGGGGCGTGGCGCTGGCATTTCTCGCACTTAGCCGAGAATTTTTCACAGTCTCTAACCATCGTTGGCCAATAGTAACCGTGCCTCTTTATCTTTATAGCTAAAGCTCTTCCGCCGGAGTGGTTGCCGCACGATCCGCTATGGACTTCTTCCATAACGCTCCGAGCTTCTCTTCCTTCAACACAGTTGAGCAATGGACCGGAAAAACTCCATTTGAAGACATTTCCGTCAAGTATGACGTAACGAGCAGCTTGAGCCTTTAGTTTGCGAGCTGCCCATTTGTCCGCCGGGCCGACTCCGTCGACTAGGTATTCTCGGATCGCGCTAAGCCCTCCCCTATCGCAACCATATTCTTTTGCTTGTGTATCTTCAGGAACGAGATTGGGCAGGTGGTTTCTTCTACAGAAGATGATGGGCTCGTTGCGGAAGGAAGGTGCGTTTTCTCTGAGCGGTTCATCATACAGGGCTAGGTCGTCTGCCATAGGCGTGTTGCTAGGCAATCGTTCGCTTCGCGATAAGGTCGTATCGGGTCGGGCGGGTTCGTTATCGACATCCGTCATATCTTGTTCTGTCGAGGCCAAAACATGGGTCGAGTCTCCTGTTTCGGCTACTTGTGTTGTAGCAGGACGTTGGTATTTACTTTGGTTTTCTGGCTCGGTGGACTGGTTAACATCTTCCATTTCATCGTCGGATCCTTCGCTAGGCGTGTCGATTTCTTCGGTAAGTGCTTTGTTAGGAGTGTCGCTTTTCTCGGCAGCTTTCTTAGCTTAAGAACGGGTTACGACGTTTATCGCTCCAGGCGGACCGATGCTCAAGTGTTCAATATGTTCCACTGGGATTACATGTTTTAGCTCAGAGCTAGATGTTGATGCTAACACCGCCAGTGCGTCTGCCGAAGTGTTCTCGCCGCGGGGTATCCTTGTTAGGACGAACTCCTTGAATTCGACTGCTAGCTCCTTTACGATTTGCAAATACGCTTCCATCCGCACGTCCTTTGCAGTATACTCTCCGGTGAATTGATTTACGACGAGCTGCGAATCACAGAATGCGTGGAGAGAGTCAATTTTTAGTCCCTTGGCGAGCCGCATTCCTGCTATCAGAGCCTCATACTCTGCTTCATTATTGGATGCCTTGAAGCCTAGCCGAAAAGACTGCTCCAATATTTCTTTGGTTGGCGATGTGAGTCGTATGCCGACTCCAGCCCCGTTTTTGGACGATGAGCCGTCGACATGAAGTGTCCAAGTCAAAACTGGTTTCTCTTTGCTGAGACTGCCTTCTGGTAATTCTAACAAAAAGTCTGCCAGAACTTGAGATTTGATGCTCGTTCGTGATCGGTACTCGATGTCATATTCGCTAAGTTCAATTGCCCATTTCGTTAGCCGTCCCGACTGGCTGGGGCTGTGTAAGATGGTCCGGAGGGGAAACATGCTCAGGACGATGATTGAATGGGATTGGAAGTATGGCCGCAGCTTCCTTGCCGACATGAGGACCGACAAGGCCAATTTCTCCATTTGGGGATATCTTGTCTCAGCGTCGGTAAGGCTCTTGCTGACATAAAAGATTGGCTTCTGCTCGCCCAGCTCTTCTCGGACTAGGACTCCACTGATCGCTGTTTCAGACACAGCGGTGTATAGAAAAAGCGGCTCCCCTTCTACTGGTTTGGCGAGCACCGGAGGGCTCGACAGGTACTTCTTGAGTTGCTGGAAGGCCTCTTCACACTTCTCCGTCCACTCGAAAGGTTTCTTCTGCTTTTTCCCGGTGTCCTTTTTTCCAGCATTCTTTACGTCATCCTTTTTGTCTCGTAGAATATCGTAAAACGGTAGGCATTTGTCGGTTGATCTTGAAATAAATCGGTTGAGTGCCGCTACTCTTCCGGTTAATCTCAGCACTTCTCGCTCTGTTCTTGGCGATGCCATGTTTAGGAGCGCGTCAATCTGCTTTGGATTTGCTTCAATTCCCCGGCGAGTCACTAAGTACCTTAAGAATTCTCCGGACGCGACGCCGAATCTGCACTTCTCCGGGTTTAGTTTCATGTTGTGAGAGTTTAATCTTTCGAAACACTCTTCCAAATGAGCTATGTGGTCTTTTTCTTCCAGCGACTTCACTAGCATGTCGTCAATGTAGACTTCTATGGTCCTGCCGAGCTGTTTTGCGAACATCTTATTGACTAAACGCTGGTATGTCGCCCCGGCGTTTTTGAGGCCGAACGGCATTACCTTATAGCAGTATATCCCTCTGTCCGTGATGAACGCGGTCCTGTCGCGGTCTTCTGGTTTCATGAAAATTTGGTTATATCCGGAGAAGGCATCCATAAACGATAACAGCTTGTTGCCTGCTGTTGCTTCGACGAGCCGGTCAATATGGGGGAGAGGAAAACTATCTTTCGGACAAGCTTTGTTTAAATCTGTGAAATCTACACATCCGCGCCATTTTCCGTTTTTCTTTTTTACCACTACCGGGTTTGCCAACCAGTCGGGGTATTTGATTTCCGTGATCGAGCCGACCCGTAGCAACCTTTCTACTTCGTCATTGACTGCCTTTGCTCTTTCCGAGCCAAGTTTCCTTCTTTTCTGTTTAATTGGTTTGAACGTTGGGTCAACGTTCAATTCGTGGCTTGCAACGTCGATATCTATCCCTGGCATGTCTTCGGCCGACCAGGCAAAAGTGTTCACGTTCTTCTTCAAGAATCCGACGAGTTGCTCCTTGAGTTCTTCGTTTAGTTCGGGCCCAATTTCCACACATCTTTCAGGGTGCCGCTCGTCGATACAGACCTTGATGACTGGATCGCAAGTCGGTCTAACTTCTTTTGCGCGATCCTCCGTTATTTGTAATTGCTATAAGAGTTTAGAGAGCCCCTTCATCGGCTCCCTATCCAATTTCATCTTCTTATGCTCCTCCTTAACGGTATCTGCTGTAACGGGTTTTCTTATCTTGTGTTCTGTCAAGAAACACATTCGCGACTCCTTCTGGCTGCCGTAAATCGTTTTGATTCCTTTCGGAGTAGGAAACTTCACACACAGATGATAAGTTGATGCGACTGCCCGCATCAGATTCAACCAAGGCGTGCCCAAAATAGCACTGTAAACCGTTGGGTGGTCAGCTACTTCGAATTCGACGGTCTTGGTCATTCCTCCTGCTCGAACAGGCAGTCGGATAAGTCCGGAGGTCATAGTCGTTTCTCCAGAGAAGCTAGTGAGTGGCTTCGAATAGGGCTTGATATCCGATAAGTCAGTATTCATCTTCTTTAGGGTGTTTTTGAAGATAATATCGACAGTACTTCCCCGTGTCTATCAGGATTCGAGCTACGTCACAGTCACTAATGACGAGTTCGATTACAAGGGGATCATCATTCGGTCGGTCTATCCCCACGGTCTCGGCTTCTTCGAATGAGATTATATCGTTTGGAAATTTCGAAGGAGTTTGAAGGTTGACGCTGACTTCGGCTCGTCGTTGGAAAGCCTTTATTGACGAGACGGTGTCACCACAGTAGCGCGAGCCGCCCATAATCATGTCAATACGCCTTTTGGTACCGGGGGGTGGACTTTCACTTCCACGCCTTCTTCGTTGCGGTGTCTTGCCGTTAGGCTTGTCCTTTTCATCTGGCTCGAAGTCTTTAAGGCTGAACTCTCCTTTAAGCTGGCCAGCTGCCAGTTTTGCAGCAAGCATGCGGCCGAGATTCCTGCAATTAGCGGTGGAGTGCCCATGGATTCGGTGATGATCGCAGAAAGCTTGCTCGTCGTAGGTGCTTTGTCCCCTAACCCACGTATTGCTCATCATACCTCTTCCACGGCCTCTTCCCCTTCTTCTACCGTATCCGGGCGAGTCCACTTGAAAGTTATGGGCTCCTCTGAATCCTCCTTCGTGTTGGATGAACCCGCTAGACTGGTTGTTCTTCTTGTTGCTTTGGTTGTTCTGATTTTGAGATGTACTCAACTGTTTGGCTTTTCCGTACTTTTCTGCCAACACCTTCATCTCCTCCTCATTCCTTGCGAATTTAGTGGCACGATGGAGCGCGTCCTGGATGGTTGCTGGCTCATTGACGATTATCTCCTTTCGGAAATCAGACTCATACCAAAGCGCCTTCTTCAAAGCTTCGAGGGCGGACGAGTCATCAATGCCTTTAACTTTTGACAAGACGGTCTTGAATCGTTCGATGAAGTTGCGGAGAGTCTCGGTCGACCCCTGAGTCATTGTCCATATATCGGCGCCTTGGGTTCTCCGTTCAATGAATATAGCGTACTGTTTGAGGAAAGCTTCAGACAGCTGGCCGAAGTTGTCGATGGAATTGCTTTCGAGCCCGGAGAACCATTGGAGTGCCGGTCCTTTGAGATGTTCCACAAACAGATGGCATTGGCCGATGTCCCTCTCCTCATCTCTGAAATTGGCACGCCCCATTGCTATGGTGAAGGCGGTGATGTGGTCGGTTGGATCGGATTTCCCTTCGTAAGTCGGCACCTTGACTTTTCCTGGGTCAAATAGCCTCGCCTTAGAGATGCGGGTTGTGAATGGTGTGTGTTGTGCTTCCTCCAGTACTCGGTCGATTTCTGGCGCCGAGCTGGTTGCTCGGTGCATCTGAAAGCGCATTTCCTTTAGATCCATGTCTGTTCGGCGCATGGAGGCACGCAGCTCTTCCAGTTCGTCTTGCCGAACCCGCGACATTCCTCTTCGTGCTTCAGCGGTGCGCTGCCTACCCCATTGAAGGTGTTCCTCTTCTTCAGCAATCCGTTGTCTCTCCCAGCGGAGGCGTTCTTCCTCCTCGGCGAGCTCGAAGGCGTACTGCTCGTCTTCGGGGTAATAGGTTTGCCTTGCAGTTCTTCGTCCTGGTTCCTTGGGATTATCAGAGTCGTCCTCGTCGCCTCCATCTTCGAGATCGACCGCTGGTGCAGGCTTACTAGCTGATGCCGAACCACCTTGTGATGCTGATTTGCCGGCCGAAGCTGATCCGCCAGGTAGTATAGGGCCTTTCGCCGAAGCCAAACCTTCAGCTATAGATTTTCCCTTGTTGATGTCTCGTCCACCACTTCCGGGAGTTGGTTCGGTGTTGAGGTCGATCGGACGACGCCGACGAAGTCGCTGGGCCTCCGAAGGTATAGAGAAGTTGAGCGCTGTTGGAGCGATACGGTCCACGACGTGGGGTGTAAATCTTGCTGTTTTCCCGTGGCTTGCCGCGGTTAAAGAATCCATCCGTTTCTTCATTGTGTTGTTAAAGCTGTCCTGCTCCGTTGTCCTCTTCAGGATCTCCGAGAACATGCCCTTTATCTGCGCGATCTCCGCCGCGAGCTACAACGGGTTTTCCGTAGTCTTGTCCCCTGCGGTGTTGTCTTCTGCGGGCGTGTTCTCTTTTGTTTGCGGATTGGCGATGTCTTTGGGCATGTTCGCGTTTATCTCTAGATCCTTTGCCGCTGATCCGTCTACCCCGATTTGCTGCTGATTGCTGTTTCCGTCAATGGTCATCTCTTCCGATCTCAGCGTGGTAGTGCTTGTTGAGTAAGAAACTTTACTGTCCCCTTAGATAGCTCCAAATTGTGGTGGTCGAATCTCACAATTAGAATCTAAGCGATTCTTTAGGGTTTGTAAAGCTCTGTCGAAAGCAAGCAAACACAAAGATCTCAAGAGAGTTTTTATTAGCTGTCGAGAAAGCTGTTACAAGAGTTTTTGCTTATGAATTCCGATCCCCCTTTTTGGGTGAGAATGAAGAGCTATATATAGTGAAAACATCTAAAGTGGGCCAGCTAATAAAATGGATCTGGCCCATTAAACAATAAATCTAATTTAGGCCCATTATTCTATTAAGCCCATTTTGCTTATGGGTTTAATATCATTTTGGGCCCAGATTCAGGCTGAGCCTTCGTAGATTGATTTCGTCAGGATTTTGCGGAGTTGATCTCGTCGCTATATCGATCTCACATGGGTGAAATATGACCCCTATAACAAATATATCCGTTTAACGTTAGTGTTGAAAGGGCACATTACATACGTATAGGGAGAATCACATCGGATACATTAACCGGTAAACATTACCATAAACCATGCTTGCACAAAAGAATAAGCATATCCCGGTTCTGAAATTCCTCCGGTTTACTCTACTACAAATATCAAAACGACAACACGTGCTTACACAAAACTAAGAATCGGGACGTTATCTCATCGTTTGAAATTTGAACACCATTTTCTCGCCAACTACACGCCGTGTTAGTTTACCGAAAAGGCCAAAACAAAAGTGGGTTTTGTGATTTTTATCCAATACGATGACGTGTAAAGGTCAAAGTAAAGCCATCAAACACGTTCCACCAATCTGTAATTGACACGTCTCCATGAATAGTCTTTTCCTCAGCGCTTACGTCATCGTACACGTCACCTTCTGATCAAAGCGATAAAAAGGAAAGTCGTAAACGGCGTCGTCACTAAGTCTCTCACTATTTTAACCCCATTAGTGACACTCCTTTCTTCTCCACTCAAGACTCAAAACTTTTCTTTCTTCTACACAATCCTCACGTTTTTTTTGTTTTCTTGTGTTGAATCTCTGCAACTATGGCTTCATCTACGAAGACGGTACGAGATCATTCATTGTTTTAATTCCCCTTTTTTGTGATTTAGTAGTTTCTCTTGATGATCCGAGGTTTTTTTTTTTGTTTTTTAAAGGTTTTGATTCCTATTGCGCACGGTACGGAGCCTCTAGAAGCGGTGGCGATGATCACCGTGTTACGGCGAGGTGGTGCTGATGTGACGGTGGCTTCCGTCGAGAATCAAGTTGGCGTTGATGCATGTCATGGTATCAAGATGGTCGCCGATACTCTCCTCTCTGATATTACCGATTCCATTTTTGACCTTATTGTCCTTCCCGTAAGTGTTCTCTGCTAATATACGGCTTAATAATTTGAGAGTAAGGAGATAATCGGAGCGAATTGTTTAGTTTTACCCAAAATAGGATCGATCAATTATGCTTTAATAATCAAATTAGCACTCTTAATGCAAAGAAAAGTCTTTAGAGAATATGAGTTTAGATGTATCTATTGCAATTTTTGTTCTCTGAAACGATTACATAGATTCTTTGTTTCGAATGTTTTTGTGAAATACTTCAGAATTGGGTTGCTGATATTCTTCTTTTTGATTATATGTTTGATAAAAGGGAGGGCTTCCCGGAGGCGAGACTCTTAAGAACTGTAAACCTTTAGAGAATATGGTAAAGAAACAAGACACAGATGGACGACTTAACGCAGCTATATGTTGTGCTCCTGCGTTGGCTCTTGGTACTTGGGGTTTACTAGAAGGGAAAAAAGTAAGTCTTTAGTGATCAGTATTCAAGAACGTTGTTTAATTGTTTTAAGGTTCTTGTCTAATGTTTGGATTACATGGGAGGGGTTTCGTATAGGCAACGGGTTATCCGGTTTTTATGGAGAAACTTGCGGCTACTTGTGCTACTGCTAGTGAGTCAAGAGTTGAGATAGATGGAAGGATAGTGACAAGTCGAGGACCTGGAACCACCATTGAATTCTCCATCGCGCTTGTGGAGCAGTTGTATGGGAAAGAGAAAGCTGATGAAGTCTCTAGTATCTTGGTATGGTTTGTCTCTGCTTCTTTTATCAACCGCACCTCGATTCACAAACTTGCTTTGTCGTCTCCTCTTAAGACTTGTTCTCATTTTGAAATCAGCTGGTTCGTCCTAACCCTGGTGAGGAGTATACGTTTACCGAGCTTAACAAAACAAACTGGTCATTTGAAGATACCCCACAGGTATATCTTCAATTGTCTCTCGACTTTGGTCTTTAAACATCCTCCAAGACAGTCTCTGTTTGATGGTCAGATGGATTTCTAGGAGCATGTTTGATTGTTGTGAAGCTTTTGTCTTTCGTTATCAGTAAGTGTTTAGGTGTCAGAAAGATAGTGGGTTTCCTGTTTCAGATTCTCGTGCCCATTACAGAGGACTCAGAAGAAGTTGAAGCTATTGCGCTTGTAGATATCTTGAGGCGTGCAAAAGCGAATGTCGTGATTGCTGCAGTTGGTAACAGTTTAGAAGTTGTCGGATCTCGCAAAGCTAAACTTGTAGCAGATGTGCTTCTTGATGATGTTGCAGAGAAGTCGTTCGATCTGATTGTGTTGCCTGTGAGTAATGCCAACTTCCAAAAGATGAACATTTATAAGTCTCACAGTAAGTTTTGTATTTTATTGAGAAATAACAAAAATGAAAAATGAACTTCTTTGATGAATCACAGGGCGGTCTTAACGGTGCTCCAAGATTCGCAAGCTGCGAGACACTTGTGAATATGTTAAAGAAACAAGCCGAAGCAAACAAACCATACGGAGGAATCTGCGCAGTGCCTGCTTGCGTCTTCGAACCTAATGGTTTACTCAAGGTGCATAAATCAAATCAGTACTTGAATTGCAAAAAATGCTATATCACTTCTCTTGCTATATCTCAAGTCATTAAACTGAGGTATAAGAGACATGTTTTTGTATAGGGTAAGAAGGCAACTACACACCCATTGGTGAGCAACAAACTTTCGGATCAGAGTCATATTGAGCACAGAGTCGTGGTTGACGGAAATGTCATAACGAGCAGAGCTCCAGGGACTGCAATGGAGTTCTCACTTGCGATCGTTGAGAAGTTTTACGGGCGAGAGAAAGGTCTTCAGCTCGCAAAGGCCACACTTGTGTAATTTTCAAAACGATCAAAGTGTGAGAGGGACTTGAATAAGAAAAGCTTTGCCTTTAGTTATCTCTCCATTGGTGATGAGTTACTTTGTAATATGAGCTTTTAGCTAAGTGATGTGTGTAATTTTGTGTTTTCATAAATGAATAAACATTGAGTTTTTCACTAAATTCACCTTACAATTACAAAATACGAATAATGATTAGCTTCATCTCAAGTCCTCTTGCAGTTTCTTAGCAAAAAAAAAAAAAAGGGTCCTCTAGCAATTCAACTCCTGGTTCGGCTTCTAAATCAAAGCAATGAATAGATCGGACTTATGAGAATATGGAAAGAACATAATGGGCCTTGAATCGGGCGTAGTACTAGGCCTTTTCATATTCTCGTAACCCTATAAATGGTTCGCTTCCCTCTAATTTTTTCTCGCCGTCTATTTTTTTTCTTTATTATTTTTTGTGACTCTCGTCTCGAGTCGCTTTCTCTACGACTGGACTAGGGTTGGGGATTTCCGGCGAAAGGAGAACTCTAGAAACAAATCTGCAATCATGGATATGATGATGAAGAAGCGAAAGCTCGATGAGAACGGTGGTGGACTCATAACCAATGGTGTTGGTCCGACTAGATTAACCCAACAGGACGCTCGGAAGATTATCGAGCGATTCACCACTCATCAGCTCCTCGACATCTTACAAGAGGCTATCGTACGCCATGCCGACGTGCTCGAATCCGTCCGATCAGCCGCTGATTCTGATATCACGCAGCGGAAGCTATTCATCCGTGGCCTCGCGGCGGATACTACTACGGAAGGTCTTCGGTCTCTATTTTCCAATTACGGGGATCTCGAAGAAGCTATTGTGATCCTTGATAAGGTGACTGGGAAGTCAAAAGGGTATGGTTTCGTCACCTTTGTGCACGTGGATGGAGCTATGCTCGCTCTTAAAGAGCCATCTAAGAAGATTGATGGGCGTGTTACCGTGACGCAGCTTGCGGCATCTGGAAATCAAGGTACTGTTTCTCATGTCTCCGACATATCAATGAGGAAGATCTATGTAGCGAACGTGCCCTTTGAAATGCCTTCGGATAGGCTATTGAATCATTTTTTGGCTTATGGGGATGTTGAGGAAGGCCCTTTGGGTTTTGATAAGGTTACGGGAAAATCAAGAGGCTTTGCATTGTTTGTCTACAAGACAGCCGAAGGTGCGCAGGCTGCACTTGATGAGCCGATGAAGTTGATTGACGGAAAACAATTGAATTGTAAGTTGGCTGTCGACGGTAAGAAAGGAGGGAAGCCTGCAATGCCACAAGCTCAAGATGGCGGTTCTGGTTATGGAAAAGTTCATAGTAATGGAATGGTGCGTCCTGTTGCACCGTATGGTGTAGCTGGTGGTTATAGTGGGTACACAGGAGGACCACCACCGCATCAGATGAATTCTACACCGTCCTCAATGGGTGTTGGTACTGCTGGAACTGGTGGATATGGTGGTGCTGGGTATGGTGGGTACTATGGAGGTCCGGGTTCTGTTGGTTATGGTGGACCTAGCGGTGGTGGTTATGGTGGGGCTGGTGCTGGAAGTGGGCCGTATAGAATGCCACCAAGTTCGATGCCTGGTGGTGGTTATCTGGAGAGTGGGCAATACGGTCTTCCTTCGTCTCCTGGATATCCTGGACAGCATCAGGCTGTTGGAACCTCTCCTGTGCCAAGAGTTCCTCAAGGCGGAATGTACCCCAATGGTCCGCCAAACTACTGAAAAGGTAACGTTGTTCTCTCCCTTGTATATTTTTGTTTTATTAGCCTAGTGTTCATACTGTGTTGCATTATCATGTATCATTGCAGTTTTACATATCTCTGCTTGCCAGAAATTCTCTGGCTTTTGCTAGTTGTGGGTAGTTTTGCTTGCTAAAGTTCTTGTTTTCTCTTCACCGATTCTCTTTCGGGTATATGTTTGTTTGTACTGTGTTAGCTACTTGATGCAATGCGTTGGTTGTCTGGATGCTATTCTTGGATTCATGCCTTAATTTCATGCAGGACATACAGACACAAAAGTGGCGCCTGGATGTTTTCCCTTTTTTGTGTTTAATCTTAGCATGAAGCTGATTTCTTTGTTAATGCTAACGACCAAATTGAGTTGTGAATGGGTGTTGATTCAGGTTTGTGACTGCTTATTGGACGAAGATGTACTTTTTGTGCTTAGTGGTGATTGCCTGATTGCAGCCTCTTTTAATCTCTGGAATGATGAATATATAGCTGCTGCTTTGACCTCTCTGCACTTGACCTGAATGTGCTTGGCCTTTGAATGCGTAGTTGCTAAAATGAATTATTAGAAATAGGATGTTGTACTATTTTTTTTTTTTAATGATAGACATACTTGGCAGATGAGTTTTGTTTGTTAGATTAGCGAGTCTTTAACTAATATGTTGTACTTTTTTCTTTCCTTCACCCTTTCCTGGTTAATTGATTAGCTATATATTTCTGAAACCTTGATTCAAGTGTTTTACTTGTTTGTGACTTTTGAGAACATCTAAATTGGCTCTAGAGGCTTTGCTTTGTGATTATCAACAGTTGATCTCTAGGTAAAGTGGTGCATATGTTTTGACCAACCACCGGGTATTGTATGTGTTTCTACCTTGACAAGAGAAATGGTTCAAGTACTGGTCTATTCATGTGAAGATCGTAGCTTGAATTGTGCTGAAGTTGTGTTATTCATGCTTCATTGTGTCCCATTTTTTTTTACCTTTGTTGGTGTTGTATATAATAAACTGCTGTTACCATGAAGCAAAGCTTTGTGTGGTAATCCAAGTGTAGCGAAAATCACCAGATTTGTGGGTGGATTTGTTTATTTTCCGACACTAATCTGTTGTGAAAATCTCATGGCTTGTGGTGTGGATACTGATGCTCTGCTTTTCTTACCGAAAGATGCAAATTTTAGTTTTGGTATATGGGAAAGTGTCATTTTGGTTCATAGTCTCTGGTGGGTACACTTTTGTAATGTGAGATTTTGATTCGCTAATGGATTATGGCTTCTTTCTTGGTTACAAACAAAGAAAAATATGTCGTTTTTTAGATCCCTCTCTAGCTTGTATAGACAATGACCATTCGTTGGCTTTTGTTTTTGCTTACAATTTTTTTCACTTTTGTTGAGCGAATCCTCGATGCTCTTGAGAGCCGACTGAAGAAAAATCCGGATGGATGGAGGTGATGTAACTTGAGCTATCAATCGAAGTGGATCGGAACAGCAAACGAAAACATGTAAATAGTGACCCTAATGGCTTAATGTGTTGTGGTTCGTGTGTATCTTCAAACTCTTATGTACCTACCTTATTGCCAATTAAATCATAATCGCTTTCTAATAAACTCTTCGAAAGAATAGGCTGCTACTGTATTACATATTTGCATTTGATGTTTTATTTTACAAATAGCATGTTCAGAACCTGATTAGCATGAAGCAAATCATGCTTGTTTTGTAAAAGTAGTATTAATTTATTAATTAAGAGTTTTAAATTAGTTAACAACAAAAGCAACCTGAAAAAGTTGTTGTTAGTGGAGAGCCCATCACCTCTCGAAAACAGAAAGCCTTCTCTTGTCTTTCTCCCTCACTGCCTATTCTCATTCCTCGCTTCAACCTAAAATTCCTGCCCAAAATGTTCAGATCTATGCTTGTTCGATCCTCTTCCCCGGTGAAGCAAGCGCTTCTCCGTAGAGGATTCGCCTCTGAATCTGTTCCTCACCGCAAAGTCGTCATCCTCGGCGCCGCCGGTGGGATCGGCCAACCCCTTTCTCTTCTCATGAAGCTTAACCCTCTCGTCTCTTCTCTCTCCCTCTACGATATCGCCAACACTCCCGGTGTTGCCGCTGACGTCGGCCACATCAACACTCGATCGGAGGTATCCAATTCTCCCATTTTCACTCATCGCTTTCTCCCTTTGCATTTCGATTGCGATCTTCTTTTACATTCCATTGTAGTAGACTCGATGATCCTCCACGATTTGCTATTTGTATTTTGATAGTGGTTGTATTGGTATCATCATCGTTCTTTCATGTGAGATTATATCTTCTTCTTCTCTCTGACACAGGTTTGTGGATACATGGGTGATGATGATTTGGGTAAAGCTCTTGAAGGAGCTGACCTCGTTATCATTCCAGCTGGTGTTCCGAGGAAACCTGGAATGACTCGTGATGATCTTTTCAATATTAATGCTGGTATTGTCAAGAATCTCAGCATCGCAATCGCCAAGTATTGCCCACAAGTAATAGATAAATCCTTATGAATCATCTGAGCTTTTCCTTTACTATTGATCTGGTATTCAACAACCAAATGTGTGACCTTGCGAATTTCTCTTTTTTTTTTCTGAATCAGGCACTTGTCAACATGATCAGCAACCCTGTGAACTCTACTGTTCCGATTGCAGCTGAGATTTTTAAGAAGGCTGGTACTTACGATGAGAAGAAATTGTTCGGTGTTACAACTCTTGATGTTGTTAGGGCCAAGACTTTCTATGCTGGAAAAGCAAATGTCCCTGTTGCAGGTTTGCTCTTTAATGTCCTTTTTTTCTTTTTTGCGTCAGGGGAATGATTGTTGGCTAATCTAATTCGAACAATATGGTAATGCTATGAGTTGATGTAGCTTCTGATGTTTATATTTGAATGATTGCATATGCAGAGGTTAATGTTCCTGTTGTTGGTGGTCATGCTGGCATTACCATCCTTCCTCTCTTTTCTCAGGTTACCTATCGTCTTCCCCTCCCTTTCTCTTATACCGTGGCTATTGGTTATCATTTTGGTCTGTATTCGTCCTCAATTGTCTTTTGTTTGATAATATATAGGCTAGTCCTCAAGCCAATTTGTCGGATGATTTGATCAAGGCCCTCACAAAGCGTACTCAGGATGGAGGAACAGAAGTCGTGGAGGCGAAAGCTGGAAAGGGTTCAGCTACCTTGTCAATGGCGTAAGTTCGATAACTATCACTTTTTGTTTTGGCACAATCAATTGGCACAAACTGTTTTGAGCTATCTACTCTTTCTGGCATTCTTATTACGCAAAATGTCCTTTGGTCATGTGTTTTGTTTAATTCTCTTATGAAACCTGATTTTTCTGTGGATAGTTATGCGGGAGCACTATTTGCTGATGCATGCTTGAAGGGACTTAACGGTGTTCCAGATGTGGTGGAATGCTCATTCGTCCAGTCCACCATCACCGAACTTCCTTTCTTCGCCTCAAAGGTAAAGTGCACAAAAAACTAATTAACCATCAATCAAAATCACCAGATTATAGATCCTGAACCGCTTGTCTCTTTTGGCAGGTACGACTTGGGAAGAATGGAGTTGAGGATGTGCTCGATCTAGGACCACTCTCAGACTTTGAAAAGGAAGGCTTAGAAGCCCTAAAGGCAGAACTCAAATCCTCCATCGACAAGGGAATCAAATTTGCAAACCAATGAGTTTTTGCTTCTTTAAATAACTGATTTTGGACTAAAACTTTAGGTTCATGTTCTTGTCTTGCTGCTTTCTCCGGCTTTCAGTTTTCCGGTAGAGTTGTCTTCTTCCTCTGCACGACTTATAATAAGTCCATTAATAAATTCTCCATTTAGAACCATTGGGGACACTGTAATAATAAGTAAAAGAAAAACTGCTGTTGCTATGTAAGCTATATGATTCTTCTTCCTTTTTGGCGCTTTTTATCCTTCATCTTTTTTTATTTAAAAGAAAACAAAATCCTCAGTTAATTTGCGTTGTTTGGGCATCTATGCATTTATCTAGCTTGCACAGTATTTATTTAGTTACGAACAGGTGAAAGTGTACTTGTTGTTGGTATTGTTGGATCACGAGCCCTTCTGTCTTTATGATTTTTATTTTTGTTATTTACTTTGATAAATAAATAGATTGTGAAAAGAAGTGAGAAAGTGATGGGACATTCATGTCCCTTCTCAATGTCTCACCTTTTCTATTTTCCTTCTCCGTTTTTTTTGGTAACCAAAACATTTTATATGTGGAAATAAAATACTTAACTACGACTCACTCTATTTTATATTACTTATTATTTTACGTTTAATTTTTTATTTTATATTACTTATTATTTTATGTTTAATTTTTGGTTTTATATTATTTTTTATTTTGTACTATCACTGTAAATTTATAACTAATTTTTCTATTTTTATCCATATTTTTTAGTTTATTAATTATCATATTAAATAAAATAATATATTAATTAAAGATAAAATAAAATTTTTAATATATTTTTTTAATATATGTGAAACAACTTATAATAACAATTATTTCATAATACAAAAAGTAGTAAATAAATTGTTTGACAGCGCGCGTATATAAATTATACTCTTTCCGTTCCATAAAAATGAATTTTCCAAAAAAAAAAATTGTTTCATAAAGATAATTTTTAGTGGCTTCAACACATTTTTTTCATTTAACAGTAATAAATTGTTTATTGGAAAAAACTATGTTTCCCGTTTCACAAAGATGATTTTTTTGAGTTTTTTACCCATATTAAGAAAAATAAATAATTTTTTGTTAAAAATAGATTAATTTTCACAATAAACAGTGTTCAAGAAAATTTAACTAATAGTGTTTCAATAATTGTTTTGAAATTTACAATATATTAGCATAAAATAATAAAATTATATTGAAAACACTTAAAGAAAACTTTTAACGGAACAATTTTTTTTCTGGAAAAAATCATCTTAATGGAACGGAGGGAGTATTGAAATACTATTGGTTAAATTTTTTTGAAAACTGTGTATTGTGAAAATTATTACAAGGTTAATTATTTTTCTTAATATGTATGAAAAACTCAGAAAATTCATCTTGTAGAACGGAATGAGTAAATATCGATCTTTTTACTATATTTTTTTTGTCGAAATATCTATTTAGTGTGTTATTGTTAATACCCTTTCTAACACGGTTTAATAATCCCTCCATTTCTAAATAATTGATATTCTATAAAAAAAAATTGTTTCTAAAATATTGATGTTTTACATTTTTATGTAATTTTTATTAAGTAATAATGGTGAATTATGAAATTTAAGATATATTTATTGATTTTATTGAACTACTATTGGTTAAAACATATTGAAAAATTTTTAGCACCAAAAAATACATTTATAATTAAAATTTAATATGTTTTTTCTAATATATGTGAAAATTCTAAAAAATTAATTATTTAGAAATAAATGGAATATATTTGAAGTGATATTGGAGGATAACACTAACAACAACAACAACAACAATTTTTTTTTTTTGAAACAACAACAATTATGAGTAGTAAATAAATAGAGACCCTTCGAAAATGACAAATAATATCGAACAAACAAAAATAATATTGATAGCGAATGGACAGAAGAGTGTTTAAAACTAGTATATTATTCATTAAAAGAAAAAGGTAATATAATCAAATTTTTATGTTTTTTAGAATAAAGGAAACACGGAGACAAATGATTTTTATACAATCCGAAATGGTACTATCGATAATATACGATAAAAACCTTGAATTTTTGCCAATAAAAAAAAATTAAAAAATAAAATCGTGATTTCACTTGATAATCCAAGGGCAAACGCAAAATAGTTAATTTTATGTGAAGCCATTTGTCATGTTGTCGCCATGTCACCATTATTTGGTAACGAAGTCATGTCCTACGTGCCAATCCTCCTACGTCACGTGTCTTTCTCTTTCAAATTTGTCGTATTTGCACGTTCACTCCTCATACTGTTGAAACAAAGCAAACTGGGGTTTTACTTTTTTATTGTTACAACTTAAACCGTAAATTTTATCAAAATTTTATCACACAAAATTGCGAGTCGAATAATGTAAAGACATTTTTGAGCAATCGCCGACCAATGAAAGAGGTTTTATGAGCAAATGATAGATAGTCAGTGGATAATAACTGATTGGAAAACTCTAGAGATTATGGTTTTAATTGGTAATATTGTACCGTTGCGGTATAAGGTATATTGTTTTCATAGTTACTAATTATAAAATCGTTATCAAATTTTTTATTAAAAATGTTACATTCAACTTATTTTATATCGATTTCTTTTACTATTACTTTTTACATTTTTATACTATTATTATATAACTGTTTACCATTTTAGCTTACAATTAGTAAAAGATTTGTACCATTTTATATTAGTATTAATTACTAGAGTATAGTATATTTTAGATTTTCTTATTTTAAGATCTTTACATAGTTTGCGTAGCTATTTATCTCTCGGAAATCGTTATTCACATCTCCAAGACCTTTTCGTAGCTAAATCTTTGACCAAAAAAGTCAATAGTATTGTTTTAATTACTTAATGATGCCCATTCTTGAAACATGATTCCAACTTCCATCGTAATTGGATAACAAATTAAGAAGATTGTTAACCAGACCAAGTTGCATGTTTTCATTTTATATTTACTGACCCATGACAGACCAAAAGAGTCATAAATATCCACAAAAACATTGTGTGTGTCCATGCTACTAGATTATTTTTCATAATTACTTATCGATCGATTAGTTTGTTCCAAAAAAACAGTTACAAAAACAGGTTAGGCTGGACCGGGTTGGTTTGAATGTTCCCATCCAGATTTACACATTTGATTATTAGTTAGAAATTCTGCTGAATCTGTTATACATTTTATTAGTTGGTTAGACAATCGATTTTTATAGTACATTATACATAGAATAATACATTTTATATTACAAAAAAAAAATGAATTGATCTTTGACGCTTTTCGAACATCAGCTTAGTACCTAATTCTAAAGTCTCCGAACAAACGAAAGACTAGAGATGACCCGAGTAAGATCGCAATAAAACGGGTTTGGACACACATTTCGAAACCGCAATTCGTGGACTGGAACAAAATTTGGTCTGCTACAAGATGGCCCACTTGGACGCGGGCTGGCTCGTCTAAATTTTTAATTTTGACTAAATGACTTTAAGTTTAGTGTTTTTATGTGTTATTCTTGTTTCTATATTTGAGTTAAAATTTTTGCTTAAATCATGAATATATATTTGGTTTCATGTTTATTTAAATATGAATGAAGCAAGTTAGTCAAACCGAAAAATCCACGAATACATCATTTCTATCGACCAATTTTTTACGTTTAAATCATAAATGCAAAAGATATAACTTATATCACTAACCAAATTTAACCAATAATTTCTTTTCCATTTATCAATTGCAAACAAAACAAAAGAATATCATCAAGTTATCAATTATAATACAACATATATAATAGATGTGAGCCTAACTAAATAATGAAATATAAAAGTTTACGTACAAGCCAAAAAAACATATATAATACAAATTGATATGGTACTATGACAAAACCCAAATTGTGTATACACATATGTTATGTTAATCAAACAGAATCAAAGCTTTAGGAGTTAAATCAAAGTTTTTATATGTTATATTGATTTTTCACAAAAACAAGTCACACGATCCGCGGATTGGTCCGTAAATCCGCTAGTTTAAGTGGGTTGGATTTGGACATAGGTTTTAAAAACTGAAATCTGCGACGAACCTGTCCGTACAGACTGAAAAAGTTAAAACTGTCATGAATTGGACTACTTGAATGCGAGCTAGCCTGTGTTAGACCTTTACATAAGACTAATGCAAAATAACAAACATAACAAATTAAATTAAGATACATCACCAAGTGGTCAGTTAATTTACTAGCAAAGCATAATAAAGCTAAATCTTCAGTTAATTTAATAGCAAAGCATAATAAAGCTAAATCATAAATCTTACTTTCAACATCAATAATAATAAAACATACAATTACAATTATGTTTATGAAAAAAATGGAACCCTACAAACTACTTGCCTAGTTGCCCAAATGCCAGAAAATAAAATATATATGATGAGACTAACTTCCTCTATCGAATACTACTTAATAATGGCTTTATTTTAAAATATTGACGTTTTTATGCTTAATTGCGTTTCAAATCAATTTCCATAATCTTTTTTTTTTCCTGGTCGAAATCAATTTACATAATCATTCTATTTTGTTGTGTTGTGACTTGTGACCGTAATTCCAAGTGGAAGCTCCTTTGATTTAATTAATTAATAAGCAACCGTGGGATGACATATATTCTCTTTTTATCTATAAAATAATCTATTTAATGTTGTTATAAAGTAGTATATAATTTGCGTTGTTTGATCAATTATTTAATGTGTTCTTATTAGGTTTGTTAATTGACCCTTTTCTATAATGCTAATATGTCCCTTTCTAATTTATTATTCCATTAAAGTAGGTGTCCTTGATTGTAATTATTTATATATAGACAGAATAGTTTTAAACCAACAAATAATGCTATATAATATAATTTTCCAACTAATAAATAGTATTATGATTAAATAGTATAATATGGTGCGTTCAAATTGAACAACTTGAAAACTAATGTTAGCTTTACCGTACGTGTGTTCAAATTTAATATGGTTTCGTTGTCATTCGGTTTTTTAACCAATTTGGGGATATTTTGTATTACATAGTATATTATACGTTTATAACCACAATCTACACACCATATACGAATTAATTAGTTATGCGAGCTGTAGTCAATCGGTTGAAATTCAAGAATAGAGTCCCACCAATTATTTTCGAACTTGTAAAATCCGCAAGATTTAACTAATTCTGCGTTGAAGCTTAGATTGTCTTATACTCTCCATTATTATTTTATGTATATATATTTTTTCTTCTTAAAACAATTATTCATATAAATTAAGTAAAAAATACGTATTGGAAGCGCGCAATAAAAAATAACAATATCTGCTGTGAATTACTTTTATTTTATTTTAGCCATATCTAATAACTAGATACAACTCTAAAACAATCATTTTATAAACCCAAAAACCCGAGAAAAGTAGAGAAATATAAAGATCCTAGAACATTTATTCTATAAGAGCTTGTAGATTGTAAGACAAGATCAAAAGTGAAAACTTCATAGAATTGTTCTTAGCGTTGAGACTATAAGTTGTACTGCCGTGAAGAGCCTATGGGTTGTGTTGTACTATTATTATTTGTTGAATTCTTCTTTTGATCAAGTTTCGATTTTCCGAATAAAATGTGCTTTAGTTAACTATTGAGATTCTTACAAGAAAAAGTAAAGAAGTGGAGAGCATCAACAAACTTTTTCCATAGTATGGGTCAACTCCTTAAAAAGAAACCGAGAAGCACAAAAAGTTAGAATTGAACCTTGACCTAACCAAAACCATAGGTTTTATATTAGGGTATTTATTCATTTTATTGAATTTGGAAACCGAAAAAATAAACTTGTTTTTTTTTCCTAGTAATTTCAACTCTATAATAATTAAGTAGTATTATATAGATGATATATGCGTGACCAAAAAAAAAAATAGATGATATATGTTTTGCGTTATATTTTTAATTTTTTTTTTAATACAACTAGAATTTTTTGTGTGTGTTAGTTTAATAGTATATATTAATATCGTTGTTGCATAAATAAATCAAACTCAAATCCGATAATTATATGTGTGTGATTTTTACATTTTCCGATTCTGATCAAACATAACATTCTAAATATTTCTTATGAGATTAGATAACCTATTAAAATTTATAAACACGAACAAAATAAAACAAGAATGTTCAGTTATTTACTGTTAAAAATTTTAAACAATCAGGTTATTTTTTTTCCAAAACAAGAGATGAATGAATTTGGGATGCTAATAAACTTTTACTACCTAAAAAAGGAAGAAAAACAAAAGTACAAAGAAAAGAAAAAATTGAATGTGGGAAGCGATGAGGTGAGAGAGAGAGAGCTTTAATGAGAGCAAACACAAAACTCTGTCATCTTAGCAGTTGCGTCATCATCAAACCCACAAACACTCTTCTCTTCTCAATTTCACTTTTCCTTTTACCTTCTCCTTTCAATTTTCCCGAGAAAATTTTATTAATCCAAAAAAAGCTTCCTCTGGGTTTTTCTTGATTGGTCAATTACATCTCTCTCTCTCTCTCTGTCTTTTGCCTCATCTGTTTGGTCTCCTTCTTCCAAGTACATCAACCAAGTTAGCTAATTTAACCTTCCTAGAGACAGATTCAGACATGGGTTAGTCTCCAATTCCCACAAATCATCCTCCTCCTCCTCTTCTTCTTCTTGTTAGGCTTTAGCTCTCTGTGGGTTTTTAGGGTTAGGGTTTTTGAGGTGAGTATGCGGGAGTTACATCCATTTTGAGTTACTCTGGATTCCCCACCGTCTACCACCGACCGCCGTCGCCGTCGTCGCCGTCTCGACGAAGAAGACGCCGACCTTTCTCAATATGCTCAACCAACGGCAGACGACCAATTCCTCCACACTCCACCACCACCGCCTCCTTCTTCAATGAGGCACTCGGAGACGGCGAACGGAGGCTGCGGAGAGATCGTGGAGGTGCAAGGAGGTCACATTGTTCGGTCTACGGGAAGGAAAGATCGGCACAGCAAAGTCTGCACGGCCAAAGGACCACGTGACCGGCGCGTGAGGCTATCTGCTCACACGGCGATTCAATTCTACGATGTTCAAGACAGGCTTGGTTTCGACCGACCAAGCAAAGCCGTTGATTGGCTCATCAAAAAGGCTAAGACTTCCATCGACGAGCTCGCCGAGCTTCCTCCTTGGAATCCCGCCGATGCAATCCGTCACGCCGCTGCAAATGCGAAACCCAGAAGAACCGTTAAACCTCAAGTAGTCTCTGCTTCGCCGCCACCGCCGCAACAGCAACAGCAGCAGCTTCAGTTCTGCGGTGGTACAGGATTCGACGAGCATCAGAGTAACAACGAGAACGAGTCGAGTTTTCTTCCGCCGTCTATGGATTCAGATTCGATTGCTGATACTATAAAATCGTTTTTTCCGGTGGGTGGTTCTTCAACGGAAGCTACTCCGAATCAGCTTATGCACAACTACCATAACCATCATCATCATCATCATCAACAGCCGCCGGATTTGCTTTCTCGAACCAATAGCCAAAATCAAGATCTCCGTCTCTCGCTGCATTCGTTCCCGGATGGTCCACCGTCGCTTCTCCACCACAACCACCACCACAACCACGCCGGTTCTGCTTCAGCTTCCGTCGCTGAGCCTGTTATGTTCTACGGACAGAGCAATCCGCTAGGGTTTGACACATCGACGGTGGGTTGGGAGCAGCAGTCATCGGAATTCGGAAGGATTCAGAGACTTGTGGCTTGGAATAGCGGCGGAGGAACCGATACAGGAAACGGAGGAGGAGGGTTTCTGTTCGCTCCTCCTCCTCCACCTCCTTCGACGGCGTCGTTTCAGCCATTACTCGGCCAAAGTCAGCTTTTTTCTCAGAGGGGTCCCCTTCAGTCCAGTTACACACCCATGATCCGTGCTTGGTTTGATCCTCACCACCACCACCAATCCATCTCCACCACCGACGATCTCAACCACCACCACCACCACCACAACCACCATATTCAACCGCCGGTTCACCAATCAGCAATCCCAGGGATTGGATTTGCTTCAGGTGAATTCTCTTCCGGTTTTCGCGTACCAGCACGGTTTCAGGGTCAAGAAGAGGAGCATCACGACGGTCTCACCAATAAACCGTCCTCTGCTTCCTCTATTTCTCGCCATTGATATTAACAAATCGAAACCAAGTCGTCTCATTTCCAGGTTAATTCAAATTCTGTCCTTTTACATCAAAATTCACTGCTTTTTGGAAGTTCGTTGTTCATTGAACTCAAATAAAATTTTGCAGGGCTTGTCAAGCTTTCCAATTCACATTGAAAGCTTGGCTTAGACTGTTTGGAACAGGGAAGGTGTTCTCGGTTAGTATTCAATGGCCTGAAAAAAAAAAAAGCAAGGAAAGGATGAAAAGAGAGAAGAAGAACAACAAATGTGGCACCACAGTTTAAGGTTCTTCTTCTTCTTCTTTCAATATCCTGACCTTGCCAATTGTAAGTTTTCATCTTTTCACCAGTTAGACCAATGTTCTGTAGCTTAGTTATGGTTAGATTCCAAGGTTGCTTCTTGTTGTGTTGTGTTTGTATCATCATCATTATCCTCTTGTAACTGCTATACTCAGATACTTGAGAAAACTGTACTTCTTTGAACTTTTTGTGTGTAACTTCCATGGATGCTCTAATAAAGTCTTGAACTTTTCTCTTTATTTTCCTATGGGTTTTACTGCTTAAGAAACCTTAAACTTAGATAGGTAAATGCTCTGTTCAAAGCTTGGATCCTTGTTGCTAAAGAACATGAGCCAAGGTTGATTCTGATCCTTTGGCCCCAATCGATTAAAAAGAAAGAAAAAAAGTTGGTCATTTTCCATGAACAGTAAGTTTAATTGTTGCTTCTTCTGGAACATCAGGAGGATTTAGCCAGTTTCCTTAAATTACAAGTGAAACTTTCCTCACGAGAGTAAAAAAGGAGATTTGTTTTCTATGTCTCATGTCAATAATTGTTCTCTCTCAACCACTTTAATGGTAGGAGGAGATGCACCAAACTTGAATGTGATATTGTCTTTGATGAGTAAAAGAATGGGTACATGAGATAGGTATAGAGAGCCACCCATGTTGGTCTAAATGAAGAAACTTGATCAAAACTATTCATTCTTCTCTTATCATCTTTAGACTATCATATTGGATTGCAAGTTAGTCACACAAACAAAAAAACTTGGTTTAAATTGCATGATTTCAGATGTTTACTTACCTTCATTTAGCAAAGAGAATCAATTTAAAATTTACCTTTTATAAGGAAAGCCAACACCTTTTCATGTGATGTAATAAATACATCACCAACCATACCAAATGAGAAGGTGTTGAGATATCATAAAGTAACTTGCACCAAAACTAAAGATAGAAAAAAGGCCGAATCTTCATTTAAGTTCTCATGACTCATAAATCATATCCAATCTACCATTTATTCTCTCTTTTCATTTTCATTTGTCAACTGATTATATCATTCAATGGATTTGTTCTACAAGATAGTTATATAGTATAGTACAATCTTATATGTTATGACCAAGTAAAACGTTTCTCACTTAAAAACCTCAAAAATATCTAATGGGTTTGAGAGGGATGTTGAAGAAGATGGAACCAAAATTGTAAAAGAGTTGTCACTTTAAAGAATGGTCCCCTCTCTCTTTTGTAAGATCTCAATGCCTTTTTTATTTCAAAAGATCTACAGAAAAAAGTAAACAGCTTTTTAATAAGCTTTCTTCACTTCGCTCCTTCACCATAAATAATTGCAAATTTAAGAATTTGAAAGTAGTAAAGATTCTAATTATGAACACAAAAAGTGATCATTTTCTTCTGAGAGAAGAAGGCTATGAACAATCTTAAAGAGTTAATAGGGGATCCCACAAATGTAAGAACTTTCCAAAGGATGTCATAAATGTGAAACATAAACCTCAAAACAACTCTAAAGCTCAACATGTGATGCATGAAGCAATTATTAAAAAAAAAACACATACCAAAACATGTGCAATCACATCAGTCTCTTTGATATGAAGTAGTAACAAATCGTCTAATGTAGACAACATATGAACCTTACATTGGAAAGTTTCTGTGGCCAAATAAAACAAGTTCAATTTGGATAACAAATTAAAGAATGGTCTTTTGATGAAAGAACACTTGAAGAAGAAACAAAAAAAAATCAATCTATAAAACCGGTTCTTCTGAAAACAGCATTCCTTACCTGCCGGAGATCTCTCCCTTTAAGTGTTCTTCCTGCTCCTTCAAGCACCGAGCAAGATAACAACGAAGACTGCGCCAAAGACCGAGCTACAATCTCGTGTGGAGGAAGCATTTCCCCTTCTTCTTCATCTTCCTCCTCATCGTCCACAACATCAGTCAGCTTGAATTCCTTCTTATGGCGATTCATCATCGCCGAAGACACTAATGGCACTTGAACAGGAGCTGACTGAGGATACTTCCCTCCACCTATAAAAGAAGCCGAAAATGGCAGCCTCTCTTGAGGCGGTTTAGGCGCAGTAGGGATGGCTCGAGCCGAAGACGAAGAAGCAGCTGATGTACCACCGCCCGAAGAAGACGATGAAGAAACTGTAGAGGAGACTGAAGTTGAAAGAGCAGCAGCAGGCTTGTGGTGAAAGACATGGTTAAGGTAACTGTTTCCAGAAGGTTCTGGAAGAGCAGCGAGGATACCAGAAGCTTCAACGTTTTTCAAACCGCTTTTGCTCCTCTGAATTTGACGAGCAGGATGATGATGATGGTGTTGCGCCGGAGACGATACCGGAGAATGACGAGGCGCGTGAGATATGTCGATTGCGAAGATATCGTCTTCGTTAAACTCACCGTCTGCGGAGGCGGAAGGAGAAGCTGACAACGGCGAAGGAATTTCGATTCGTGGGTTTTTGTTCATTTTTTTTTGTGTTGTTGTAAAACTTCTTTGAGATCTGCAAATCGGAGAAAATTAGGTCGATTTGATAATGAAAAGTTTCGACCCAGAACAAAAGATTGGATTTTTTAAACGAATTAGATCGATTCATGTAGAAATTTCTGGTTTTTATGGGTCGTATAAAGAAAGGTCGTTTTCAATCAAATCTTCCAAAATATTTTACTGAGAGAACTCAATCATAAGGTGGGATTTTCACAATTAATTGAAAAAGCTCTTCATGTAAACAAGAACAATTAGGTCGTTTTTTTTTTCCAGAAATCTCGAATCATAAGAAATTTGCAGCAAACACGAAAGTCGATCCATCAAAAGAAGATGAGATTAAAGCAATCAATCAAGAAGTGATTCAGATATCGAAAATTACCTCGACTCTGGGAAGAAGAACAAATATAGCAGCAAATCAGATGCACGACGAACTAGCGATCTAAATGTTCAGCGACAGAGACAGAGAGACAAGAAACAAGAAGACCTGAATCATGACATTTCTAGTTTGACATACGGACAATACGTCGTCGTTTTCGTAATGTAGAAGCCCAATAGAATAGGCCCAAAAACAGAGTAATATATAAGAACATAACGTTGAAGATTTTCCGTTACTGTTTAATGGAAAGGTTAAAGAGTTTGTATATAAAAAAAAAACAATTTATAGAAAACAAAACAAAAATTTTAGAAGCAAACCAGACAATTCTTAGAATGTGAAACATAAACCGGTTTTATTTTGTTGATTCAATCAAAAATCATCCGGAATTAGGCTTTTTGGATTTTGCTGGTCTTTGGTAAACCCGGTTTAGCACAGGGCTTCTTTGTGATCACATTGGGTGATAATTTCTCCGATTTTGTAGCTGGTTTGATCGGTTTAGTGACTTGGCATTGAGCCCTAATCTCCCAAGGTCGAGCCGAAATCCACCGTTCTTTCCAACTCCATCCCCAGTTCTCTTTGTCTAGGTTAAACGAAGCTTGACCTAGATACTGTGTAGCATTAGCTCTCCACTGCAAAAACCAATAACCAGTAACTTGAGCTACGAGATATCTAAAATACAAGCCAATCAATGTATAGTTTGTTACGAGTTCCAACATAGTTAAAGGTCATTGACCTGATGAGAGAAAGCATAAGCCATTGCTCGTTCACGTTTCACAGTAGCTTCTTCTCTCTGTTGTATCCTCGCGAGAATCTCCTCCATTGTTTCAGATCCTCCACACCATTCAACTTCTACCTCTTGAAGCTTGATCTCGAGTTTCAAACGATTCTCTAATCTTTTGTGATGGAGTCTACCTTGTGTCACCATATACAAACGTCTTGCTCTGATCTGACTCTGTATATCGCACCAAGAATGCATTACATTGAGTGCAGTCGAAGTTTGGTTCCTCACCGTATGGCTTTGGATCAATGAGTTGTATCTCTTTGCGCATTTCAAGCTCGATAGTCTTTTTCTCGCCTGCAGATTCACAAGAAAGGTTACAACATGGAGGTATAAATCAGTTTCTGTTTTTTCAAATGACAAACCTTGTGTGCTCGAAAAGCCTTTTGAATGCGAATAACAGCGATTTCTTGGGTAAGCGTAGTGGAAGCAGAGCTTGATTCGATCGGTTTGACACGGTTTGATGTTTCAGAATGTACCTAACAAGAAACATATTTTCTTAAGTCATTAGTATATTAGAAAGAACAGAGAATGAAACAGAGTTTTTTTTACTAACGTTGCCTTGATTTGATTTGTTCTGTTTTGTTCCTTTTAGACAGATTACAGAGCGAAGCAACCATCCAGTTCCCATACCAGAAGATTATCAGTATAAAACTGAGAGATCCAGAACATACAAAAATGTTCTAATGGAGAAGATAATGTTGGCTGCAAGATTGAGCTAGGTTATGTGAAAGAGAGATGATAGATTCGAATGTCTTCTTTCTTTTAAGGCACAAGAAGATTAATGTTGAGTGGTTTTTAAGAGATTGAGAGAGATGAAGCTTCGCTCTCTCTGTGGTGAATAAATCCATCTTTGTGATTGACATTTCACCCAATGGTGAAGGTGTTGTTTTGATCTTTTCTTCAAATACAAGGTGGGGTTGTTTCTGATCAATTTAATTATTTTAGGCCCAGATTGAGGAAACTGATCGAAATATAAAGGACGAGATGGTAATATATGCAGGGTGACAAAAAGGTCATAATTTAAAAAAGCAGACCTTCCGCGATTGCTCCCGGCGGGGCTCGAACCCGCGACCTTCGGCTCATAAGACCAACGCTCTGACCAACTGAGCTACGGGAGCTGCTTGATTGTTATATTCCACAATCTATTATAATTCTCTGTTTTATTATTCGTCTCTTATTCATCTTCTCTTCTCTACTATGTTTTGGCACCAGAGCTTCTATCTTATAATCAACTTGTATAAATGTTTGATATTGAAGCATTATTGGTTTATATACCCTTAAAGATGCAATATTGACTCTGAAAATTAATCAGAAGTTACACTAGTTCTTAAAAAACAATCATTCAAAAAAATTAGTTTCTTGGATTTCTTGGCAGAATTTCTTTTTAACAAACTATGTAAATGAGACTTCTCCGTTCTCTATGTATAACGGTTTAATTGTTCTCACTCTCGTCTTTCTTCACCATTATTACTCCAACTCGAAGAGAACACAGAAACCTTGATTTGATTTAATCGGTCAAGAAACAGAGTCATGTTGGGAGGTGGTTCATCAGAAGATCCCGACGACAAGAAGAACGATAATGAATCTAATCACAAGCTTACTGAAGAAAACAGAGACGTCGACTCGGCGATGATTCCGATATCAGAGACCACAAAGCCGAGAGAAAGACACTCTGGGATTACAATACGAGAGCCCACAGGGTCACAATCAGTTCTTGCTAGTCCATTGAAAAAGCGGAAAATACTCAGAGAATCGATCGTTGGGTCATCATCATCATCGGTTGTTTCAGTTGCATTACCAATAGAGATCTCTAGTCAATCTTTCAATGGCGGAACCATTACTACTACAACAACTTCTTTTTCTTCTTCGAGTATTCCAGTTGCAGTCCCGCAAGATCGTCGAGTTGAAACAGAGGCCATTACAACATCGTCGAGTTTGTCTGTGATTCCTTCTTCTTCGAGCCTTCAAGATTCCATCTTTGGTTCATCATCATTAGGTTCAAACAACACAAGACCATCGAGTAGTCTCCCATACTCTGTTCCGTTGGGGTCATCAACACCATCTTCTTCTTCAATGGTACAATAAGATCCAAGATCGTATTTTGTCTACTGTTGTAGTATTGATTGCGTTTCTTCACAAAAGGTTTCTTTTTTTTTCTTTTTAATCTGCAGATGAGTTTAGTCCAAAGTTATGGAGGTCGACCACAAGATTACCTCACGACTGCTATGACACGACCTCATGGTTTGACACAATTTCATCCAAATTTGCCAATAGCTGACGGTATCCCAATTGCTATCCGAAGATATAGTCAACCTCGATTGGATTCCATTACAAGATCATTGAGTTTGTCTCTCAATCCGGCGAACCTGTCCATCTATCGGTCACAACAACAGCCACAAATCTCTTTCTTTAACTCTAAGAATCTCCCGCAGTGCGACGGGTTTGATAGATTCACGAGTCTCAGGATACAACCACTGATAATCGTGTTCGCAACGGGAAGAACTTACTGATAAACGGAGAGATTGTGTTTTGAATGATTTTCATATTTTTTTTTCTGTGTGTGTTAGAATGCTTAGGTGGAAGAAGACGATGGCTTCTTATATAGGCGCAAGGGAGAGCGGTTTTAAAATCGTCACGGAGCAGTTAACCGCGTGAGAAAACCGCCGAGCGGCCCACGCCCGAGCCCGAGCCCGGCCCGGTTCGGTTCGGTTCGGCGCGCGTGTGGGGTTTCCCACTTCTCACACTTTGTCAATAGATGTGTTATGTTTTGAACATAGACACATGAGTGACCATATATATACACTATGAAAAACTCCCAAACTTTAGATGTTGGACTTTTTAAGTGTCACTCACTTACCAACCAAGAGGCTTTTCTCATTCACATTTTAGAACCCATTTTGACAAAACAACAAGCCCACTCAATGGCCCAATTGATTCAAAATCACGGTTCCAACAATCCCCCACATGAATAGAAATGACTCTAAACAGGTGAAGACTCAAACTTGACTTAACTACTAGACACTATTGACCTAGACTAGACACGACTTGACTAGACTAGACCGATAGTCGAGAGTATGCGAAAATGCAGCTATATCTGAGAGGTAGCATTTTTCAGCTTTGAACCAAGCATCTTTGATATCTGTCGGCTTTACTTGGCCAGGAGGTAAACATGATGTTTTGAACCAACCGGAGTTTAATGTAAACCTAGACAACAGAAATCGCATAGCGACATTTTCTCGTAGAGATCAGTTCTCTATTGTGTTCATTTTGGCCTTGAACGTATCCTGGTTATCATGAGTGAACTTGGATAATATAGCCTGACCTTCATTCTCCTAGAAACGGCCCCATTTCACACTCACTAGGTGATCTGCCATTAACTTTGTTTTAGATTTTTTCTGTATTATTCCACAGATATCTCAAAGTTAATGAATCATTAAAAGCCACAGCTTAACCTTTCCTCATACACAAACAACACTGTTTATTATCCTAGGAGCTGGGTATAGACATAGTTTTTACAGGGTACAGTTCTGAATCAGCTTGATTTCGTAGTCCCTTTTGAACCTAGATCTTGGGATCTCCAGTCACATAGGTGGGGTTTCCATCAAGCGTCATCGTATGTTATAGGATTTAAAACCATTCCTTTTGATAATTTAACAACTTGATCTCGTGGCAAACTTTTAGTGAATGGATCAGCTAAGTTTTCTGCTGATTTAATATAATCGATCGTGAGTACTCCAGTTGAGATCAGTTGTCTAATGGTCTTGTGTCGCCGTCGAATGTGGCGAGATTTACCATTGTACAATTTATTCAGTGCCCTTGATATCGCTGATTGACTATCACAGTGTACACGTATTGCTGGCACTGGTTTTTCCCACAGTGGTATATCTTCCAAGAAATTACGAAGCCACTCAGCTTCTTCTCCGGCTTTGTCTAAAGCTATGAACTCTGATTCCATGGTTGATCTTGCCAGTAAGGTTTGTTTGGAAGACTTCCAGGATACGGCTCTACTGCCAAGCGTAAAAATATATCCGCTTGTTGATTTCGAGTTTCTAGAATCCGAAATCAAATTGGCATCACTATAGCCTTCTAGAACCGCTGGTTCTTTACCATAGTGCAATCCATAATTTTTGGTGTATCGAATATAATTTAATACCCTTGTTATGGCTTTCCAATGAGTATGACATGGATTACTCGTATATCGACTTAGTACATTTACTGAGTGTGCTAAATCGGGTCGAGTACAATTTGTCAAGTACATTAAACTTCCAATCACTCTTGCATACTTTACTTGTGACACTGGTTCACCTGAATTCTTTGTTAGATGCATTTGAGGGTCCATTGGAGTTTTTGCAGTTCCATTGGAATAGGTCTTGAATCGTTCTAGGATTTTTTCAGCATAATGATCTTGGGATAATGTAATTCCTTCAGAAGTTCTGATAATTCTTATTCCGAGAATTACTTCCGCTAATCCCATATCTTTCATGTCAAATTTTCCTTTGAGCATTTTTTTTAGTTTTATTGATGATATCTTTATTGCTTCCAATGATGAGCATATCATCTACATATAAGCATAACAAGATATACTCTGTTGGAGTACTCTTGTAATATATGCATTTATCACATTCATTGGTGCGGAAACCATCTGACAGCATTACATTATCAAACTTTTCATGCCATTGCTTAGGAGCCTGTTTAAGACCATACAGAGATTTGACAAGTTTACACACTTTGTGTTCTTGTCCGGGGATAATGAACCCTTCTGGTTGTTTCATGTAAATTTCTTCTTTTAAATCACCATTTAGAAAAACAGTTTTGACATCCATTTGGTGAATTTCAAGATCCCGTAATGCAGCAACGCTTATGAGCATTCTGATGGAAGTTATTCTCGTTAATGGAGAATATGTACCAAAGAAATCCAGGCCTTCCATTTGCCTGAATCTTTGCACCACAAGTCTAGCTTTGTACTTGTCTATTGCTCCATCATATTTTAGTTTTGTTCTAAAAATCCATCTGTTTCCAATAGCTTTACACCCTTGTGGCAGATCAGTTATCTCATAAGTGTTGTTCTGCATAATGGAATCCATCTCATCGTTAACGGCTTCTTTCCAAGAAGGCGCGTCTAGAGTGGACATTGCTTCCATAAATGTTTTTGGCTCATTTTCCGCTAGAAAAACTACCAAAAATTCTGAGCCAAAATTTTTCTCTTTACGAGCTCTTTTACTGCGCCTAGGTTCTTCTGCCTCTTCAATTTCGTCATTTAGGGTAGTGCCTGAGTTACTTGCTTCGTTTCCAGAGATACCCGCATCGCGTTGTTCACGAGTTCGTTTATTACTTTCTCTATCTTTACATGGAAACACATTTTCAAAGAACGAAGCATTTCGTGACTCCATTATAGTGTTTACATGTATGTCTGGTATATCTGATTTAAAAACCAGAAACCGATAGGCAGTACTGTTATGCGCGTATCCGATGAAAATGCAATCTACCGTTTTTGGGCCTATTGTAACCTTCTTTGGAAGTGGGACTGCTACTTTTGCCAAGCACCCCCACACTTTCAAGTATTTGTACGAAGGAACATTACCTTTCCAAAGTTCATATGGAGTTTTTCCAGTAACTTTATGCGGTATTTTGTTAAGGATGTAATTTGTGGTAAGCAAAGCTTCCCCCCACATGTTCTGGGCTAACCCAGATTCCTGTAACATTGCATTCATCATTTCTTTAAGAGTCCGGTTTTTTCGTTCCGCAACTCCATTGGATTCCGGTGATTATGGAGTAGTTGTCTGGTGAATGATTCCGTGTTCACGACCGAATGCATTGAATGGTTCACCATATTCTCCTCCCCTATCACTCCGGACCATTTTAATTGTTTTTGCAAGTTGATTTTCGACTTCCAACTTGTATTCTTTGAATTTCTCCAAAGCTTCATCTTTGCTACGTAACAGATATACATAGCAAAATCTTGTACAATCATCAATGAAAGTTACAAAATATTTCTTTCCACCTCTAGTTTGAATAAACTTTAAATCACACAAGTCTGTATGAATCAATCCTAGAGGTTCAGTTGTTCTTTCAACATGTGGTGATGGAGTTTTAGTGAGTTTTGCTTGAACACAAATCTCACATTTATCTTTGCTTATTTTCTGTTTTAGAATCAAGTTCATATTCATTAATCTACTCATAGATTTGAAGTTAACATGTCCTAAACGTTCGTGCCATAAATTAAAAGACTCCGCAACATAAGCAATAAGATTCCTATTCATCTTGTTCTTCGAGGTTGATTACATCATTGACAACAACGTCAGAAGAGCGAATTACATTTTCAACAGACATTTTAAACAGACCATCACACACAAATCCCTTACCCAGAAACATTCCATTCTTGGTTAACACGAGCTTATCTCCTTCCAGCTTGACAGTGAATCCGTGCTTGCTTAGGAGAGATCCCGAGATCAGATTCTTGCGCATGTCCGGCATGTGGACCACGTTGTTCAGGGTGAGTTCACGTTCAGAGGTAAGTTTCAGAAAAATTTTTCCGTATCCCGCGATCTTCGAAGTAGCAGAGTTCCCTATGCAGAGCTTCTCATCTCCCTTGTTCTTCCTATAGGTGGAGAACATTTCCCTATCCATGCATATATGCCTGGTTGCACCGGTATCAAACCACCAAGTCTTTGGGTGGCTTTCAGCAACGTTTGCCTCAGTGACAACCGTACACATGTCAGCATCAGTGATGGTTGAGGTGAGGTTAGCTTCAAACTTAGCATTTTTCTGGGCGGCCTTCTTACTGCGACACTCGAAAGACTTGTGTCCCACTTTACCACAGTAGTTACAGGCTCCTGAAAACCTTGGCTTTGAAGGTTCACCACCAGCCTTCTTCTTGAACTTTTGAGTTTTCTGAGGAGCAACCTTTCCCTTGCCTTTGTCTTGGCGCCCTTTCTGCCACTTTCCTTGCTTAGCATTCTGGTGCTCAGCCAAATTCGCATTGTTTTCACCGGTCTGAACGCTAGCAGCTTGAAGGTTCATGCGGTTTGTGGACTCAATCCGAAGTCGCATAATCAAGTTCTCCATACTGATCCACTTCCTCTTCAGCTTGAGGTAGTTCTTGAAGTCTGAGAATCCTGGCGGAAGCTTCTCAATCATGCATGCGACCTGATAGGTTTCGCATAGCCTCATGCCCTCGGCATGAATCTCATGGAGAAGGTTATGCACCTCGTCAACTTGTTCCATCAGGGGGCGAGAATCCACCATCTTGTAGTTCTCGAATTTTGCCACAGCATGCTTCTGGGATCCAGCATCTTCTGAACGGTACTTCTTATCGAGAGAGCCGCAGAGTTCTTTCGAAGTTGCAGCATTACTGAACCCGTTGGACCGCTGGTCGATCAGACGGCTCTGGATGTAACCTTTGCACAGAAAGTCACCATGGTTCCACGCATCAACACTTCCAAGAGCTCGAGGATCAGTATTATTCGCTGGGAGAATGGGTTTCTCTTCACGAATGTACTTCTCCAGATTGAGCGTGGTAAGATAGAAGTGCATCTTCTTCTGCCACATCTTGAAGTATCTTCCGTCAAACTTATCCGGAAGCAGACCAGCAGAATTCCCAGATAGAATCTGCACTGGTGGAACCGTAACAGTGACAGCCGGTTGAGTCCCAAACAGCACTTGAGCAGTTGGCGTATCAGAAGATTCAACCTCAGTGGTTATGTTAGCCGCAACATCAACATTCATTGGTTCGTTTTCGTTTTCGGTTTCCATTTCTGATAAACGAAAAAAGACAGAAAAGAAAGAGATAAATTAGAAATGATTTAATGTGTAAACAGAAAATCAGAGGAGTTCGATAATGATTTAGAATTGCAATTTAGAAAGTATTATCGAACAATAGAGATGTTTAAACGTTCGCAAACGGTAAACGAAATGATTCGACCCCACAGAAAGTAATCGGCGAGAACGTTTTTACACGATCGCGATACAAGCTTTCTGTTAAAAAACGTTTCTATTATCGCAATCAAATCCGAAAGGATTTTCTTAGAGTTAAGATTGTAGGACCGAAATTGGCACACTATGAGATTGGAGATGAATTACGATAAGAAATACGTTAAGGGAAGAGATCAGAGACAGAGAGTGGAGTCGAGATACGAAATCTCTTTCCTTAACTCTAAGAATCTTCTGCAGTGCGACGGATTTGATAGATTCACGAGTCCCAGGATACAACCACTGATAATCGTGTTCGCAAGCACTCGAAACAACGATTCTAACGATATAGGCGCAAGGGAGAACTTACAGATAAACGGAGAGATTGTGTTTTGAATGATTTTTTTTTTCTGTGTGTGTCAGAATGCTTAGGAGGAAGAAGACGATGGCTTCTTATATAGGCGCAAGGGAGAGCGGTTTTAAAACCGTCACGGAGCAGTTAACCGCGTGAGAAAACCGCCGAGCGGTTTGTGGGAAAACCGCCGAAGAAAACCGCCTTAACCGCAAGAGAAACCGTCGAGCTGTTTGTGAGTGTTTTGGGCCAAAAACGAGAGGCTTTAAAAAGCCCATTTACTTGGTCCAAAAAGAATAGTCTTGATGGACCTGCCCACGCCCGGCCCGGTTCGGTTTGGTTCGGCGCGCGTGTGGGGTTTCCCACTTCTAACACTTTGTCAATAGATGTGTTATGTTTTGAACATAGACACATGAGTGACCATATATATACACTATGAAAAACTCTCAAACTTTAGATGTGGGACTTTTTAAGTGTCACTCACTTACCAACCAAGAGGCTTTTCTCATTCACATTTTAGAACCCATTTTGACAAAACAACAAGCCCACTCAATGGCCCAATTGATTCAAAATCACGGTTCCAAGAGTTTCTGCCTCTCGATCCAAATATGAGGAACCTAATTGCAACTGCAGTCCTAGGAAACAGTCAAGCTCCAGCGGAAGACATATCAAGGATCTTCCGGATTGTTTCTGACATTCCGTCTTCTTCGAACCTTCACGGTCCCAACTTTCAGCCATCGATTCAAGGAAACATGACAAGACCATTGAGTGTCAATCCTCACATTCCACATTCTGTTTCCAGGCCAATACGAGCGACTACACTTTCAGATCTTGTGGGGTCATCACGTAGTGTTCAAGCTCAATCCACTAACCAACAACAACATCACCCTTCTTCGTCTTCTTTAATGGTATGATAAGCTCCAACTTCCAAGATGGTATTTACTTTGTTTCTACTGTCATTGTCACCAAAAGTAAAAGGGCTTTTCCTTTTCTGCAGGGTCTACCACAACATCACCTAAGACCCTATGATTTGAGTCAGCAGCCTCCATTAATGTTGCAGGATGTTGGAGGAGGTTTGGATCTTAATCTGCCGGCTAATAATGAAGATGATGATGGAGAAGAAGATGAAGATTTGGATCTTAACTTGCCGGCTCCTGATGAATGATGAACCAAATTAAGAGGAAGTTTCGATCACAGTTTATAGTATAACAAAAAAAAACAGAGGATTATTAGACTATTATAGAGCCAACTAACTAATCGCGGTTAGTATATATTCTCAAATTGTATAAAGAAAGATTGATCATGTAGACTAATGATGGTGATTCGAGCTATTTCTCGGATTTTAAACTAGTGAATGTTGTTGTCTATTGTGTTTGTCACAGAGAATTAAAGGAAGAATTTTGATTTGTTGATGGTGTGAGAGTTAGTTAAGAGAATGTGATAATTAACGACTTTTTCAATCATATCACTAAAAAAGTTTTTTCTCAAATACCCGACCCGATGCTACTCGGATCTAGATCCGACCCGTAAGTAGATCTGCGCAAATTTCATCCAATTGCGTCTCTCTCCCTTTCAAAGGCTCAAAATTTAAATCTCTCTCTCTCTTCTTGTGCGTTTCTTCTTCTTCTTCTTCTTCCTCTTTCGTCTGTACGCGTTTTCTTACCGGTTACCTGCAAAATCTCCGAAGAGCTTCTTATCTGATCGAAGAAACCCTTGGGTTATCATAATGGCGGCTTATAGAGCTGACGATGATTACGATTTCCTCTACAAGGTGGTACTTATTGGTGATTCCGGTGTCGGTAAATCTAACCTCCTCTCTCGATTCACGCGAAACGAGTTTAGCCTCGAGTCTAAATCCACGATCGGTGTTGAATTCGCCACCCGAAGCATTCGTGTCGATGAAAAAATCGTCAAGGCTCAGATTTGGGACACGGCTGGTCAGGAAAGGTATATATATATGTTATAATTTCCCAATTGATCGATGAATCTATGACCCTTCTCTTCGTTCCAATTCGAGTTTTTCGTTGATGTTACCCTAATCGACATTTTGGGGCTACAACTTTAGTTTTTTTGTATGAATTCAGCTAAAAATTGTTGATATTGTGTTAAGTTATAAAATTGGATCCAGAATCTCACGAGCTAAATTTTTTATTTTGTTTGTTTGTTTGGAAGATATCGAGCAATCACAAGTGCATACTATCGAGGAGCTGTAGGGGCTTTGCTTGTCTATGATGTTACTCGGCATGTAACGTTTGAGAATGTTGAGAGATGGTTGAAAGAGCTTAGAGACCACACAGACGCCAACATTGTGATCATGCTTGTTGGTAACAAGGCGGATCTACGTCACCTAAGAGCTGTTTCAACCGAAGACGCCAAAGGCTTTGCTGAGAGAGAGAACACTTTCTTCATGGAGACATCTGCACTCGAAGCACTGAATGTCGAAAATGCTTTCACTGAAGTGCTTTCTAAAATATACCGTGTGGCAAGCAAGAAAGCGCTCGATATAGGAGATGATCCGGCTACTCTTCCTAAAGGACAGAGTATCAATGTCGGGTCTAAAGACGATGTTTCTGAGATCAAGAAGGTCGGATGCTGCTCAAGTTGATCTCTATTCAGCCATTTTGTTTCTTAGGAAACTATATAGTTTGATTACCTATGGAAGATATACAGATGATTCTGCCTTGTGATTTCCTTTTGGTTGCTTCTCTTTCCTTCATTTGGTGTAAGTTTCTCAGATCCTTATAATGCATTAACTATTTTACGTAATCATATTCCAAAAATCTACGAGCAAAGAAAGGAAAGATACTTTAGATGAAGAGAGCAAAAGAAACTAAAGAGGAGCAAACAAATGTACAAAGAACCAAAGAAGCCTGTACAGTTTTCATAGTCACTAAGCCAACCTCAGCTTTAGACTGTTAACACAAATTATGTGCACAAAAGTACAAATATACAGAATTTGGGGGCTGAACCTTACCCTGACTCTGTTTCTCTTATAAAACCGATAGATAAAAGTAAGTCCGAAAAAAAAAACCATCTGCCGGTAACTTCTCCTATGCTTTACCGTACCTTCTTCTTCTCCATGACCAGTGCCTCTGATTTACAGATTGGGCAAACGTTCTTGATAACCAACCATTTCTTCAAGCATCCTGAATGGTACGCGTGCCTGCAATCCAACGTTGCGATCTTATCTTGGTTCTTGTAGTTTTCCTGTCCATTCCCCATTAAAAAACAGACGAGAGTTAGCGTGTGTGAATGTTTGCATAAGCTTAGAGGATGCAGTCTCAAGATTTCTTGGCTTTACCTGGCATATCGTGCAAGAATCGGTTTCTGGATCGCTGGATGGAGCTTCTTCCAGGTTGATTCTGGTCGAGGTTCTTCTTTTCAGAAGATATTTAACTTCTTCTTCTGACAAGCCAGTCTTCACAGTTCCAATCTGGTCGCTCAAAGCAAGAAGCTCCTGCGCCACCCAGGTTTTGAATGTTATAAGATAAGTAAAACCAATTTGAATTCATTAAAATAACTATATTGTGAAGAGTAATGGTGGACTAATGTGATTAGCTGTTTGGTCAAGAGTAAATGTGGACTCACCTCATATGACATGTGCTCTATGTCCAAACGCATGTCTTGATGATGATCGACATAATTAACAGCATCGTAGAAGTCTCCTTCCTCAAAAAATGCAACTTCCTACACATATTAGCATTAAAAAGAAGCCAATATTAGAGAGCAGATACTCTTGAACAAACTGACACTAGAAGATGAAAAGTGTGCTGAAGAGGATATTACATCTGCAGGAATTGATCTAAAGTTAGGCAGTCCATGGTGTCTAAGAGTCGCTGCAGGTACAAAATCATCTCGGGGATGTTGCCGGTTTATCCTAAACCCGGTTGATTGAACCGGTCCCACATGACTGTATGAATTATCATGCATAGTCCCGGGAACAGTGTATGAGCCTGAAGCCATGTGAGGGTATACGGGAGGAGGAGGAGGAGGAGGTGCCGGATGATGGCTAAAATAGTTATGCCCAGGGTATACAAACGGTGCAGGGTTTCTGCTACTAGATGTTTCATGGTATCTCGGAAAGCAAACATTGCCAGAGTCATTGGAGCCAGCAACAACGTTACCTAAGAGATCATTCAAGAAGAAGAATAAGATTTTGAAGAACTTGAAATAAAGACCAATCTCAACGATGAGGATAAGGATAGTACCATGCATATAAGGTAGAAAGGTGGTGCTTGGGACCAAAGCGAAGACGAACCATCAGATCTGTTGCCATTACAATGTTGGTCAAACCAGATTGGGGGTGGAGGTGGAAAAGGATGAGCTGAATAGTTTCCTTGAATGAAATTGTTATGACCATGAGAGAGACGCGGATCCATTGTAGCTGCTCCTGCTCTGTTCCTAACACTTCTCTGATCTAGTGGTTGTGGGTAAGTACCAAACTGTGAAAATGATGAAGGTGCTGTCTCTGGTGTATTCAATTGGGGGAAAGAACAAGAAGGAGCTGCTGCTGGAGTGCTTAGATACTGATAATGTCCGGGCACTACTTCAGCGTTCTTTCTTTTGTATCCGTGACCCATAAAATGGGCATTCCTCTCATGTTCAGTGGAATTAACTCCAACGACTGCACCATGATGATGGCTTCCATGAGGAAACGGATGACTCGATGTCGATGGAGCATGAAAAGGCGCATAAGGAGGATAGAAATTTGGTGTGGTTGACATGCCATTGGCAGCACCAAGATTTGAAGCACGTTGATGATGGTACTCTGGAAGCCCGTAGAACATTGAGTTGTTGTCATAGGGTTCTTGCAGAGAATACGGTTCTAAATTAGGAACAGTATTCATGGGTGTAATATCTGGATGCAGAAAGTTAGTTACAAAGCCTTGAGAACTCTGCTCCATGTCTGAACCAGTCATCATATTTGTTTGTCTCATATTGCTAGCTGCAGAAACCCACCCCCTGGTAATTGAATTTACAAAGATCAGCAACATTACAGCGAAAGAACAAAAGCTCGATGCTATTACATCACACGCTGATATATCTAGTAATGAAATCAAGACATGCAAGAAGTAAATATTCTCCCCTAGTTTGTCCCGAGAATGCAACACACAAGGTCTCAAAACATCCCCGGATATTTTTTCGTCATCATCCAAAGTTATAGAACCACAAAGAAACTGTATCCACAGAGAGCACATAGAACATTCAAGCTTCACGGATATACATTGTAAATAAGGAAACTTTTAACTGCAGAGATCAAAACCCAATTCAGAAAGCAAGAACAAACAATCCGAATTTTACGAGTTTCTTCAAACCTCAAAAACATGCCTTACCAAAAAATCAGATCAAAATTCCATTCACATAGTATCAATCCTGACCTTTGAAACATTGAGATTGAAGAAAAAATAAGCTTGTGCAACCAACAACTTGTATTTAAAGATGATCGGAAACTCCATTGTAACACAATACAAAAAATCTAACAACCTAAGACGATCAGAACAGATTAAACACAAATTATGACAGTAACCCAGAACAATGCAATTCTTCAGCAGCTCGTATCAAAACAATTCCAAAGATAATCAACAAAACAAACCCACCAAAAAAAGCCAAAACGAATATAAAACTCAGAATCAAAAGCTCCGATGATAATCATAAAGAGATAAGTACCTGATTATCGAGAGAATTTAATCAGGGAGAGAAAGATCCAAGGACGAGAGAGAGAGACAGAGGAAGACGTCGGTTTTTTTTTTTTGGTTCTGGTTTCTAATTTATTTCCTTCTCACGGTGACGGAAGGTTTTTATTTTCCTCTTCTTTGCAGTTTCTTTCTTTTTTTATTCTTTTCTCTTATGCTTATCTTTAAAAATAATTTATTACTTTTTTATTCATTGGTTTATTGAGCTTTCTACCAGCAAATATTTTATTTAATTTTAATTGGAAACACATCCTAATTATGAGAACGACGTCGTAAATTATTGCTTTAATTAATTAACACAAATCTTTTGATTTCTCTAATTACTACTTTTGATATAAGAAGATCGCTTTTGTCTTGTACCAAACCAAAGCATGCTATTGAATTTAACCCAAAAAAAAAAGCATGTTATCATCAGCCATTAATGAAGATTATGACTTTACTCTAACACAAACAATTTTGTAAACTCTTAATCTTATACCGCGTTCTAATTAACTTCTAGTCGGCGATAAAAGAAAAGTTAGGCAAAACTAATGAAAATAAGTCAATGACTATGATTTAGCTTCCAAAAAACTCATGTATTTTAGCGTAATTTAGCACATCGTTTTTGAAAGCTAAATATATTAGTAATAAACAATTTTGTAAATTTTTCATTTTATACCACATTTCTAAAAATGAGCAGTGAAATAAAACCGAGCGAAACTAACAAGATAAGACAATGGGTATGATTTAACTTCCAAAAACAATGTGTTTTTTTTTTTTTTTTGCAAAATTTAGCACATAGTTTTGGTATGACATTTTCACATAGTTTTGGTAATGACATATTCTCATATGGCATAACTTTTTTTGTGACGGAATACAGTAGAAATCCGAGGAGGCAAGTAACCCATACGATGCGAATATTTATAGTGAGGTGCTTCCCATGTGCCTTTTTTTGTTGAACCACCATGTCACCTAATTATGCCCTATTAATCATTTCAGTTTCTGTTTATGTTAAGAAAAAAACATTATAAAAATACAGCCATATCTTACCGATTCTTTACCATAGCTTTACTAAGCTAAGAATAATCATTTAATACGATGTATTGTAACAAGAAGAAACTAGTATATGTTTCTTTAATCACACAATACAATATAAATTCTATAAATTAATAAATTATATAAATTAATAAATTTGTTCAGTTCTGAGTCCGGCCAATGCAAAATATAACATAATTTGATAAGATAATAAAATAATAAATATTATAAAATCTCTATGTAAATATATGATCCCAATAATATCATAAATTAATATTTATTATATAAAATTTTATACATATACATCTAAAGAATATTTATATATGATTTTAGTGTTGTTTGTTCTTTTTAAAATTGAATTATCTTTATAAATCAATCATTATTGGATGTAAAAACCACAAACGAAAAAAACAAAACAAACTAATTTAAGAAAAATATAGCTTAATTAAAAAAAAAAAAATAAACAAAAATTTAGAAGATTATGAAAACTTTTTTTTTAGTAAATTAATAATTCTCTAAATTAATAAAATATTATAGTTCCAAAATTATTAATTTATAGAGTTTGAACTGTACTAAAATCTAAAATAACTTGGTGAAAATTGTATTATTGTATTACAGTGGTATTATTTTTGTTCACAAAATTGTATAGTGTTGTTTTGCCATGAAACGGCATCGTGTTAGGTATATGCAGACGACACCGTTTAATTGGTCTTAAACCTCTTAACTCTTGAGCCGCTTCAAGGCCTGGCTTCGCACCATTTTTTTTTCTCTCTAAACGAACGAAGAAGATGAGTTCTGATCTGAAGAGAAAGCAGAAGAAGAAAAATCCAAAACCTGTTCAGTTAAACCCTAATTGGTCACTCCTCCAACAAGTTAGTCTACGTCTTTCTCTTAGCTTTCCCTTCTTCTTCTTCTTCCAGACTTATGTTCAGCCATTGATTTTTGTTTGGGTTCTCGTCATTGTCCTTGCAGAAGCTGAAATCTGATTCGAATAGCTCGGGCACTCGAAAATCTTCAAATAATGGAGACCCAGAAGATCCCAGCTCCATATTAGGTAGCATTTAAACCGAAAAATTCGAATTTGAGAATTTGGGTTTAGGGTTTATAGACCATGGTTTGTTCTAACTTACGCAGCAAACTTGCAGGGAAGCGGAAGGAGAGATCCGATTCGGAGGTCGATGTTCCTAAGACTAATCCTCTAACTCCGGTTAATGACGATTGCAGGTGAGTCATGTTTGCTTTTTGGGTATTTTCAGATGTTGAATTAACTAGCTGAGAGATACACAATGTTGTATCTTGTAACTTGTAGTGGTATTTCACGAGATCCACATGTTAGTGTCTTTCTGCTTTGGAAAATGTGTGTTTCTTTAGTTTCTCGGATTGTCCTGATCAGAAGTGTTGGCTATAAGCTATTCGTTTCATTATTTTGATTGTTGATTGTTGTAGTATTGACTTAGGATACTTAAATACTTAACCAGTACTGAGAGAGTGTTCTAATTTATAAGCTAAAAAATGGATGTCGCTAATATCTGTTTGTCCTCTGAGCAATCTGTGCATCGAATCTTACCAAACCTTTTGGGTAGTTTGACAGATGAAGTGGCTATGGATTGTGAAATGGTTGGTGTCAGTCAAGGAACCAAAAGTGCCCTTGGACGAGTTACCTTGGTATATACCACCTTTCCAAGTATTTAGTTTTCATTGTTGTTGTATCATATGCAAACTTTCTGGTTTGGTTCAGTTCTGAGCCCTTTAGATTGATGTCATTTTCACAGCGGCTTTCTCTTAATCCATATTCTTGAGTAGGGTATATATCTCACCTTCTACATGAAAGTCACTGGTTATTTCACTCATGTTACTTGCAGGTAAATAAATGGGGAAATGTTCTATACGATGTGTTTGTCCGTCCAGTGGAACGCGTTGTTGACTTTCGAACGCATATAAGCGGGATTCGACCTCGTGATTTAAAAAAGGGTTGGTTTTACTTTCATCAGTTCTTACCTTCTTTCTTGAATCTGTCAACATTCTTGACCTTTGCTTCGTGTGAATGAATTGGAACATCTGCTATAAGGTGTGGAACTTTGAACTTAATTTAGTTTCTTTTAAACCTCAGCCAAAGATTTCCGCGTTGCTCAGACCAAAGTAGCAGAGTTGATCAAGGGAAAGATTCTCGTGGGACACGCCTTACACAACGATCTCAAGGTCTATAGGTTTCACAAATCTGGAATCGGATTACATTGCCAATACATATTTTTAACAGAACTAGTCTTTCCAACAGGTTTTGCTACTAACTCACCCGAAACATGACTTAAGGGACACAGCAGAGTATCAGCCCTTTCTCAAGTACTCACACTTTCTCCAACTTATTCTTCTCACGGTTTCTCCCTTTCCGAAAGTTTATACATCTGAGTCGAATTCTAATGAATCCATATATCTTCCAAACAGGGACAAAACTAGAAAGTCTCTCAAACATATCGCAGCTGAGTTTCTAGGTGCCGACATTCAAAACGGAGAGCACTGCCCTGTAAGTGTGTACATCAGAATAATAATAATAAACATCTTTGATTCCATATTTTCATGTTTTGGATCTGCAATTCTGAACTCCTTTTCCATGGCAGATTGACGATGCTCGAGCGGCTATGATGCTTTACCAGAAGAACAGAAGAGAGTGGGAGAGGAATGTGAAAGACCAGACACGTATGAGACTGAAACAAAAGAAGCGTAAGCCTAAGAAGAAAGCGAGGGAAGGGAATGCTTCTTCCAATCAAACCCCAACTGTTTGAATCAAATCAAGCTGAGAGCAAAAACTGATAAAACAGAAACAAAGAATCACCGAAAAGTTTTGGTCTTTATTTATTCTTCTGTTGTGTTCTTTTGATTCTTCTTAGCATCAGGTTCCCCATATGTACTATCTTCTTGTTGTATACTAGTTCATCACAATGTTAACCACATTTAGCTCATGTATTATCACCTTACTCTTCTCAAAAGATTTTTATACACATTCATGCTCTTTGGTTCGGTTTGGGAAACATTGGAACACAGAAGAAAGCAAAACAAACTTTTCTCACATGTGCTGATTTGGTTCGGTTAATGCATAATTACTATTTGGTTTTGCACTTCTCTTAATCTTGGTTCCTCTGTCAATTTCAAGAATTCATATAATGAAGTGATGAACTGACAAATTCCGCTTGGTTCACTGGTCGAATCGGCTCGGTTGGGAATAAACCGGTTAATTAAAAGCTACAGGTTGCATGTACAGTCAAGTAAAACAAACCCGCTTTGCGGACGCTAATGCTGCCACGTCTTCATTTTCCGTTTCTGTAAAAAATGAAACCTAAAAGGCTAAAATAGAAGAAGAAGAAGCAGATTTTCGCATCAACGAAGAAGAAGACGAGTAAATTGATTTTTGATAGACGAAGGAGAAATGCGAGCGATGAGATCAGTTCGCGGTGGTTCTGGTGCAGGATTGGTTTTCCGGTCGGCGAGGTTAAGCTCTCTGCGGAGCATCTTTACCGGTTGCCGTGCTGTGATGTTGCCCCGTTTTGGCGGTCCGGAGGTTTTGGAGCTCCGGGAGAATGTTCCGGTGCCGAATCTTAATCCGAATGAGGTTCTCGTCCGGGCCAAAGCTGTCTCCGTCAACCCTCTTGATTGCAGAGTGAGTGTTTACTCCTTGATCCGCTTTGATTTCATTTGTTTAGTGGCATTTAGATATAATCGAGGATTCGCTTTAATTTGGAATTAGGATTGGCGTGATCGGTTAGCTTGGATCTCTTGCGTGTGCTTAGGGGTTTATCAATCTTCTTATTCAAGCTAATTTCCCATTGATGGTTGTATTAAGAATGTTTACTGCTTCAGTTCTTCAGATTTTGTTGTAATCAAAATCTTGTATTCGATACTGACAAATAGGAGTAGTGAGATTGATTTTATGATCCTTATGCTGATATGGGCATCAAGATCTATGGTTTCAAATGTTATTGATTTCAGATACGAGCAGGATATGGGCGTTCTGTATTCGAACCGCACCTACCTATCATAATTGGCCGTGATGTTAGTGGAGAAGTTGCAGCGATTGGGACTTCAGTAAAGTCACTTAAAGTAGGACAAGAAGTTTTTGGTGCATTGCATCCTACAGCGTTGAGAGGTACTTATACTGATTATGGGATTCTTTCGGAAGACGAACTCATTGAAAAGCCATCATCAGTTTCTCATGTGGTAAGTAGGAAGATCTATATACCCTTTAAGCTCTCTCTCTATCTTTGGTTTTTGTTTTTTCGATTGATTGAATGACTTTATTGGCTAGCTATTTGATTGTTTTTCAGTGAAGTGTTTTCAGCAATTTTTGTGTCTGTATATTGTAGGAGGCAAGTGCTATTCCTTTTGCAGCATTGACTGCTTGGCGTGCTTTGAAGAGTAATGCTCGAATAACTGAAGGGTATGAGTTGAAAATCTATTATTGTTTTCATGTTGCAGGAAGCTGATACTTATTCCGCTTTCAACAGTCACAGATGCTTTCATGTTTTTTTTTGTCTACTATTATGGACTCAACAACGTATTGTTGAAACCTTTCTCTTTCCAGACAAAGACTATTAGTTTTTGGAGGAGGAGGAGCAGTAGGTTTTGCTGCAATTCAGCTTGCGGTAGCATCTGGATGTCATGTTACAGCCTCTTGTGTGGGTCAGACCAAAGATAGAATACTTGAAGCTGGTGCCGAGCAAGCTGTTGACTACACAACCGAGGTAGTGACACAAATTGTTTATTTGTCTGCTCATCCAAAGTACAGGCATGATGTTCATGTGCTAATTCCTAATCCTGTATCTGTCTCGTGTACAGGACATTGAGTTAGCAGTAAAAGGAAAGTTTGACACTGTGTTGGATACTATTGGTGGACCTGAAACAGAGAGAATAGGCATAAACTTCTTGAGGAAGGGTGGAAACTATATGACTCTCCAGGTATATAATATTTCTTTTGTTTCTGCTTTACGAGCTGCAGTGACCTTGGCTGCTTATGTCTTGGATTTTTGCTTAACAGAAGTTGTTTTCTTCTCTTTTGCATTTATTTGTTTAAGGGTGAGGCTGCATCGTTGACTGATAGATACGGTTTTTTGGTTGGGCTTCCACTTGCAACTTCACTCTTGGCGAAGAAAAAGATACAATATCAATATTCTCATGGAATAGGTATTATGATAGATCCTGTATTACCCTCTCTTCGATTTTCAAGGAACTATTCTGATAATAAAGACCTTTCTCATTGAGCTTTTTGAGTAGGAAAGAAAATGTAAATCTGATCAAGTCTACTGTGATGAATAACAGACTATTGGTGGACGTATATGAGGGCCGATATTGAAGGTTTAGCCGAGATTAAGCGGTTGGTTGGAGCGGGAAAGCTAAAGATACCGGTGGAAAAAACATTTCCGATAACCGAAGTTGTAGCAGCTCATGAAGCCAAGGAGAAGAAGCAGATTCCGGGTAAGGTGGTTCTAGAGCTCTGAAGACTGAAACTATATACTATATAGTAACAATAATAATACCTGCATAGCTCTCTAGCAATTTTTCATCTTAGAATTTACACGCAGAATAAACAAATGTTTTTGCGTCTGGAGTTTTCTGTAAATGAGATCTATCAGGCTTAGATTCAGATCAAGAACTTTCTGTATAGACTTTCCAAAAGTGGTTCTCTTTATTTGGACTTTGTCTTTGTGGCAACTTTGCAGTAAACGAATTAAGCCATGTAATGAAAATGGTTTAGAAATTTATGTTGTTCATGGGAATCTTATCATTATTAAGATTGATCTATCTCCAACATAATGATTTAATTATCCGCAATAAACAAAACAATGACATGAAACCTCATTATACTGTAATATATGCGGGATTTTGATGCTCTTCTAAATCATGATATAACTTTTGGTGTAATCTCGATTAGCCAGGCGATACTACATAATTGCTAAATGTGTTGATCACATGATCGAATATATCCCACGAAATCAAAATCCAACTACATAGAAGTGTGCTTGATTAAATTATGTCTTAAAGACCCTAATAATTTAAAAAAAAATAGGTCTCGAAGTGTCATTAAAAGCATAACATGGCAGTTTTAATCAAGTTATTAAATGTATATGTTTTGTCTGGTTCTCGTCCTTTAATGGTCTAGTCAAAACTCCTCTCTCCTCTGCCAGATCAGCAACACAGACTTGATTTCAGTCTCACGCGCCACACTGCACGTGTACTTCACAGCCTTCGCAGTTCGAACTGAATAAAAACCCTAGCGACGTCATCAATGAGGACCGGAACCTTCTGTGCCTTTCCAAGTCTTCGAAACTTTTTTCATGTAAAAGTTAGAATTTGCTAACTTTTTTTCTGCGAAATCGAAACCTTCTTCAGTTCTTTAATTTCTTCTAAAGATCTAATAAGAAATAAGAAAGATCATATATTCTCTACATTCATTATTTTTGGGGACCAATGAGCACATGTTTATATATCTATCATCATAGTTATTTGTCAGTAAAATCACGTAGGTACCTTCCATGATCTCTGTAATCAATTTGGCATTTTATTATATTTGTATATAACAATGTTTTTGCTTTTGTAAACGGGACTGTTACGTTTTAATACCAGTCATAGTAATAAATATTTGAAATTAATTTCTACTTATTATGTATGTTTCTTAAATTTTTTTTGGCTCAGTAGGCTTTGTAGCAAACAGATCTAAGATATATAGCCGAAGGAAGTGCATTTAGTATATGCTATATATGGTTGAGAACAAAATATCATACGTATTAGTATACTCATATATAAATGAAATCAAAGTAGAAGCGTTATTAAAAGCATGTTAATGCAATGTTATAGCTTGTTGTGTGGTCCTTTAAGTCTTTTAATGGTCTGGTCAAAAACCTTTCTGTGCGACTGCCACGTCACTCGCCCATATTCTTCCATTTTTCTGTTTATTATGACCGTTATTTTCGCGGTTCAGTAACGCACCTCACGCGCGTTTTTTACCCGCGTGTTTTTTTTTTCCATCAAATTTCATCGTAAATGGATTAGTTGAGTGATCATTTATATCATAGTATTTGATCCTCCGTATCACTTTAAATGATTTTCTAGAGAATTTTTTTTTGTTTTATATTATATGATTTTTATAAATTTTTATACAAAACTAAATATATTTTTGTTTAATATGACTATTAAAATTCTACAATTTGATTTATTATTAGTTGAATTCTATTTAATTAAATGATAAATAATATTTTAATTTAGATAAAATACAAAATTTAATATTTTCTTAATTTGTGTGTACTCTTAAAAAATCAATTATTATGATACAGAAGGAATACATTCTATGTTTTCAATTACTACTCCCTCTGTTTCATATTAGTTGTCATTCTACACTTAATTTTTTATTTCATATAACTTGTTATTCTGCAATTTCAATGCACATTTATAATTAATTTTTCCATTTTTATCTATACTTTTAAGTTTATTTACAACATATATCAAATAAAACAATGCATTAATTAGGGCAAAACAGAAAATTTAATTTTTTTTTTTTAATTTGTATGAAAACCTCCAGAATGATAACTAAATTGAAACGGAGAGAGTAATTATTAGTATGGTTTTTGTACTCGGAAACTCCTACTTTTTAAATATCATGAAGTTTTAAGTTTTTTGGTTCATACAATTTTTTATATCAATGTTTTTTTTTTTATCATGGGGAGCTCAAATTGAAATAATGAGTCTTTTCTAGCTGGTAAAAAGTGAAAACACGTAATTATATTTAAAAAATAACAAATTTTCTAAGAATCATGCAAGCTGCAAATTCGAAAATCGCTTTAAAAAAATTGGCTTTGTATGTATTTGATCAAATGCAATGCAACAAAACTTTTTCGAATAGTACTAAAACATTTCTGTATGAGTTCATGTATATGATAATTTCCTTCCTTGCTTCTTAGTTGGATTCATTTAAGAGTAATTTATTAGTGGTCTCTAATTATTTGGCCATACTCCAAAATGGAACAATCATAAACGGGTTAGAGTCGAGTGGGTCCAATACCTTAAGTGCTACAAAAAGCGACACGACGTGCCCTTAGTTTCATGCAACCACAAGAAAATAAGCAAAAAAGTGATACTAATAATTTCACGATGAGAAAAAAATCTCAAACCTATAATTCAAATATAAAAAATGTTACAAATTTATAACTAAAATAAGGAAAAACGGCCATGTCGAATCATTACCCTATCTCTCGGTAGTCCGATCACGTGCTTTACTTTGGGTTCTATAAAGCTATTTCTATGTAACAAGGTTTTTTTTCTCTTTAGTTTATAATATAATATTATCTCTATGATTTTGTCTTCAACCGTATTTACCCTAAAACCATGTGACAATTTCCGGTCTACTGCTTTTATCTCTTTTTTTTTTTTTTGGTTAAAGCTGCTTTTATCTCTTAACCACCCCTTATCCTCAACGCTATCTAAAAAATCGATATGGAAATCAAAATGATTAGAAATTGTATTTTCTCTATACCACCAATTTTGCTAGAATCCGTAACACTAAAAGTCCATTTATATTCACTATTTCTAAATCATCCACTTGTTATAATTACTATCCAAGATCCCTCGGCCATATGCATGTGATAGATATATACACCTTTCAAAATAGATCTCGAATACACTTGGTCCATCCATTGGGGGTCCAATCCAATAATATTGTTACGAGAAACAAAATATCTAAAAAACTTTTGAATTCCATAAAAAGTCTAATCTTAAAAACAAAAAAAAAAAAAAGTTTGTAGTATTTTTATTTGTTTGTATATTCACCAAAATCCAAAAAAGCTTAAAACTACGAAAAAGAATACATGCAAATACACAAGAGACATGCGTGTCTGTGAGTGTTTGTGTTTTTGGGAAAGCCAATACCTTTAGTGTGCACATGTGTGTATCCTCCACTCCACCAGTCGTACGATTAACCCCTTTTAACTCATTTTCACTCTCATGGGCCACACATTTCACAAATTACTCATCTACCCTTCCACTTCAATTAATTAGTAACAAACTAATTTTAGAGATTAGTCAAAAGACGATTATTGAGGTTTTCATTTAAGAGCGAATCTTCCCACGCTAAATCAGATCTAAGGGTATTTTAGTAATTCACAAGCAGACCCCTAAAGTCTCTCGATTCCGTTACACTCTTGAAACGAAGATTACTATGGAGATGGCTACTACTCTACTCTTCTTCACACAGTGAAATAAAAAAAAACACACACACAAAGACAATAACAATGGCGGAATCTGAGAGACCCCACCGTTCATCGAGTATTAACAGCAGCAACAACGCAGCTGCAACTTCTTCTTCATCAACAGATCTATTCATTTGTTTCACATCTCGTTTCTCTTCTTCTTCCTCCATGCGTTTATCTTCTCTAAGCCCAGCTCGCTCAGCTTGTCTCACCACTTCTCTAAGCCGTCGTCTCCGTACGAGCGGGAGCTTGAAGAACGGAGTTTTGAACTCTCCGATGTTTGGTGTTAATGGAAGGAAGAGATCTGGATCTGGTTACGAGAATAGTAACAACAACAACATCGAGCCTTCGTCTCCCAAGGTGACTTGTATTGGTCAAGTTAGGGTTAAGACTAGGAAGCATGTGAAGAAGAAGATGCGAGCTAGATCTAGGAGGAAAAATGGTGATACGAGTTTCAGAAGAAACTCCGGCGACCAAAACGACGGTGGAGGATGTCGTTTCGACGCGAGTGAGAATCGGTGGGTTCATCTTCCGGTGACTATCTGTGAGTCGTTGAGAGCGTTTGGGTCAGAGCTCAACTGTTTCTTCCCTTGTAGATCTTCCTGTACGGATAATACTCATCACAACAGAGATCGAGATGGGAGGAGAGTTGAAAATCACGATGGAGACGGATGCGGCGGCGGAAATTCATGCGGTGCGGTTTTTACGAGGTGGTTTGTGGCGGTGGAGGAGACGCCGGGAGGGAAGAGAAGGGAGATTGAGCTTGTGGTTGGTGGAGAAGACGAAGCGGAGGAGGATAGGAGGAGGAGTCGCCGGAGACATGTGTTCGAAGGGCTCGATTTAAGCGAGATTGAGATGAAATCGGAGAGGAAAGAGAGGGAAGGTGATGTTGGACGGTTAAGTATCTGTTCTCCGCCGAAGAATGCTTTACTTTTGATGAGGTGTAGATCTGATCCGGTTAAGGTGGCGGCGTTAACTAACCGGGTCCGAGAAAGGCAGTTGTCACTCAACGACGGAGTTCGAGAAAGAGGAGAAGAGGAAGAGGATGATGAGAGAAGAAGGTTTGAGCTGGATTTGGAAGATAAGAAACGGATCGAGTTATGTGAGAAATGGATTTCCGGCGAGACTACTGTAGAGCGAGAAGTTACAGTTCCAGTTGCAGAAATTCCTTTAGCTTCAAATCCAATTAGAGAGGAAGAAGAAAGAGTCGTTGTGGAAGCAGAACCAGAAGAAGAAGAAGAAGAAGAAGAAGAAGATTCGAAAATCCAAGAGGAAGATTCGTATGAGGATGAAATCGAAGCAACGTTTATGAAAAGTATCGAAGAAGATATCAGAAACGCCATAGAAGAAGAAGAGGAGCGTATGGCTAAGATGGAAGAATTAGCAGCGGTAGCTAAGGCAGAGGAAGAAGAAGCTGCCTCTGTAACACCAAACGTTGAAAGATCCGAACAAGGAAACAGAGAACCCGACCCGAGTCCGGAAGTAGTAATGAGAGGAGGAAGTCAACCGGAGAAGACGACGGCAACGCCGTATAAGGTGTTACCGGATTGTCTATTGCTAATGATGTGTGAACCAAAGCTATCAATGGAAGTATCCAAGGAGACTTGGGTTTGCAGTACAGATTTCGTCAGATGTTTACCGGGAAGACCTCCGGCGAAAAAGATACCAGAAGCTACCGGAGATCCTCATCATCAACAACCAAAGAAGCGAATCGTCACCACCGTTGATTCCAACGCTTCTTCTCGCCGGCGATCAATCGATAAACCACCTGTTCACCATTCGCTATTACAGCCGCCACGGTCATCTTGCTCATACCCAGCAGCTCCGCCGATAATTACGGCGGCTACGGCGGTTGGGGAGCATAAGGTGACCGGAGCTAATAAGGCGTACGAGCCACCAGTGCTGCCACGTTGCAAATCGGAGCCGAGGAAGTCAGCTTCGAAGCTTGCGCCGGAAGCTTGTTTCTGGAAAAATCGGAAGCTCGAGCCGCATCCACCCGCTACCGTCGGAGTCGGCGGCGCCGGAGTAGGGTTCTAGAATAAGGGAAGGGGGCTTGAGTGAGAATAAAGAAAACTATTTGGGTGTAATAGTAATTTCAAAATACTATTTGTCCTTGTTTGTAAATTTGTTTGGTTAGTCATAATTCATTTCTTTCACTGTGCCAATGTTGTTTCATGAAAATCTGTAATCTTTTTTTTTTGTCCGTTAGTGAAATGTCTCTTCTCTGGTCGATAAAGTCCCATCGAAACAAACAACTAACGCTTCCCAACAAACAGATAGTTACAATAAATTCAAAAAAAACAACACAATTTATATATATATAGAATTTGCTATTAATGAATATGATATTATTAGTACATGTTTCATAGTACCAAATACAAAGACCGGATTTAATCACCTGAACTTTGATCCTCGTTGCTTTTATTTACTTCACTGTTGTTACCTGATGATGAATCTACAGGCTCTGTTGTGGCCTTGCTGTCTTCTTCATCAGAATCTTCATTGAAAGCTAGTTGGCCGGAGTATAGGAGAAGTCCGATCGCGTTGATACCGAAAACAAATGTTGCGAGATAGCATATACCGTTGATGATAGTCCTGCAGAAAAAAAATGAAATAACTTGGTCTAGGAAATCGAAAGAACGGCTTAAGATGAATACAAAGAAAGTGGTAAAAGCTTATATGCATGTACCTTACGGTTACCGTGATTTGCCTAACCTGCAATAGATTGAGAAGAGACACACAAAGATTTTTATAGTGAAGAGAAGAATAGGTCCTTCACTCAATGAATGCATATTAGCTAGTTGCACATAGAATTTAGAATCCATGGAATGGGCAGACTCTTATTGTACACAGGCAATGATAAAAAATTGTACGCGAACGATAAGAGTAGGTCCTTTGCTTTGCACATTGAATTTATAAACCATGGATTGGGGAGAGAGAGCTTCTCCCATCACTTTTACCTCTCAAATTATGGGCATTTATTGATACTGAGACCACTATGATACTTGTGACGCAAGGTATACCATTACTTGCTAAAACCCAACTCCCAAACCAAAGATAGAGACAGAAGCAGCAACTTTGCACAAGATGCAATGACTGATTAGAAAAGAGGAAACTAACCGAGAAGTTATCGGAAATGGTTTGGCGATTGAGTCCTGATTCAACGGTGATAGTGAACTTGTAAAGAATGAGAGCAATGACTCCTGCTGATATCGCACCAAGAAACGCCTGAGCCGCCGATGGAGTTGACTTACCATCACCTTCTATCGGAGTTGATCTCAATGCTTTCAGATTCTCCATTGCTTCTTCTTTCAACGATTTCTTTGCTCCTGAAGATCTGAATCTCTACAAATTTCACAACCAAATCACACATTTCTCCTTTCCCCAAATTCAATTTTACAAGTGATCAAAATTCGATTGGCTCAAATCACACATTGTTCCTTTGGTTCTAGCTTAAGAATCTCTAGGGTTTCACGACGAGAGGAGAATTGAAAATTTACCAGCTCTTTCGCGCGTTTAGCTCGGCGTCGAAGCGATCGGAAGAGGAAGATAGTGATTGCGCCGGTTAGCATTACGCTGGTGGCTAATTGGAGAGGAGAAGGGTCATCGGAAGTTGCGAAAATGGAGTTTGTAGACGAAAACGGAGACGAAGAAGAAGGAGGAAGCTCAATGGGACCTTCTTCTTCTTCTTTCTCCTCCTTCGCCTCCGCCACCGCCACATCGGCGATTCCTTTTACGGCGGATACCCGGATTGTATCGGGTCGGATCCGGGTAAAAGCGGAGAGCCAAGAGATTGGAGAGAGAGATTTCGGTGGGAGGTGGAGAGAGATGAGATGAGTTTTCTTACGACGGTGAGGTAGAGAGAAGGAGAAGAGACATTGGTGGTGGCTCTGCAACACTAACATTTTTTCTTAGCTTTCGAAGATGATGATTTTTATCTTCACCATTAAACGTCCTCAAATATCCTCACTCTCCAAGTCTCTCTTTCGCAAAGAAGGTTTCTTTACAAAAGAGACTCTCTGTGAACAAGAGGGTCTCAAAAATACCATTTTAGAACAGATTATTTTACTTTTAGTACATTCTTCTTCATATAAATTATTTACTTTTGCCGTCCAGTCAGTCATATAACACATTCTTATGTTTTGTTTACTTATTTTTGGTGAAATAACAGATGCATGTTTTTGAACAAAAAAGGAATGAAAAGAATACGAAATGGTTGTTTTTATTTATAGAAACCATTTATTTGTTAATGATTTTTCAGCATTCTTGTCGAACATTACTTGCGACGGTTCGTGCCCAAAACTTGATTTGAGCTTTCATGTCTCTTGTCAAATCCTTTGGAACCCAAACCGGAATTGGCTGTCCCACCACCGTTGTAGACCGGCTTTTCACGGCGGCGGCGCGTAGGACTTTCCTCTGTTTTTCTTCATCTTCTTTTTCTTGCTTCTTCTCTGGTGCAATGTCCAAGTCCTTCAACATCAGAATCTCTTTCGCCTCGAGGCTGCTTAAAGTCTTACGCAGTGTTTTGTGATTTGGACTTCTTTTTGACTTGACCACCAATTCTTGAATAGCTTCTTCTGATCTCGAGTTTCTCGGTGGTCTATGCCTTGGAATGCTTGAAACCTGCACAAAAGATTCTTAACTCTGATTTCTGATCAAACTCTGATTCTTAACTACACCAAAGACTTATCCAAGAAATTAGAAAAAACCAATGGGGAAAAAGAGATCACACACCTTTGTGGTATTCTGTTTTGATGAAGATGAGCTTGCGATGGCTTCGCGGATCAAGAATCCCATTCTTGAATCCTCAGTTTCTTGATCTTGAAGCTCATTTCCATCATCTTCTCTTCCTAAGTAAGTCGGTAATGTCTGAGTTCTCTGTAAACTCCCTCCCATCGAGCAACACTGGACACTGTTGTTGTTACTACTAATACTACATGTTCTGTTTTTTCCAGAAACTTCTTTAATTCCTTTCTCTCGAACCACAGGTTCCTTCTTCTGCAAGTAAGTTCTTCGTTCTCGAGCCCTAATCTTCTCAGAGAACTGTCTTGTCATTTTCTTTATCTTCTCAGGCTCGCCTCCGCCTTCTTTTTCCTCTATACACGGCGGTGGAACCAAGTCTCCCTCCGTGGAAGCTTCTAAAAGCTTCTTCTCCGAATCCGAATCTCCGATTTTCGAGGATTCGGGTTTGGGATCAGTGGAAGAAGAAGAAGAAGAAGAAGAAGAAGAAGAAGGAGGAAAAATGGGGTAAGGATCTGAATGACAGTACCTGAAGATTCTTGATCTTCTGTCAAGTAAGTTATCAAAGAACCAAAAATCTTCGAGAAGATCATCAATGGCTTCGATTTGTTCTAGTTCTTGATGATCATTGGAAGTAGGATCCATATATTTTTTTTTTTATTTCAGACAAGAGATAACAAAAAGAGATAAGTATTTGTTCTTACTTTCTTTCTTCTTCTTTTGTTCGGTTTGTATTTGAAGCATTAGATTCTGGAGACTTATTAGGAGGTGCCCATGTGGACAACCATTCAGCACTTATTTTTTTTCCAATGTTTTATGTGGAGTCAATTTTTTTGTTTTTATTATATAAATGAAAACAAAGAAATCTCAGTGAAACACAAAAAAGGAAATATAAAAAAAATTGAATCTTATTCCTAATATATAGGATTCGTTTGTTTTCAATTCTTCACTATATTTATTAACTTCCAAGAAAAAAGATTGACTCCACTATTTTCTTAATTTCATCGACAAAACTCAATTTGATTCTTTTCATTTTGGATTCTGCAGAAACTAAACTGCGTTATTGCGGACAAAAGGATAAACCAAAAGTCGTTTTACAAAAAAAAGGGAAAAACAACAAATAATTAAGTATTTAAGTGGATAATTAAAATAAATCATATAGGGATTTCTGGCAACAACTAAGAAAAATGTAGGTTTGAGCAAAAGGTATGATTGCTAAGAAACGGCATAATAAGCACTGTCATGACAGTCAACATGCCATGTGATTCATAAACCAATATGTAACAAATTGGATTCTATAATAATACTACTATAGTTTTATTTATATATATCATTCTTTGTTCTCCATCGCCTCCTACGTGACGTGACAGCTAAGAATTATAGTAGTAATAAATACAAAAGATGTTGATAATATCAAAATACATGTAAATGTAAAAGCAATAAATCTCGAGCTCCGAACCTATATTGTTCTCCAATTATGGTGCCTATAGTTTAAGATTAATTCTGTGTTTTATCAGCCGTAATCTTTAGTTTATTGCGTGACATGTGGCTAACTCTAATTAAGTGATGGATTTTAGAGAGTGAATTTAGCTGCGTACCTGAAGATTTGTTGTTGACGATGCTGAGAAAAACAATGCTAATCACATCACAGTTATTTTTTTTGTTTTGACGTCATCACAGTTATTTTAATTAGCAACCAAAGAGAGATTAAAAAATCTCAGTAAAGATTGAAAAAAACTGCAACTTGAGCCAAGGAAGAAACTGCTGATTTTCATACCTCTGAGATAAATTTACCAGTCTGTAAACAGCAAATCAACGGCAGAGACACCAATTGATTTGAGTATACAAAAGATTTAAAAGATCGATCAATCAAAAGGCATCATTTCAGTTGCAATCAGCTCTATGAGAGAACCAAGGCAGAAACTATCGTATTTACAGTGCAAACCGCGGTCATCTTCAGCACTAACCGGAACCAATATTCCATCTCTGAAAACGAATACTGGTTCGAGCCAAGTCTTAGGGCTTGGATATGTATTTGCTTTATCTAAGCTCCCTTGCTGGTCTTCAGCACAATGACTGCAACATTCGACCGAGGCAAGAAAATTACCGGGCAAGCTTTTGCAAGAACATGCTTCTTTTTTTGGACATTCATCGTGTTCTCCAACCTTTGCTTCCTCTGTAGTACCATTGTTTTTGGAAGAGATGAATTTTCTAACAGCAGCAATAAGCTCAACTGATAATGAACACACAGCATCATGTATGCCTTCTGTTGTGATTGAACTCCTACCAAGTCTCAGTTCGCGATTAACTAATTTATGCATTGAATCTTGGAGTAGGGAGACGCATTGGGAGCAGCAACGGTACAAACACACCAGACTAGGATCCTCCACAGGACTGGTGCTTGCAGTTTCAGCTTGTTTAATTGGTTCAGGTATGCTGTTTGCAGATTCTAAGCCATGCACTCCACCCCTCGCTTCACCATTATATGCGTCAGCTGATTTGTTGGGGTCTTTCAGGGAGATAGAATTGGATTCTCCAGATCCAATGGGATCGTTTTGGGAGTTAGCTTCTCCTTGGAAGGCAGTGGCCGTTGGTGTAGTTTCTACCTCGTGTGATCCATGGTGAGTTTCATTCTGCTCACTGTCAGCTGCAGGAGAGTTAAGATCAAGTAGAACCGCGTGACGAGAGGAACTTACTCCTGAATCCTCAACCATCATCATTTCAGAATTTGAAGTATCATCACCATTCTCTTTGGTCAAAGTTAAGCAATCCATACTACGGGTTGTAAGAGGTCCAGTATCTTCAAGAAAAGGTTCCTGATTTGTTCCAGTATGACCATTTGCAATCTCTACAACGGGCTGATGATTGTCGGTAAGATGACTAGATGCTATAGGGTCTGGACGATTCATGTTTTGAGCATCTTCTTTCGGGTCTTCTTCTGACCCTTTTGATCCATCAAATGTTCCTTGCTCAGTTGATTCATTCCTCACTGATGGATTGACTACAGAACAAGACAATGGATTTGTCGACTCTGTTTGAGCAGTCGATTCAAAACTGTAAAGAGTGAGGTTGTGTTAGATATGCATCAAGTTTTAGAACAAATATATGTAAAACAAAATATTTGATGACGTACCTTCGCATAGCATATACCCAGCTATTAACCAGATCTTCCAGATAAGCAACTTGAGATAAAATTCGAATATATCGACATCTGTCCTTTCCAGCATCGATTTTTACATTGATCCACCCTACTAAGAGCTCAAGAACTTTCCGTACCTCAAAGGAGACTTCCCTCAATGATATATAGTTTCCTTTATACGCTGATAATCCAACAGCAATAAGGCCTCTGACAATACCAAATGTATCTTTGCATTTAACATTGTTGGAACCGGAAGCAGTAATAGTCTGCTCTGAGGAATTACAAGGACGAATGATACACGAATTAAACGGCCATCCTCTCCAAGGACCAGAAACGTCCGCACTTGGTCCTTCCTTAAGCTTTGATGTCACCCAACAAAGCTCAGCAAATTGAGGATACCGTAGAATTTGATAACCAAATGTACAGATAGCTAACTCCATGCTTGATTTCGCTTTCACATTTACGCTGGTAGGTAATGGTGGCAGTTTTAAAGAACCATCATCATCAAGAGATTTTGATTTAACACCTGCTTCTTCCCCTGCATCATGATCAGTATTATTCTGATAAGCTGCATCGCTGCAATGGTCAGGCCCCTCTCTTTTGTATTTCTTCTGTAAATTAGAGTGAGTATGGGTTCCCTGATGCACCAGATGAAGAAACACTTGGATTGCCCGCCTTGACAACTCAGTAGCAGCCAGATCAATGGCCATGTCCTGGTCAGAATTTTCAACAACTTGTACAGTGAATTGTGGAACAGCCTCAGACATGGTTGGCTGATACTCCTTTGATAGATCGGTCTTAAAGAACTGTCGTATCTTAGGAGGTAGGAGTTTGTAGGGCATGCCAGAAGTAGCCTATCACCAAAAAACAAACAACTTTAGTCTGAAGTGTAGACAGTCTTCTCAGAGACTGCTAATCAACAAAGAACTGAATACAAAGATTTGAAAATGCAGGGTATACTAAACTTACGCTTACAGTACGCTTCACAAAATACAAAAAACAAAATTTTTAGAAAAGACTAGCCGAAAGTAACTAAATAAATTCCTGACAGCCCATTATCTAATATATTGGAGAAAACAATATTAAGAGGTTAAGCATACCAGAATCATCATCTTAGTCGAAACTCGCAATGATTCTACTTGCTCAAAAAATGTGTTCCAAGCATGTGAAACTCGAGCAGCATTCTGCAACTCCTTTTTCTCTACTGTTTCTGGACAAACAGGAGAAGAATTTTCTTTCACAGAATCATCATCACACTCGACCTCTTCATTTAGAGGAGTGTCTGCCTCTACAGCCCACAGGTCAATCCTTGGCATGAATACCACACATAATTTCTTGCTAGCACATTTAACTACAAGCAGACAAGATATTCCAGTTAGTAAGCTCACTGGAAATTGGCTAGAAACAAGCAAACAAAAGAGCTACAGATGATGAAAGACTAAAAGAACAAAATATACGTAGCTGGTTAAGTAACAGCATGAAAAGTTCAATAATGAAGTACGTACTCAATAAGTGAGTTACGCCTAGCACCAGATCCCCGTTTCCTTCTTGTGAAATTGTTGCTGTGTCTATTTTCTGCATCTCTGAATTACCAATAAAACAGTGCAAGATACAAGAAGCAAGATGTCGTTGACCAGATTTAGGTCCTCCAGCAATAAGCAGTTGGAACCCTGACTTGGTCATTGATTCTAGAGAAGCATTCCCCAAAAGCCCAGGATACCGGCAGACTCTGTGTTTCATGAATTGTGCAGAACCCAAACTACAGTCCCCAGTATCAGGGGTGCTTGCAACAGACCTGACCAAGTCACATCCTCCATCCAGTATCCCAGCATAAGAAAGTCTTTGAACTATATCATTTACAACATCTACCTCCTGGAGAAGGCTCTCAACATGAGACCACCAACAACCCTCAGTTATCTTCTTCTTGCTCATAGCAGAACGGATCACATTTTGGACATCGACCACAGCTTTGGAAAGAAGAGGTGGTAGCAAGATGCGTTCTTCAAGATGAAAAGCAACAAGTAAAGAACACAATGGCGACAATAAAGAAGGCACCAAGTAAACAGGAAGAGGAGAAGAAAATATATCGCTAGCTGCTACTCCTGCTCCTCTACGTGAACATGGGGGTGGGGAGCGGGATAAAGCTTCCAACCAATCACTCTCTTCAACTGAGAAGGATGGAAGAGCAACACGATTACTACTAGACATTCCCAACTCTGCAGCGGCCAAAGATTCTTGCAAAGGGAAACTCCTATTTAAGGCAATCATGGCAGCTTGTGTGCAAAGAGCTTGTATATCCGCACCAGCAAAACCGACAGTTTCTTTAGCAATCCACTTGAGCAAGTATCCAGACACCGGCTTAGGCCACTTCCTAGTATGGAGTGAGATGATTGCAGCCCTATCGTCGACCGATGGTAGTGGAAAGTAGATCTCCCTATCAAACCTCCCAGGCCTCCTCAATGCTGGGTCAAGAGCATCAGGGTAGTTTGTTGCACCTATGACCACTACTGAGCCACGCGACTTTAAGCCATCTAGTAAAGCGAGCAATGTGGATACAACGGAGCTGTGTGTTTGATCTTGCTGCCTTGAACGCTTGGGAGCAAGACCATCTATTTCATCAAAAAATATGATGGATGGTTGGCATTTTTCGGCGACCTGAAATAAGAGCCTCAACTGGCGCTCAGCATCACCAACATATTTTCCTAGACAGTCTGCCCCTTTGCGGGCAAAGTAGGCAATCCTTCTATTACCACGGGCAAGGGAACCAATCAGCGCTCGAACCACAAGAGTTTTTCCAGTTCCAGGATGTCCATGCAAGAGGATGCCTCTTGGAGGTGTAAGTCCAAGGTTATCAAAGAATTCTGGATATAGTAAGGGTAAAAGAACAACCTCTTTCATACATTGAGTTACACCCTCAAGCCCAGCAACAGAGTCCCATCCCTCAAATGCCTTTCCACTCTCAGAATCAAAGCCTCCAATATACTCAGGAGCAACTCTTAAGAGATCTCGCTGCAGTCTCTTGCTTTCACGTTTTAAAAATTCTTCATCATCACCACATTTCTCAAACCACTTTTCTTCCGCTTCCACATCCTTACGCCAGGCATCATTTGAGTGCTTCCTCATCTCCAACCGCATTCTCTTGGCTTTCATCTTCTTCATTTTGACTTGACATTGACGACCATGGGATTGGAAATGATGTCTATGGTCTGTGCAAGCAATGAGAAATTTACGGTGATCAAAGATGCAACCATTAGCTCGTGCACAAGGCTGCAAAATACAGAACACCACAAAGAAGTTGTCAGATCATGATACAATAACAGTTACAGCTGCAAACTTATTAGCCTCTATCTCAGAAGTGAGGAAGGGAAAACCAGGAGGGAGTAGAAATAGACCAAATGATAGGTTCTTGGACATCGATCAACACGACAACCGATGGTAGCCCCAGGTCTTGCACAGCGAGTGCATTTTAATGACCTCCCTCTGCAAAGTGCCGCTCTTATATTCTTTAAGCATCCTACACCAGCAAAATAAACCTGCAGTAAAAGAGTAATGAACATTAATGTCTACAGAAAGGAGGATTCGGGAAAAGGAAAACTAATGAGAAAACAGCAAGAGCATAGTAAAAATATATTAAAAAAAACAAATGTAGAGAACCTTTGTATGCTTAGTTAAAAATAATACGGGAACCTAAAAGATCATGGTTTTCTTTATTATGGTCATTAACTGTTGTCTTAAATTTTCATCAAGAACAGCAACGAAAAATACACAATGTCAGAGATATATCAATATTTACAAACAATGACAACCAAAGACAGACATTACAGAACAATTAAAGATTAAGCGAGAGGAAAACACAGAATTCAAATAAACACTAATACTGTCACACATTGTGTGTCAATGAACCCAAGGAACATATAACAATGAAGTGATAAACACATGTTAATGCACCTAAGCAATCAAAAGGTGTGTTGTGTCATATAATCAGAAGCACAAATTACCTCGGGACTCCATACTGCACAGTGTTGATGAACCCAAGTTCCAGAAATTCCATAACGATCGTTTATAGGTCCCAATAGACGGCCAAGCCATCCAGGATCATCGCCAAAACCATCCAATATGTCATAGTTTGGCTCCTCCGAAGATGAAGACCCGCTATGTGCCTCTATGTCACTGTCACCATTATCTTGTATCAACTTCTTTGGGTGTTTGCCATCAGTGCCAACTCCACATAAGCCACAGCGTCTGGCTTGTTTGAAGAGAGGCTTACCAAGTTTATCTGATGAAGTGCAAATTGAGTCAACTACCTTGTTGCAAGTTTCATTCTGAATAGGCAAGTCGTCAAGCATTTCCACACTTTCACCCCCTCTATCGAGAAACTCAGTATGTTCTTTGTTCTTACCAGATGATGGTGTTCTAGAAACACCTTGCTCTCTGATGTTATCATTCTGCTTCAAACTACCATTAACTTCAATGCTAGCTTTCTGTGGTAGTTCAGGAAGTAAAGTATCTTCTTTCTTTTTCTTAACTTTATCAGCAAATTCACTATCATCCCCTAGTATACCAGTGCCATTTTCGCTTTCAGAAACCATTACATCCACCTCCTTATCCTCAGTTCCGTCAACTTCCATCTCAATCTCATTTTCCAATCCTTCCATTTGATTCCCATTCTCATTTTCTACTGTTTCCATAATAACATTCGTATCAGCTGTCGTTTCATCCACATTGGCTTGAATCTCACTTCCTGTCTTCTCTTCACTACCTTGTGTCTCACTTTCCCCCTCTTCATCACTATGCTCAACCTCATTTTCAGTACTGTCTGTTCCATCCACATTGGCTTCAATCTCACTTCCTGTTTTCTCTTCACTACCTTGTGTCTCACTTTCCCCCTCTTCATCACTCTGCTCAACCTCATTTTCAGAACTGTCTGTTCCATCCTCATTCTCAGTCTCCATTCCATCAACTCCAGCTTCATTTTCACTCTCTAAAACAACTGATCTTTTGGTACTCTTCTCCTTCTCATCCTCCTCCCCAGCTTCACTGTCAGGCTGCGTTGAATCCTCTGACTCGCTAGCACTCTCATCTTCATCACTACTGGTATCTGACTCTTTTTCCCTATCTTCAGAACTTTCATATTCCTTAACTTCCACTTTCTTTTGTGTTTTCATCAACTTCCCACCATTAGCAGCTCCTCTATCCTCTTCCCTTGCTGTTGCCACTGCTTTTTCTCTCAACTCGTAGGCACGATTTCTGAAAACGAGCTTTCTTTTCCCCTTGTCCACACCTCTCTGTCTCCCACTTGCTTGATAACCAACGTTCCTCCTCCTTGACCTCAACCTGGATTTCCAGCCATCCGGAGTATCCGAATCACCATTCTCCTCCTTCACCACTCTCCCTAGACTACTATTCCCTTTAGAACCTCTATTATTTAAACGCCGCCTTTTCTTTGGAGGAGGAGGAGAAGCGTCAAGGATAGACGGTATCCGCCTGACCCTAGAGCTCCGCCTAAGTTCAGAATCAGCACAAGCCGACCCAGACCCACCATCTTTTTCCTTCTTCGACTCTCCATGGTTTTTGTTGTATTCTTCCTCACATATTGCAGCAAGCTTCTTACTCTTCTTGCCAGAAGGAGAACCCAAACGACTCTGATACTTTTTTTCCTCACGCGACGATCGCATCACGAATCAACAGGCATACAACTACTATTTCTTCTCGACGCCGATCAAATGAACATAAGAAAATCAATCGCTCACAGAACCTTACACCTTCCAAAATTTAAGCTCGTAAGGCGTTATTACTTCATCCACTGCTACGGAGATGCTTAACGAAACGCAATAGAGCGACTAACCTGAGCTCCATGATCATCCCAAATGTGGATACTCCAATCCGAAATCCAAAACCCTAGATCCTAAATCACACTAATTTAGCTTGTGAATTGAAAAATTAGGATTGTTGTGATAAAATCGAAATCTTCTTCCTCCGATAACTCGTTTCTCCGATGACTGCTCCTCCGCAATTTGCCTCGGAGACTTTAGGGCTCCACGGATGCGGAAGTCAAATAAATACTAGAAAATAATTAAAAAAAAATATATATATAAAAAAATACTATCACAAGCCCCATGAAATTTGAATATTTTAAAGTTATTTTATTCACTAATTTTCCTTCTGTCTATTTTATAGCCACGCTCTTTTAAAGCGATTAAATCTCAGTCGCGCAATAACAAAGTCAGAGAGGAGTAACACAACCTTTGATCTCTCAAGGACCAATAGGATTCGAGTTATGTTTGACTTTCTGATGACGCCAATACACACGCTCTTAAGGTCGAGATTGGGCCTAGTCCTGACCTCGTCTTTATTATGGAATTTCTTATATTTTCCTACCAAAAGTTGCCGCCAATTTTACCACAATCTCATAATATAGAGAAGAAAGTGTAGTAGAGTAGCAACATCTATATACATGATAATACAATATCATAGCTCTTATGAAACCAAAAACTCCATTAGTTAGAACACTAAACTGTGAATCTGCAAAAACCTTCTCACCACATTACATTGTCTGCTTCTTGTCCTAAAGAAAGAGAGGGTCTTATCAATTATCATCCTATCTAATACTTTAAACTTGACTTTATATAGGGATCATAAATCTTGTTTCCTTCATAGCTTGCTTGATCCTGTTCTTTCAACAGAAAAAAAACTTGGCGTTTCTTTGATTGGACTTTGCCCCTTGTAGATATGATCTTGAGACAACCTGACAAATCTCAAGGAAGATTAAGATATCAGCAGACGAACAAAACTCCAATCATCGACATGTCGCATATTCATGTTTATTACCGGCAAAGAACAAAAGCAATGGGTGATGATCACGAAATGAAGTACACCAGAGATCTATGATCCTGACCAAAGAACAAAAGCAATTTAGAAGGCAACATCACCAAATCAAACAAACTATGATCAGGTATTCGCCAGATGGAGTAAAAAGCCAATAAGATCCTAAAATAAATGCACTCACCAAATCTGTGATGAACTAAACCAAATCAGACACACAGCTCATCTACACTCACAAGTCACAATAATGTTGAATTAAAAGGTGATCTTCAGCTAACCTCTTTGATCTGAGATTCTAGATTCTAATTGAGCAACCATGAGATGTTCACTATGACTGGAATGGATTCCCAAAAACAAAAACTTTACGCAAGCTGAGTTTCTTCAATGAGAGCCTGAAAACTGACCTCAAGCTTAATGAAGTACAACAGCAAGACAATTGAGCCAGTTAGTGTGTGTTTAGAGAAACAATGGAATAAAGCACACAACTCACGTTTTAGGTGACTGCATATGAGATTTAAACATATGGCAAAGTACCTGACGAAGTCTCCATTGATTGCAGGAGGTGCCAAAGTACCGAATGATCAGCAGCGGCCACAAAGGTTAAAAATTGGAATTTTACCACATGAGGTTATGGTAGAGACTTATCTGTAGCCATTTTCTTTTTCTAGGAATCAGAGTAGAATATCAAGAACCAGTTCCACTGTTTCGAAAAAGAAAAAAATACATTAAGGACGTAGAGTTTCGGCATTAGTATGAAACCCAGTCTTAGAGGAAGTAACTAAGCTTTAGAGTCACCAGTAGTCTCCACAGGAACAGCAGCCATCTTCAAAACTGTGAAACCGAACAGCATCTCTCACAACAAAAGTTATTTTCATGATCTTAGACAACCCTTTGATGAACTCATGACAATCTATGCATACCCTCAAATTCTTGAACACTCTTATCGTATTTCCTTTCTGGTTTAAACCACCAGATGCCAATGCCAGACCAATCGCTAGTTTCTCGCTGTGAGCTCTAAGGTTCTCCTCCTTTGACTCATCGTCTATATCATGCAGCTCCTGTTTCAGGTCGTAAACATATCCCAATTCTTCTCTCATTCTTCTTTCAACTTCCTTCAAAGTTTCTCGAATACTGAGTGTTAAGGGATGTGAATCCTCTCCGCTATGGAAGAAATGTACCTCTCTTTCAATCTCCACCCAGCTCATACCAGCTTCTTTCTTCAACCCTTTCATTCTACCATGCTCTCGTGCCTTCCCACGTTGGTGCCAATAACCAGCTTGCCCATAAAGGTTGGACATCATCACATAATTTGCAGAATTTTTTCCATCCATGTTCAAAAGAATCTTACCTACTTTTTCACCTAGTTTGATGTCCCCATGTAGTCGACAGCTGCTAAGAAGTGTTTGCCATATTCCGACATTCGCTTTGACCGGCATTGTGTCAATCAGACGTTTAGCTTCCTCCAAACGACCAGCTCGTCCTAATAGATCAACAATACATGCATAGTGTTCTACTCTAGGTTTGATTTCTTGTGTCTCTAATAACTTCGAAAAAAGTTCTTTGCCTTCTTTGATCAGACCAGAATGGCTACAAGCTGAGAGTACTGCTACATAGCATACGTCATCAGGCTCAATGTTCTGACTCAACATTTTGTTAAAAATACTAACTGCTTTTTGGCCAAGCCCATGCTTCCCGTAGCCAGTGATCATTATGGTCCAGGATATCACATCTCTTGACTGTATTTCGGCGAAGCATTTCTCAGCCTCATCAACTAATCCACACTTGAGATACACGTCCACCACTGAATTTAAAACAGATGTTTCTAATCCAGATGGGAGTTTAACAGCAAGTGCTTGCATTTGCTTCCCTTGTCGCAAGAGGGCAAAATCAGCAAAGACTCCAATGAGGCTAGAAAGAACAAAATTTTCAATCTGCGAGTTTAGCTCCCGTAGTCGACTAAACAAACCCATCGCTTCCACAAAGTCACCCTCTTGAGCATATCCAAGAATCAATGAACTCCATGAGACCATTGTCTTTTCCTTCATTTGATCAAAAGCTTTTCGAGCATCAAAGAGGTTTCCACACTTGACATACAAATCAACAAGAGAACCAGTGATTTTTGTGGAACTTGAACAATCGAACCCACTCCTGACTAGAAAACCATGTATATGTTTCCCTCCATAAATCACACCAATGCTACTACAAGCCTTCAACAAGCTAGTCAATGTGAACACGTTTGGCATCACCCTTATCTTTCTGAGTTGCATCATCCGAAAGGTAGCCAAAGCTCTATTACCATACCCCGCGTGTACATATCCAGCTATCATCGCATTCCAGCTGATAAGACTCTTATCCACCATCCAACGAAACACTTTCTCAGCTTCCTTGATTCTTCCACATTTCGAGTACATGTCAACCAAAGAATTTCCCACCTCAACCATCATTTCTAAACTAATCTTCAAACAAAACCCATGGATCTGCAATCCCTTTTCAAGTGCGTTAAGTATACCACAAGCTTTCAGATTCGTTGATAAAGTGAACTCATTTGGGTACACACCCTGACGTCCCATTTCAGTCAACAGAGATAAGGATTTCTTAAGGTCACCATTATATACATGTCCGCTGATGAGAGAGGTCCATGAAACAACATTTCTCTCAGGCATACTGTCGAACACCTTATGGGCAACGGATGGTTCTCTGCATTTGCAATACATGTCGATGAGAAAATTGCTCGTAATCAAATCCAACCCCGATCCACACTTGAGAAGAAAGCAATGAACTTGACTCCCTTGATCAGAAAGCCCATTCTTTGTACAAACACGCAAGATTCTAACAAGGTTTTGGCGCTGCTTCAGAATCATCTGTGAAATCTGGTCTAAATGAAACACGAATCTAAAATTTGTGTGTTTAGTAATTACAGGCTCACTCTCTTAAGCAATTATGTTATGGTGGTGGCTGTAGAGTGAAGATGTTGACTGAGGGACCAATAGTATTCAAGTTTTGTTTCAGTTTCCCATGAACCAGCACACAGGCTAATAGAGCCAAGATTTGGGCTTTTCATGGGCCTCTCTTTATTTTGGAATTCTTTTAATTTCCTACCAAAAATTGCCGCCAAACATTTTGGATCAGAGATTCTTACAGAGAGTTGTGGTCTTCGCAAGATCTATATAATACTTATCATACCTCTTAAACCTGTGAATCTGCAAAAACCTTATCACCACATCACATTGTCTTTTTAAGAGTTTTCATCTTAATACAAAAACGACTTTGGCTGAGTAAATTATGGACCATAGAGCTTGTTCGGGTTGTCATTTTCCTTCAGAGCCTACTTGATCCGGTTCTTAAACAGAAACTCGACGCTTCTCATATTGGATTTGGTCCTTCGAGCGGTAAGCTTGAGAACTGCACCCTCTGAGAGCATCCGTTGCACCACCCTCGTGATGTTCTTTGTGTCATCAATGCCAAGATGGTGACTTCCCATGAGTCTTATTCCACATTGCCTCATCATTGTCACCATTCCTCTAGCCTGTTATGTCATCTACTATTTATAATTTTATGATAACATACGATAGGATGATGACGCATTTTGATTTATCCAAATTTACCTCACGGTTGTAGAAATTCAAGTAGACGTCTTTGAGATTGATCCACTCCATAAAATATGGCGGAAGCTTGATATTTGACACTATGCATTGCTCGGGGATCTTTGTCTTTATATCCCAATTCCCACTGATAACATTAGCTAAATTAATCAGAAGCTATGAAGAAATATTCAATCTATGAGAACATTTTTGCAAACTGTTTCTGTCGGTAAGGAAACTCAAAGATTCACATAACAAGTAACTCTTATGATAATTCTCACCAGGTTACAAAAGCTGCATCGTTCAGAGCCCCATCTGTTTCTTTACCCCACAAGTCATGCTCAGCTAACCAGGCTTCAAACTCCTCGATAACTTGCTTAAATGGAATAGCTGTGTCATGCCAAACGCTGCAATTCGACTTTGACAAAGTTAGTGCTACGGTCTCAGAATCCAAACAGGAAAACAAAAAAAAAGGTTTTTTCGGAGACGTTTGTGAAACTCTAACTCAACTCTTGGCATTATCATATCTTATAGTACAGAACATAATTGACTATATCATTCGATAATATATGCAGACATGATCACATTAATGCAACTAATAAGGAAACATGACAAGCACTGTAGCCGTATCTATATCTACACTCAGAAGTAAGATAGAAGTAGCATACCGATCAACACCGAGTTCCCCGTACTTGCCTTCGATGTATTTGTTAATTGCTTGCTCGCTCATTTTGGTAGGTCTCACAAACCTTAAGAAGTATAAAGAAGAAATAATCAACAACATTGTGAAATTCCTACAGAACATAAATTTCCTAGCCGCTCTTCTCATCTTTAACTACACACTTACAAAAACTAAACCATTCAAACACTTGAAGACCCTTTGAGCATTACAAGAAATTGTGTATTAAAAGAAAAAAAACTGTTATAACCTGTGGAACAAGTCTACGACTTCCATGGTTTTGGCGTCGACGATCAAAACAGGAAACTCAAGAATCTCAACTTTTCCTTCTAAGTCAAGAACCAAGAAAAAGTTGAATTCTTGTGGATTCTTTCTCTCAAGATCAGCAGCGGTCACTCGAAGTTCCTTAGAACAATCATGGTTGAAAATTTCCAAATGGGCAGGATCATCCATCTGACATCACCAACATAAGTACATAACCTTTATTACCCATGATTTGCGATTACTTAAGTATAACAAAGGAATAAAGAATAGCGACAACGATCGAGACACAAAACGATAATCTCCTCGACAGGAAAACAAGTTCCAATCTCGTTCAGACATTTCATCGAACAGATCGCGGACATTGTATAGTTAATCAAATTTTCTCATAAAAAAAAAGAAAACCAAATTGTTTCGAGACAACACACTGAGCAGGAACCAACCAAAAAGTCAAGCATGACATGGAATTCAATCCCGTTGCAACAAAAAAAAAAAAAAAAAAAAAAACTTAGAAGAAAGACAAGTCGCAAAGTCACCTTTGTGCATTTCCCGTGAGTGTAATACAAGCACATGGGTCTCCACCTCGGATTTTCACTTGTTTCCATCAACGGTAAAGAAGAAGGAGAAGGAGAAGGAGAAGAAGAAGAAGTATCAGACAGAGAAGGAGAAGAAGATACAGAGTGCGAAGAGTTGCAGAGGATTTGGTTGGTCTTCGCAAAAGCGGACGTGACGGGATAAGAGAAGTGGCTTACACGGAAAGGACTAATTCTGGACAACGAAACTCTAAATGCAGAGAAAGCAGAAGCCATTCTCGTCGACAGATTCAGGGAGATGCTGATTGGCGGGTAATGAGAGGGTAAACGGTTTCAGCGAGAGAAGTTAAAGCTTGTTTGTTAGTATAAAATTTCCCAAATCCAATTTTATTTTATTTTGTTTTAATTGAAATTTTCCTTTAAAACCTTTCTGATTAAAAATACATTTTTCGAAGACCAAAATCTAAAAGAGTTTCATTGAATTTCTCTATATGTCATTTCATAAATCGAAAAAAACTGAAAACCCTAAGCAACCATACATGAAATGAAACAAGATCCAACTTATTAGTTGTTGAATCAAGACTGCCTATTTACATCCAAAAGTGGAAACAAGTTGCAACAGACTTCACGTTTGATAAATATACCGAATGGACTAAGAAGACGCAAAAGTTGTGAACTTGAATAAGCACATAATCGCCTAAAAACCGGTCTAAGAGATGTTTGATCTAATCTTCATCGACTGCTTCTGTGAAGTCTTCAATCACTTCGGCCCTATTAGTTTGTTTGTTCATCGAGCGCATCTCCTCGATTTCAAACGTCAACATTGGATCACAAACCACTTTGTTATTCTGCAGTTTCCCTACGCAGCCTGAGGATTTGAAGTGTGCCATAGGAATCACAAATCAGCATGGAAGAACAAGGACATTTCACAAATCTATATAAGACGTTTCAGCAAAGAACAAATTTTACCTGCTATAGGACATTTCGCATTGGGATTGTTGCCTATGTAATGCATGATTGCTGCTTTGTCGTAGACGTGCTTGCAAACCATACTGCAACCAGAGAAGGATTACAAAGACTCAGTGTTGATGGTTCACCAAACAAAAAAAAAGTGTCTGAATTGGTGAACAAACAAGAAATTCTCAAAACTGATATCATTCATGTAATTATCAAAGCACAAAACGTGTAGTTCTACACACAAAAAAAACAAAATGATACACACGCTTTATGATCACGTTTAGAACTCAGCTTTAAGGATCAAGTATGGGAGAGGACAAGCAAATCATTTCGAACAAAACAAGACATCAGAGTAATAACAAAAAACAAACAAAAAATCAAGACATCCATTTTACCTGCGAACTGGATCTGCTAGTTCAGTGAGAGGTTTCCCGCTCAAGGGACATGTCACGTTTAGGAGAGGGCACTGAGTGCTGGTCATGACAATGTCCTCTTCATCGTCACCAGGCATTGGTTCACCTGCATGATGAACGTTCTGCAGCAAAATATTGACTTAAAAGAAAGTGGACAATAGACCTATCCGATTCAAGCTAAGTGAACAATGATATTATTCTGAGAAAACTAAGGACCTAATAGATCTATGATATAGAAAGTCGCAAATGGCATACCCAAACTGCTTCCCTGAACTGGCGCAGCAAATGATCATTTTGTGGCACAGAAGGAGAAGTAGTCTTGAGCTTTGTGAACTCATCGTCAAGCAACTTTTGAAAGTCAGTTAACTGCGGTCATTAGAGTGAGTCAGAAAGCAGTCTACTAAAACTAAAAGTAAGCAACCGATAAGCATTTAGATTAACAAATGAAGGAAAATGTGAATACTTGTTCCTCAGGCTGATACCCATTTGCAACAGCTTGAATTGCTGACGAACGATGAGCACAATCACCATACAAACCCAACAGCTCAGCCACAGAATTTTCAAGGTCTTTAACCTGTAAAACCCAAAACATGGATATGAACTGCAGGTATAAAGACCAATTAACAAAAACAAAGACAGAACATCAAGGAAAGAGTTTGCCACGAGCTGGCAACACAATGTCAGAAAGAAAGCGAGATGTGATAACAACTGGTACAGAATTTCAGTGAGCCAAGAACCAACCAAAATCAAAAGATGAAAGTCCAAGCAGTTCACACCAGTTATAGAGAAGTCAGTAAGAAAACTTAAGGAGATGAAACTGCCATCAATTGAAGTTCTTAAAGCAAAGAAGTTAACCAGCTACTACAACTGCGTTACGACTCAGAACCCTCCTCGATTCAGAACACTTACATGGTTAATCAGACAAACGAAAAACGCTTAATCCAGAATAATAACCCACCTTCTCAGTTTGATTATCTCTCTCCAACTCAACAGCAATGTTCTTCATCATAGTCACAGCTTTGCGAATGTCCTGCAATAAAAAGAGTAAGCAAAACCAGTCTGCTATGAATATATAGTAGGAAAACAACAGAGAGCATTCAACTTTGTTTTCTTCTTCAAACCAAAACTGCAACAAGGAAAGCAAAAGAGAAAAAAGCATAATTTTAGGATAAACTTTGACTAATGAGAAATCATTCCCTTACTTCACTTCTGACTAGTAAAACCCATCATCATCAAGCGAAACTCCTATCTCTCAATTTCTCAGAAATCAATATTCCAAATCAAGAGCATTGTGCGGGACATAAGAAACGAAAAATACTCACAGCAATCGTGGAATTGTTATCGGAGACAAGAACCAGCGACGCGTTCCGAATCCTTCCGGCAACTCCGTCCGAAGAAGACGCCGACGCCATATTTATCGCTCCAATTCTCCCTCCTTCGAGGTTTGTTTTGGAGGGAAGAGGAAGAGGAAGAGTGAGAGAGCCACCAGAGATATAACACGACGAAAAAACGAGGTTTCCTAAGCAAACTCCGTGCCGTCTTCTGTCACTACAAATGACATGCAGTTTCTAAGGTAAAAGTATCCGTGAACCAACACGATGACGTCTCGCTGCAAATTACCTGAGATTGGCTAGCATGAGGCGTTCCTCGGCGTTCCTCGGCGTTCCTCGGAGGTTAACCCTAGTTGATTCTGCACTCCCTAAAGAGAACAATCCATTCCTACTCCAGTTTGGCTCAATAAACTGCGTGTGGTTTTCTGCTACTATAACCGACACGTAGTGCGAAGAATGGGACAACTAGGATGGCATGCAGTTTTAAAGATATACAAAACGCTATCGTTTTCGATCCAATCCTCCATTCTCCTCCGGGAGTCGGGAGTCGCCGAAGCTTTCATCTTCTTCGTCCATCATTTGTTTATCAGCTGATCATTTGAATTGAAAACATGAGTGATCAAGAGGGAGACTGGAATTTTTATCTCAGAATCCTAAGCAATAGCGCGCGAGATTCCACGGATCCTGCTTCTGATCCATCTATACTACAATCAGTAAGCATCTTGTTAGAGCTCGAGAATTTATGTATTTCTCGATGAAGAAAAGTTTGATTGATTGGGTTTTTGTTTGAATGTGTATGGATTAGGTGAAGAAGCTACATGGGTTTTGTAAATTGGAGAAATCATCAGATGATCTGGTGGCTAGAATTTATCCGCAAATCAATAAGGTCTTTCAGCGTTCGATTGCTTCATTGTCTCAGTCTGAGTCCGGTACTGCCAAAGGCCTTCTCTTGCTAGTATGTTTCTCTGTCTCTCTCAGAAACTTTAATAACCCATTTGTGTAGCCTTGTTTCAGCAATTACAAACCCAAATGAATGTTCTGTGCATTCAAAGGATATTTGTTTTGTGTGTGTCTAGGCCATTCTTCAGTTTTTTCTTGATTTTGGGGATGTTGTTCTGCACGATGCTGACCCAAGTTTGAGGACATTCTTCCGCTCGTGTCTTAGTCGGTATGGACTTGCTTGGTTTTTCATTCTGCACATGCATGTTTGCTACTATTCTTGAGTATATGTTAAGTTCATTTGATGATCTTGTCATAATATTCCTTGTAGTGAGTTCTCAGATACTGCTGTTGCAGAGGCAACTTGTGAATTCCTTCTTGCGAACCAGAGAAAACTCTTGGCATCTTTCCCAAACTTACTCCCTCAGGTAATAAACTGGAATAACTAGCCATGTTATCTCAAAACTTAGACTTTAGCTTTTAGCCACAAGGATATTACTCAAAAACATAGAATGCAATGCGGATGGGTAATATATATGGTTAAATTCTCTTCATTAGTAAACAGCTTTACTTCTTGGTAGTTCCAGTAGGCGTCAACATAAGTAACAGAACTATATCTTGCTTCGCCTGCTGCTTTATGCAATCTAGCTGTTTGGCACTCCATAGGTTTCCTCTTGCTTTCTTCTTTCATAATCAGTGTCTGCTTCAGCAATGAAGCCAGAACACGTATACCATCTCCTTCATCTAATAAAAGCGATTTTATTTGCAGTTTTTCCCGTTGTTGCTGAAGCTCATTGCCTGGAACTGGGAGAAGTATGCCGAAAAATTATTGCTATATTATTAAAAAATTTCCATAATTTATCTATCCAAAAACACCTCAAGGAAAAAAAAAATCATGCTTCTTTTTTCAGGTTGGAGACGTCCTTCCTGAAGATATTTCCAGGACTGATATCACCTGGATCATTTCTTCCTCTATTTCCATCCATTCTAGACTTGCCAAGTGAGTCCATTTGTCTGAAAAAAGCTACTCGAGTTCATTTATTTATTTGTGTTCTAGTTTGGAGGGCACGTGAGTGACTCACTGGCTACTCGTTTGGTAATTTCATGGTTTTTAGCATGTGTATTATTTCTGCTTTGATGCTTCGACTTATGCAGTCTCTCAGCCTGATGGGTTTTATGAGTGTTCTGCGTACTAATTACGCATCTTCTTTTATTTTTTTTCTGCTAGTGTTGGTTGTGGCATTAGAAAAAGTGGAAAGGAGCTCGGGGTCGGGGTCAAGGGTTGGAGGTAGCATTGCTTCAATCCAGAAGAGTGCAGCTCCAGAGGTCATATATTTCACAAAAAGATATACCTGGTAGACAGTTCTCCAATTGTCAATGTATGACAAGGTTCCCTGTGAATGCAGATGCTTCTTGCCCTTATGGATGAAGCCTATACTGGTTCAACCATTGGGGATGGAGGGGATGACTCTGAATCTGAAGATAATAATACAATAGATGTAGCTGATCCTCTGTTTCTGGAGCTTCTCAAGGATGAAAATGATGGTCTAGCTGTATGCGCCCTCCTGCCCTGATTTTTGTTTTATTCAGAAGTCCCAACAGAAAACAGTTCCATATAATTATTGAAAATAGTAAAATTTGGGGGATATGTGACTGTTGGCAGTTTTTTTACTACCTAATTTTTTTAGACAAACTGAGTTCTTAGTCAACTTTGTGCTGCAGGAAAGACACCGCGCTTCACCTGCATTGAATTCAGCACTGCAGGCTGCTGCAAGTGGTCCTAGGTCAGAGAGGATGAAGCAGACACTTAAGATTGCTCCCCGACTTCTTGATGTCTACTTTAGTGTTACGTTGCGAGATGCAAATGACTGTAAGATAATTTACAGCTTTCCTAGTTTTCTTTAGTTGCTAAAGGTGGATAAATTTACGTAGTTAGGCCTTTGACCACTATTGTGCCCGTTCATGCTTGTTTTTCTTTCCCTTTTAATGCTTTATCTTCTTACAGCTCTGATCTGTGCATTAATCCCTCTACTCATGACTAGAAACTCTACAATGTTTCCGGATAAGAATTTTTCTCATGAGGTATCACGCATCTTCTGTATTGTGTATATGTACTTTTCGAAAAAAGAATTTATTAGAAAACCATTTAGACATGCTAATTGACAATATTTGTTGCTTACTCCCCTGTTTCTGAGTTGAGCGTCCATCGATTTTCAATTGTTCTTCAGAAACACCAATGCTATTTTGACCTTATAGTGTGCTGCCATATTGAACCTTATAGTACAGAGATATGTTATGTGTATACAGATCCGTAGGAGGCTACTGGAATTCGTGCTAGCTGCATTTCAGAGGTCTCCAAATTTCATTGCACTGTTGAAAGTAATGTTTCCTTTTATTTCTTGTTTGGTTTGTGCTATAATAACATTTAGAATTTGGAACAAGGATAATTTCACACGGCATTGGTGGATATGCCAGTCAAAATCACACTATCTTCATTGGTTACAAAGTCTTATGATTAACTGCATATTTTCTGAAGTAGTAATGCGATGAAATCTAATATTAAGTTCCTGCATAATGCAGAAGCCTATAATTGACCGGCTTGGAGAAGCTTACGATGACTCTGCTAAGGTCAGTTTCAAATATTTCCACGGATGCTTGTGAGATTATCTCCTCTAAACATTTTCTTCCATAGAGAGAGCTAGCTTTACAGCTATGTTGGGCAATTGGAGAGTATGGTGGTGGTGGAGAATCACACAAGGATGCTGCTCGCGAGCTTTTTGAAAGTTTGGAATTGCTTCTATATGAGAATCTCTCATCAAGGTATTATAAACTAAACATTTGTTACATACTTTGTTCTGCCTTTCTCAGCCAGAAAACAGGAATGATATTTACACCACGTTTTGGCTATTTGCTTCCAACAACAACAACAAAAAAGCCGCCTAGGTCTGAGGCAAGAGTCTGGGAATGGTTCCAGAAGAACAACACAATCAAGACTTTTGTGTTTTGTAGTAACCGCTATCGCGAAGCTCGCAACATATCACCGGGAATTATTACCAAGAGCCCGTGTCGCCTTGGGAAAGGTACACGGGAACTATCTAAATCCACTAACGCACTTTGCAATGATCACTAAACTTAAAAAATCTGAACTCCACAATTATATATACAATGTCTGTAGGTCGTTCGGTCTCGAATATCTGATGCAAGGGTTTGGAAACGAGCACATGATTACTTAGGACTGATGAACGAACCAGGAATCTGTTGGTCTGTGCTAGGACCTTCACGGGTTTCAGAGAAACGGTTTCCAGGCACAGTTAACTGGAGCGAGGGCGGGCGAAAAATGGTTGCACACATTCCGTTTCACATTTTAAGTGAACAAGGAGGTTAAGAGTTCTCAATACTTGATTCAAACAAGATAGATGATAATGTGGTTGGAATTCAAAGACATCTAAAGTTGTCATTTTTTTTGCAGGTCCTCCTTTCCATGACTTTGCTTTCTCTGATATCATCCCCAAAAACTGATCAAAGAAGGTACTCTCTTTATATTAGTATATGTTTTGTTGTGAATAGTGTGAAACTCAAAGCTGTTTGTTTATGTATGTATACATCTGCAATCTTTTTATTCCAGCAGATGTAGTTTTGTAACCTTAACTAATGTTTCATTCAAATTTGACAAATTTCTTGCACGTTGGACTAATCCGACACATTTAAACCCGGTTTAAATTGTAACCCGTTTTTATTCGGTCTGACTTTTTTAAATAAAAAATAATCGTATCCGACCAAATTATGACGTATTTTCACTCGCCGTATTTGATCCTCTTTCTAACAAATTCCGAACGAGAAAATGCCAAAACATAGAAGTGGGTCCCAAGCTTTGCCGTAGTCTCGAAAAACGACGCCGTAGGGTTTAGGCCGGAGGTCGGCGGTGATGATTCTCTCCTCCACCACTCTCATGCATACGTCACTTGTTTTCTCTTTCTCTCTACTCTCATGCTGTGTTAAAAACAACAATCCACACAGTTATTGATTCTTTAGCATCATTTGTGTGGCTGACAAAAACCTTTTAGTGTTCCAAGGATTTTAATTTCTTGGAAAAATGAAACGTTTTTAAGAAGCCCGTGAGTAATTTCGTCTAATCAACGTCGACCCTCCAAAAACTAATAATAATCGTTTATATTCTTTGGTAAATTTTGTTTAATATAATCCATGTATATATATATATATATGTGTTATTTGTGGAATTCATAGTGGTGAAAATAGCAGGAGGATAGGGAAAAAAAATTGAAAGATGCATGCAAAGAAAAGGATGGGAATATGATTTGATGTAAAGCCTGTGTGACTTTCTATCCTTTTTTGAAAAATATTTCGGTTTTATATGCGACGTTTCCTTATGACAGACATGACGTGTCTATATCCTGTCCGTTTATTTCTTGTACAGATGCTGATGGATGGATGTGATTGCTTCTTATGATTTGATGCATCCATGCTCTTTAATTTTGTTTATTTTTGAAAAATAAAAATTTTGTCTTCAACATTAATGCATATCCTAGAAATTTCGTAAAAAGAAAATCTTAAATCCATGGTGAAGCTCAGACTACTGCTCTCTGTAGTATCCAATAATCTATAGACTAATAAGGTTAATTTAATTTTCAAATAATTTTGGCTGACGTAGAATCCCCTGAATTTCCCAGTCACGCACGCATTGCATGCTCAAAAGACAAATGTTCAATAATATCATAGATCCTAACACGATATTAATATCTACATGCGTATATATATATATATTCACACACAACACAGCACAACACAACACAACACACATATATATATATATTCGTTTTGTGTGGTGTATTGTACACATCAACATCAACTCTGTCTGTCACTAGCTACTGTCAAATATCACATCAGTTGCTTGTAGAACAGGAGAAACACAGATCATTAGAAAAAAAAAAAGGACTCCTTTTTTATTTCCCTCTCCTTTCTTTCTCTTTCATGTATTTCAACATTGGAAAATCTAGGGTTTTGTTACTTTAGAGCTTTTCTTTTCCTCTTTGTGTTTGTCTCCAAATATGGATATGGATGTGTTTAATGGCTGGGAGAGATCAAGATTCGAAGATGAAACCCTAATGCCACCTGGGTTTAGATTTCATCCAACTGATGAAGAGCTCATCACTTACTATCTTCTCAAGAAAGTCCTTGACTCCAGCTTCTCTTGTGCAGCCATTTCTCAAGTTGATCTTAACAAGTCTGAGCCTTGGGAACTCCCTGGTACGCCCACTAAAACACAAGTCGTAGACCCATTTCCTGTTTCGCTTGTTGTGTTCATAAACTTCGGCTAAAACCCATCTCTGGATCCAAAGGTTCAGACTTTCCTCTGTTTTTATTTATCTTTAGAGCCATTGCTTGAACTACCAAAGTTTAGAAACTTTTCTCCTATCAATGTAGTATCTATCATAGGAAGAATGTTTGTTCAAGAAGATAAACCTCCAAAGATTAGTCTTTTCTGCTATCAATGTAGTGTCATAGGAAGAATGTTTTGATGAAGAAGACATTGTCATTACCCTTCAAATTTTGATGAAATCTCTGTTTCTGGCTTTGAAACAGAGTATTTTACTCGTAACATCTACGTAAAGTTTTTGATATTTGCCACCCTGTTTTGAAAAACCTGTTGAGCAGAGAAAGCGAAAATGGGCGGGAAAGAGTGGTACTTCTTCACGTTAAGGGATCGGAAATACCCAACGGGACTGAGAACAAACAGAGCAACAGAAGCTGGTTACTGGAAAGCCACTGGTAAAGACAGAGAGATCAAAAGCTCAAAGACAAATTCACTTCTTGGTATGAAGAAAACTCTTGTCTTTTACAAAGGTAGAGCTCCTAAAGGTGTAAAAAGCTGTTGGGTCATGCATGAGTATCGCCTCGACGGCAAATTCTCTTACCATCACATTTCTTGTTCCGCTAAGGTACAAATTTGCTAGATTTTATTCAATATTTTGAGTATTGTACAATGGAAAATGTTACTAGCTTGTGTCTTATGGTCAGGATGAATGGGTTCTCTGTAAAGTTTGTTTGAAAAACGGCGTCGTTAGTAGAGGGACGAAACTGATCTCTTCTTCTTCTGCTTCCGTCGCCGTCGCCGGAGAATTCTCCTCCTCCTCGTCATCCGCCGGATCTGCAATTGCTCCGATCATTGATGTCTTTAAGACGGAGCACGTGTCCTGTTTCTCCAATACCGCTACTGCTGCTGCGAGCTTTCCTACGTTCCTTCCCGCTCCACCACCGTCGTTTCCGCCACGTCAGGCTCGCCGTACCGGCGATGACGTGGCGTTTGGTCAGTGTATGGGTTTGGGAAGTTACGGAGAGGTTAGCTTCGATGCATCGTTCTTTCCGAATCTTCCTTCTCTGCCACCGACTGTCCTTCCTTCTCCTCCTCAGTCATTCGGACTGTACGGTGGCTCCGCCGTGAATTGCTGGCCGTTTGCTCTCTGATCGCTATGCGGTCATGAATTATCTATCTACTTTTGAAATAATTTGCTTTGGACTGTTTAATCAGTGTCGCTTGTATTAATCTCGAATTGCTTGTTGGTCGCTTGTAACGTGTTTGTAATGTCTTTCTGCATGCTTTTGACATTATTTTCTCATGATTTGAATTTTTCAATGACTTAATTAGTAAAAACTCTTTTGTTCTTTGAAAAATGGTTGATTTCGAAAAGAAGAATATCTTCCATGTAGACAATTCATATTGGAGACAAAATGTAGGAAATTGAATTGGATCATACTCATTGTAAAAGATATGGAACTATTAAATTTAAATTGTTAGCGATTAAAGATATATTATATGTAATGTTTGTATTTATGTGTTGTTGTGTATGTTCCTTTTTTTTTTCTTAAATATGTTCAAGTTGATTAAAAAACATAAGTTACGATAAAAAAAAAATTGCGATAAATGGACACGCCAGCTTCTGAATTTGCATGGGCCTTATTTTATAAATGGGCAGGGCCTAAATAAAAGCGGTTTCCAATTGCCACGCGTTTCTTGAAGCATAAGTCGTCCTCATCAAGAGGTCCTTTTTGTCTCTCTCATTCCAATTCGCAACAAAGCAGATTTTAATTTTGGTGGAAAAACAAAAAAAATCGCCATGGAAGACGTTAACCAGTTGTTCGATTCTGCTTTCGAGTTCGCTCACTATCCCGGTAACGAAGTCACGTATTTCTTCACATATTTGTGTGATTGTTCTCATTGCGTCGTGATTGAAATCCGACTACTGTTTCGATTTCAGGAGCTCAAAGCGAAGCCTCGGTTAAGGAATTCCTCGATCGCTTCCCTCTTCCCGTTATTTTCAAGTGATTGTCTTCTTCCTTCAACTCTCACTTTTTTTTCATTATGTTTTTCGTTTTGATTGTTTCTGGCTTTGTTCGAATCTGATATTGTGATTTGGGGTTTATGGTTTTAACTTAGTTTGGACTTTGTGTTTTTAACTGGAAATCGCAATACGCAGTGCCCTGCAAACTGATCCAGACATCCCAGGGTTTGAGAGCACATTAGTTACTTGCTTGGAAAGAGTTTTCAAGACCAAGTATGGCGCTTCACTTATTCCGCACTATATGGTAACACCTTACAGATTCTCCATCTACAGAATGTTGTTCATGTATTCGTAGGTGACTGTTATATATATGTATGCACATGAAAATATGTTGAGCCAATTGCTATATTTATGAAACTCTGATTTACTTTTTTTTTGGTGTTTGTTTAAGCCTGTTTTGCAAGTTGGTCTCAAGGCGGATTCTGCAGTAGTGAAATCTTTGGCTTGCAAAACCGTAAGTGACTAAAAGTAACGGTTTTTGTGTTTTCTCGATGTTTGCCTAGTTTGTAGTGTTTGCTAATGGTTGAGTCTTGTTTTGGTTTTTCTTAAGGTCACTTGTCTCTTGGAGAATTGCGATGCAAACGATGTTTCCCCTGTTCAGCTAATTGTTAGCAATGGCATATACCCTCTTCTGCTTGATTATATCATTAACAGGTAAGAAACTATGCTTATAGCTCTAGATTGTCTTCTTACAACTGTGTTCATTTGGTATTGGGATTGCCTCTAGTCTATCCACTGGGGGATCAATTGGAAATAACAAATTGAAAATTTTTGGAGCATAACAATTACTGTCTAGAGGCTTTGGATTGGTCTTGCGTGGTTAGAATATTAATTTAGTATCTACAAATAGTTGCTTTGCCTCAAAATTAACCATCAATATGCTTTTTTTGTTTCTGTAGCGATGATGAAGTGGCAAATGCTGCAAGTGAGACAATTAAGAGCCTAGCACACTTTCCAGATGCAATGGTCTGTGTTTTAAATGGTTTCATTTTGGCTCAGTGGCTAGTTCTTATACACCGTTTATTCGTGTTGCATAAAACTTAAGCCTCTTTTTTCAGTCGGTAATTTTCCCTGCTGAAACCAACGATGCTACACACCTTCGTAACCTTGCTGCAAGGAGTTCGTCGCTGGTATTGTGGCACTTTATATAAAAAAAATATTACCATGATATTCCATTTCTTGCTGTCCCTTTACACTTTTCTAACTGTTTTTTCAGGCACGAGTCCGGGTTTTGTCTTTGATAGTGAAGCTTTTTGGAATTTCTCCACATGTAGCTTTGGCAATTAAGAACTCGGGTCTTCTTGATTTACTGGAGATAGAAATGAAGAGTACAAAAGACACTCTTGTGATCTTAAATGTTCTGGAACTCTACTATGAGGTTTGTCTCTGATTTCCAAGATTATGATTGAGTCTCTTTTCTTTGTTGCCCACATTTTAAAAGAAAAGATAGACAGAATTATGCTGAATGTTTGTGCATGATTAACGCTGAAGTTAATGGAAGTGGAGCACAGTTCAGAGTTCGTGCCACGAACTTCACTTATTCAGCTGTTTTGTTCGATTATCAGGTATAAGCACAGTTAATAGTTGGCCATGTTTACATAAAAGGAATATGGATACCTATTAAGCTTGCCCCAGCTCACCCTTTTTTCTCTGGGTCAAAAAATTTGTGTAGTGGTACATCAATGGATCACTTTCTGAAGTTAAGAGCAATGATGATAAGTGGCAGGCTTCTCTCGAGGGACAGTATCTACAATGTTGTGGATGAAGCTTGTAAGATTTCAATAGCTTTTTTGCCTTTATTGGTTAGAATTCTGTGATTGCTTGTGCCTATGATACAAGTGAAGAAACTGAAAAATTTACTACAAATTGCTTTGTTTCTGTATATAAGTTGAGAAAGAGATTATAGCTTTAACTGTGCCTATGATACAAGTACTGTAGCTGGCTAAGATCCACTTTCACCTTTGTCCTGAATCCAGGTGCGAAGGCACTAATTTCAGCTATTGATGGGAGTCTGGAGTCACCGGAGATGAATGATACGGATGCACAGGAAGCTGCGCTTGATGCACTTGGTCAGATTGGATCAAGTAAGTAGCTCAGTTTTCTTTGAAACTGCATTGCTCTGGATTTCTACTAAAAGAGATAGCTAGCTAGGTCACACGTTTGGGGTTGTGAATCATAAGAGTGACCGACAAGATATTTTGTTTCCCTTGAAATAATCTTGTGATTTATATGTATATTTTTACCATAATCTTTAGCAACGAAGGGAGCAAATCTAGTCCTTTCAACTTCACCTCCAGCTGCAAGACACGTTGTAGCTTATGCGTTTGATCGTAATGCACAAGGAAAACAGTTGGTTAGTGTGTTTTTTCTTCGCATCAATTTATAATTGTGCCGATTATATGCTCTTAGAGAGACATCTTTGAATATTATACTAGTCCTGTTTTAGGATTTGTATTTCTGACTCTAAGTATGAGGGTTGATTTTATTTTTTCATTAGCAAAGACGTTCATGACATCATGACTGTTTTGCAGGCTGCACTGCACGCACTGGCTTACATTGCAGGTGAAACACGGCCTAAGAGCAGCAGAATAGTTGATGGAAAAGCTGAAGAAAGTCTTAGATGTTTAATATACGATGTTGCAGCACAGAGCACAAAACTAACACCATCCGTAAGTTGATTTCCTCTTTTGACTCTTCTTGCTCAGCTTTGTGCAGGCTACACATGTTTATGTTTGACCAATAGCATGAGCTAATTTAAGCACGTTGCTAAAAAATCGCAGGGTTTATTCCTTTCAGTTCTTCAACAAAGCTCGGAAATGCGTCTTGCGGTAAAAAGTTTAACCTCAGCATCTGATCTTTCATATCTTCTCCCCCTTTGTTTCCCTAGTGTGCATAATATTCAAAGTTTAAACCTCTTCTTTTCCTTTTACGCAAGACTCGGACACGTCTTCTAATTCTATCTCACATACAGACCGTCCAAGAGGAAACTCTATGCTTTTTTGCTCTTACTATGTTGTTCACAATGTCCTCCTCAGGGTTATAGAACATTAAACGCGTTGGTGGCTAGGCCATGGGGCCTGATGGAAATCTTGTCGAAAGAAGAGATAATAAACATAGTGACGGATGCAACTGTTGAAACCGCAAAAATAGGTAAACTAAGTAAACTGCGTTAGCCAGTCTTTCATTTTTCTTAGCTCCTCTTTGCATCACACATCAGCCACTTGACTGGCTTCTTCCTCAACCTCTTTGATCTCTGACTCTAAATCTCACATTCTTGACTCAGCAATGGAAGCAAGGTACAACTGCTGCAAATCAATTCACGAAGCATTCTTGTCTAGTAACTTCGTTGAGGACCCTCGTCGTCTAAAAACCGGTGAAAAGGTTTGGATCATTTTCCCTCTGCTCTGTAAACTTTTTATTTTTACAACATATCTTGTACTTTTGCTTGTTGTTGACATGTTTGAAATTTGTTGCAGTTGCAAGAAGCTGTTCGAAGTGGACCGTATATGTCCAAGAAGTACAGAAATGCACGACCAGAAGTAATGATGGCTGAAGGATTCTAATGACTAACTAAAACGAAAAGGCGTTTACCAAAGTTTTATCTTTCTCCGTTGTTCGATAAGTAACTTTCGTTTCGTTTTCTCTCTCTAAAGTCTAAACAGTAGGTTTCTGAACAAAAGGCTAAAACGCTGTTTTTTAGCGTTTGAAAATGGTTTTATAGTTTTGACTTTTGAGGATAATAATAACAAAAAGAAGTTTGGTACGTTTCTCAATTTGTGTGCGCGAATGTTTAAGATCTGATGGGCCTTAGCCTATGACATACAAAAAGTCCATCAAGCAGGGGTAAAAGGGTAAATTACTATTGTAGACATCATCTCTTTCTGGATAACACAGGCCCGACGAATAGAGCCTCTGGGAATGAGAAGCATTACTCTTACAGTAGTAGTTACGGAGTAAAAGAGCAGAGAAGAGCTCGAAAGTCGGAAAATCCATGGCGACGATAGTGCAGTGTCTTTCTTCCTGTGCGACCCTCGATTCCAAATTCAAAGCCCTTTCGCTTAAGGGTTTTTCCTCTTCTTCTTCTTCGTCGTCATCTTCTACCTTCTCCACTCGTCGCGGTTCTTCGGCTACTATTTGCTCCTCTCTTAGCTTCTCTCAGAGCGTTTCTCAATGTGTCGTCTTCTCCTCCGGTAAACCCTTTATCAGAATCGTGATTTTGATTTTGCATTGATTCATGCTCGTGGCTGAATTCTGAGTGTTTGGGATTGAAATTTTGGGGGATATATCTACAGGGAATTTGTGGGTACAGAAGCCAGTGAGGCAATTGGTTGTGTGTGAAGCTGCTCCGACGAAGAAAGCTGATTCAGCTGCAAAGAGAGCTCGCCAAGCCGAAAACAGACGCGTTTACAACAAATCTAAGAAATCTGAAGCCCGTACACGGATGAAGAAGGTATTGCCGTAAACTAGTTTCTCTTTGTTGGACCTTTTTGAAGAATTGAGAGCCTATGTTTGAAAGATGGGATTCAAGATTGTTGATAAACTTGTAATACTGCAGTTTTAGTAATGATTTAGGTGGAAATAGATTAAAGAATGTTACTCCTTGTAGTAGTAACCTGTGAACAACACTCTACTTTGGAATCCAAGTCATTGAATGACTAGTTTATTTCATATTTGGATATTATGTATGTGGATAGTCATATCATTATTCGTCAAGTCTAGTGGAAGTTGTCTAGGTTGGCTTTATGTTGTTATTAGAACATCGCGTTAACCTGCAACAATTAGAAATGTGTGTGAGTCATTAACGTTTTTACATCCGTGCACATCTCTTTTCACTTCATAGAATGAAAGTAAAATCCAATTGTGATATATATATATGAAACAGGTCTTGGAAGCGCTCGAGGGGCTCAAGAAGAAAGCAGATGCGCAACCCGATGAGATTGTATCCGTGGAGAAACTGATAGGAGAGGCTTATTCTGCAATTGACAAAGCAGTGAAGGTTAGAGCACTACACAAGAACACTGGCGCACGTAGGAAGTCTCGGTTGGCTAGGAGGAAAAAAGCCGTTGAGATCCACCATGGTTGGTATGTCCCAGACACAGCAGCACCAGAAGCCGTGACCATGGCTGCTTAATAACATGGAATATGAAAATATGTTTTTGTTGTAAGATCATATTGAAGATGTGAAAATTGCTTTCAAAATCAAGATTTGTTTCAGCATATCTCAATTCAATCGCTTTCACACTCTTCATTCGTTATGTTAGATATAAGCTTGTTCTCTTCTTCTTTTGTCTTGGACTTGTTCTGGTTCGGTAACATCTCAGTTCTTACCCAGATTGGGTGGGTATGTGATGGGTAGAGATCGGTCAACGGAGTCAGAAGTAGAGGAAAAACGCGATCAAGACGAATCCTATGAAAGCGACAAGCCAGTCGCTTTTAGCCCATTTTCTGTATCGAAACAGAGAACTAAACCTAGGAATCGCCATTGAAGAACAAGCAAAGCGATCGATTAGAAAGGTTAATTACATCTGTGGGACCCATGGTTTAGAATCAAAAATTTCTGAAATATTCGTTGCAATAAATAAATATATTAATATTAATGATCAATATGTAACTACAAATAACCTTATATTCGTTTCAAAATCATTGTTCTCACATATTAAAAATCAATTTTACTCTTAATTAATAGAATGTTTTATTTGATATAAGTAATTAATAAATTTAAAAGTATGGATAAAAATGAAAAAATGGATTATAAATGTGTATTAAAATTGTAGAATGACAAATAATACGAAACAAAAAAATTAAAACTAGAATAACAACTAATATGAAACGGAAGAAGTACAACTTAAACCAAGTCTGAGAAAACCGAAATACCGGTGGTTTGCATCGGTTTTATATTGAGATGATCAAAACCTCCTTTTTAGTTAGAGGTATTTCGTATAAATTTTTGAATCATACGGTATTTTCCCGCTTTGCATCAAGAAACAGCCAATTGAGGGGAAAAAGAAAAAACACACAGTGATAAGATCTAAAACATTGCTTTGTAGTTTCAGAAACAAGCCTGTACATGAAGAGAGAAACCCTCGCATCACTAATAATGGTCTCAACTTTATACAATCACATCTCATCTAATCATCCATATCCAATACTGTATATGAAGAAAGATACCTTAAGAAGAAGTATCTAAATCAGTTTCAAAAACAAAAATGCGAGACTGAGAGATATTTGAAAGCGAACGTTACAACCATAAATTTGTATTTCAAATCTTTAGGCATCGAAAAACCAAAATCTGCAATTTAGATACAATTTTTAAAACTTTAGAACAACAACAAGTTCATCATAAGATTTACTTCAATTCAAACCTTTCATTGAGGAAAGATAATTGAGAAAGAACCTCCCGCCATTCATACTTATCCCCGAAACTTTACTCGTCTAGATAATTTTCGACCCCTAAAAAAGAAGAGATTTCAGAACACAAAAAGTAAGATAATGCAAAAGAAGAAGAGATTTCAGAACACAAACCTTTAGTGATCCATATTGCATCAAAGAAGATGGTCTCGATTCGATTTCTCCAAGAGATGGAGCGTGGAAAGGCATCGGATTCTTAAGATTTGCATAGCGATCGAAAAAGACCTTGGTTTCTCATAGGGTGATTAACTTTTTTTCTCGTTCATCTTAAAGGTATACAGATTTTACGCATCTTTGAACGCTCCGAGAATGTCTGCAGCTGCATGAAGAATCTTATCGATCTTCATTCTTGATAGTTCTTCTTCTTCGTTTCTTGAATATGTTTCTGTTTTTGTTTCTATGTTCTCGAGTTTGAAAGAGAAAAGGAGAATGGAGAAGAGAAAACATTTTTATGATATTTAAAGAATTTTTATTAGGCCTTCATTGGAAGATACATGCCACGAAGGAAAACGCAAAACCTAGTGGATATGAAGCATTTTTCCTTCGTAGCCTGTATCTGCACGGTTCAGTGAGCTCTTCGATGACCTTTTGTCAGAGTTAGTGAGTTTAAAACAAGTGGGGAATTCGGTTCAAGTGTACTTGGAAAAATTTGATGACCAGATTGGTTTTACTAGAGAGTCATGCTTATAGTATCTTCTTGACAAACATGAACCCTCATTTGGCCTATCATGTCATGCAATTTGAATTCACCAGCTACTCAAGATCTATGGCCGAGATCTCATCTCTTTGGCCACTGACGCACCGGAGCAAGCAAAAAAGGGTTGGGAGAAGGCGATCATGATCGGATTGAAGGTGAAGATTCAGAAAGGTTAGTCTTTGCTTTGCAACCTTGAGGACAAGGTTATTTTCAATAGAGGAAATAGACGGCTTCTAGGGATGATGGGAATTGTATACTTCAAGGGAATGTGTGCTTTGTTGCAATGATGCTAGCGAAGGAATTCAGATGTCATTGCTACCACTAGGGAAACAGTTTAATGTGATTGTGAAAGGGGATCCAGCTCTCTGTTGTACACCGGTATCTCTGGAAGCTTTATGGAAGGCCATGGAGGATCAAGGGGAAGGGTCTGCAAGTCCATGAGACCAATAAGGGACTGGTCACACCAGACCTCTTTGTGGGAGGAGTTCCAATGCGTGTTTGATGAGCCTCAAGAGCTGCCTCCATCTCGTGGTCTTGAGCACCATATCACAATGGAAGAAGGAACCAACCCATTAACTGCAGAAGGAGTCATTGAAGCAGCACCGGAGGCTGTCTTAGATGTTCGTACTAATGAGATAAATGGTCAAGAGGAAGTCCTCATTCAGTGGAGAGGACTGCCGGATTGCACTTGGGAGTGAGAAGAGGTGATCCAAGGGCAGTTTTAAAGGGGGCGGTAATGTTACGAGGGCTGATGAGAGATCCACCAATCTTATATCAGTACAAAAGGAAGCCCACATCATCAGGGCTGGTGGAGTCACAAAAGGAAAACGGCTACATGAGATCGTGAGCTTCTAGAAGAATCAAGGAAGAAGCCATGTCATAGTCTGCACATGGGATAGCGACACACCCTGTGACATAAGATCTATTTAAAGGAGGGATTCGGTTAAGGGAGATTTTCATCAAGAGATTTTATCAATAAGTTTGTTGAGGAGATAAAGCTCCATGAATACTCTCTGCTTTGTAAACGTTAAGAATAAAGTTGTTCTTGTTTCTTAAGGAATTCTCAGGTTTACATCGTATTTCATAGTTTTGATATACAAATCGTATCATGTTCCATCTGCCAACACAAAGCGCTCGTATTTGAAAAACCGCCGAGGTTTTTCTCATACAAAGAGTTAGAGCTTGCAACAAACGGGTTTTCACAAACAAGTTTCTTGGCAGAAGGTGGATTTGAATCTGTTCACCGAGGTGTATTACCGGAAGGCCAGATTGTAGTTGTAAGCAACACAAACTAGCTAGTAGCTAATTATACGAAATCCAAAACTCGGTTTATATATATAGAAATGTGTTCCACCCATAAAATAATTATTTTGTATAGTATTGATAGTTTAGAACATCTCACATTCTCCTCGACGACTGCTAGACTTAGAAATCTTTGATAGTAGCTAATCACATTGACATTAACTGTTTTACATCTGCACCCATCTCTTTCAATTGATAAAACGAGAATATAATCAAAATGTGATGATATATATATACTAACAGGTCTTGGAAGCACTTGAGGGACTCAAGAAGAAAGCAGATGCGCAACCCGATGAGATTGTATCCGTGGAGAAACTGATAGGAGAGTCTTATTCTGCTATTGACAAAGCAGTGAAGGTTAGAGCACTACACAGGAACACTGGTGCACGTAGGAAGTCTCGGTTGGCTAGGAGGAAAAAGGCCGTTGAGATCCACCATGGTTGGTATGTCCCAGACACAGCAGCAGCAGCAGCACCAGAAGCTGTGACCATAGCTGCTTAATAACATGGAATATGAAAATATGTTTTTGTTGTAAGATCATATTGAAGATGGGAAAATTACTTACAAAATCAAGATTTGTTTCAGCAAATCTCAATTTAATCGCTTTCACACTCTTCATTTGTTATGTTACATATAAGCTTGTTCTCTTCTTCTTTTATCTTGGACTTGTTCTGGTTCAGTAACATCTCAGTTCTTGGCTCTGGCGCCATTCCTCTTGACAACATTTCTTGATAGTAACCCAATGCTTCTCCAATTTTTTCCTTTGTGTGCAGACCATGAACCCTAATAGTATATGTTCTTTGGTCTGGTCCTAACCCACTTCTCTCCATCTCACTCCATATCTCTCTCACTTTCTCATCATTGTCCCATTGCACATATAACCTAAACATCAAATTGTACAAGTCACTAGTCATCTCACACCCGTTCTTCGCCATCCTCTCCAAAACCGCCTCAACATCCTTCGGTTTCTGCGAATACTTAAGCAAGTAACCAAATGTCACGTCGTTAGGCGAACAGCTACCGCCTTTTTGTTCCATCTCTTCCACTAGCTCCCAAACTTTCTCTGTTCTCCTTATTTTGCAGAGATGCTTCAAAAGAGAGTTATAGGTTGCAACATTCGGAGAGCAACCATTCTCACTCATCTCCTTAAATATTTCAATAGCCTCCGGGATTCTCTTCTTGAAACACAATGCATCAATAACGTTATTGCAGATTTTGACATCCGGGTTTCTTCCGGTTTTCCACATTGCTTTGTATAGTTCCATGGCCTTTCCCAACTTCCCCTTCTTTGTCAATGCATTTATCATCGTCCCGTAGCTGACAACATCTGGCCTGCAATTAGAAGCAACAATGTCTCTCCAAAACCTCTTGGCTTCATGAACATTTCCCAAAACACACCACCCGTTGAGAATGAGGTTCATCGCTTTTATATCGAAGCCAAACTTATTTCTACGAGAGCAGAACAGAGTTTCCGCAAATTCGACGTGCTTATACCTACACAACCACATCAAGAGCCCATGAAATGCAACCAAATCATCCTCTATCCCAAACTCTCTCCTCTTCTCAAATACTCCCACAGCTTCATCTACTCTGTGCGCAGCAGCGTATCGGTTTAGCAAAACTTCATATGTCTTTGCATCAATAAGTCCATCTCTCTTAGACATTTCGTCGAACACTTGGTGGAACTCTTCAAAGCGCCGCATTTTACCAAGAACATCGAGAATCTCGTTGTACACAACGGAGCTAGATATATAAACAGATTGTTTACGAATCAATTGGTAAAGTATATAAGCTGGTCTCCAATCAGATCGATTCCGATTAACCACTTCCAAAACCAACCCTTGAGTTAACACTATCCCGCACTTATCGAGGATCCGCTTAATTTCCTCCGGAGAACTTCCACGGTGATTCTTCAGAATATTGTTAACATCAACAACAGATTGCTTGTCTTGTTCTTCGTTGAAACCAGTGGAGTTTCTGTCGGGAACTGCTATAGAATAAAGAAAGTGAGCAGTACCCAGAAAGTGAAACCCAGAGAGATTGATGTTCTTATGATTAGGTTTCTCCGACGGAGAAACACGGCGGAGAGAGAGCAAGGACGAGGAAGGAGAAATCCGGCGTCGCCGTAGAGCATTTTGTAGCTGAAATAAAATCTCAATTTTGTTTTTCCCTCCCATTTTCACAAACAAACTCTACTAGCTTCGGAAGCAATACCGTAACATATAAACTTTTTTTTTTTTGGTAATTAATAATCGCAACACGTAACACAAGTTTTAAATATAGTGAGTTTATGATTAATTATTGGGGCAAATACAAAAATACCACTTTTTGTGTACACATTTGCAAAATACCATTTAGGGGTGTCCATTTATAAAAATACCACTAATTATAAATTTATAAAACATATATCTTAAAATTCTAAACTCTAAAAAATGTTTTGACACCTAAAACCCCCTAAACACTTAAAACTAAACCATAATAGAATATAATTAACCCAAACATAAATAATATAAAAAATTTTTTTGAAAAAATGGCATTTTTGTAAAGATTTTAAAAATATGACATTTTTATAAAATGTCATTTGAAAAGTGACATTTTTATAAAATGTCATTTGAAAAGTGACATTTTTTAAAATTTATCTTAATAATTATTATGGTTTTTCACTTGTATACAATAACAATTTTTTTTTGCATACCAAAAAAATTAGTAATATGTAAATTTGTTTTAGAACAACAGTATTATTAAGGAATAGTTATTTTTAATCGCCTGAATTTATTATTATTCTATTGTAAATTATGAAAATTGTTACATCGACGATTTTACAACGGACAAGTCTTCTGTCTTGATCCACGCCAAATAATTATATTTTGTCCCACGCTGAAGATCTCCTATGAATTTGTCTCTATTAATATTAATAAATCACATTTTTTAGGATTCGAATTTCAAACTTCGTGGTATAATATCTATAATAAACATTTGATCAAAACACTGCACCAGTGGGATTTTCACGATTAAAGAATAGTTTTTGAAATAAAGAATACTAGTAAAAAATATTAGTATAGGATATTTGTTTTAATTCATCCCTGACCAAAACTGAAATTATAAAAAAAAAAAAGGATTCTATATGCTTACAATATCTGTACATTAGAATATATAAACAGTATAAGCTACTAGTATATAGTCATGTTTAAGATATCAAACAGTGATTTAATAATTCGTTATCTTCTTGCATCTTTTTGGAGAGAAAAGATAATATTTTGAAAAATAAAATGGGTATATTAATTCATAAATCCAGCAGATTCTGTGGCCCGAGAAAACCCAATCCATTTATCCATGGCGTGAAGACATATGAGCTGTCGTTAAAGAAAAAACAAAGAACAATTAACATTAACCAATCTAATTAATTAAACTAATCTTGATCACACGTCTCCTGCCGTCAAAGTAATTACCGTCTTTTAGGAAACAAAGAGAAACAAAACAAACGGCGGGCCCACCGCCGTTAGAATCTCTGTTAGCCGACGCGGCCACCATTCTCTCTCCTTGTCTCCTCTCTCCATCATTCTCCACGCGTCTCGTTGACCACGTGGCACTATTTATCTTAAAAGAAACATAACAACTTTTTTATTAATTATTATTTACTTGCTATAAAATAGCTAGTGCGTAATGGGTCCATGTTTTTTTTTCTTTTTTAACCGGAGGGGCGGCTAATATAGCTTTTTTTTTCTTTTACGAAATAAAATAAAACAAAAAAAGCAGTCAAAATATTCAAAGTTGAATTGGAGCTAAAGGTTTGACTAGTTGGAGACAAGGGATGCTAGTGGGAAAGTAATTACGATAATTCGTACATACATGGCGATTAAACTGTTTATATAACGGAATAATTACAAAAATGCCATTTTTTATGTGTATATTTACAAGAATACCATTTAGGATTGTCTATTTACAAAAATACCACTAATTATAGATTTATAAAGTCTATATCTTAAAATTCTAAACCTTAAAAAATATTTGACACCTAAAACCTCCTAAACACTCAAAACTAAACCCTAATAGAATATAATTAACCCAAACATAAATAATATAAAGAAAAAATAATTTTGAAAATGTGGCATTTTTGTAAAGATTTGAAAAGTGTGGTATTTTTGTAAAGTGGCACTTGAAAAATAGTATTTTTTGAAATTTTTCTTATATAATTGATATGATTGATCGTATATATATTTATATTTTTCAGGACAATTATGATTTTTTGGGTAAAATTATGATATTAATATATATTGCTTGATTTACAACTGCTTGATTTTCTAAAATTGTAGTCAAACAACTACTGAGATAACAAGAGATTATACATATGTTTATAATGCTTATCAACCCACTTTCTAAAATAAAACTGAGATATTGTTTGGAGAATTACTTACTTCTACAAATTTATTCAGATATGTGCTTCTCAATCTTACAGCACTAGAATTCTATACATTGGATCAAGAAAATTAATTAGTCTTGATAATTATAAGTTGTTATATGTTTATGACAACAAGATGTACAGCGTTTTTATATATCATTTTGGGCAATCTGAATAAAAAGTCTAATAACAAATCAATCTCATACAATTTAAATTGTCTGAGTAATCTGAAATAAATATGTACATTGAAAAACTTTTATCTACAGATATTTTAATTAAGAAACCAAATATTATGCCAAGTAATACGCTATCAATTCTGATTACTAGAACATGATATGACTTTGTTCCAAATGTAAATCAAACTTAAGACATAAGGGTGTATACCTATTTCAGCTGCTAATTTAGTTTTTCTTATTTCATAATTAAATTATGCAAATTCAAACGCAACAAAGAATAGTTAGTTGTACTCACTACCTATCTTTTAGAGTAAAGCAAGCTTAATATCCTAAATCACGTGAGTAGACGTCACAGAACAATTCAAATTTGGAAATTGATTAACCACATAAATGAAATTCCGATATGGGATCCAATACTGAATTTCTTTGATTAAAAACTCGGAAATCTCTAATCGGCATTTATGGGAATACATTGTGTGGGTAAACAGCAAACTCCACGCATCTCCATCAATTGTGTAAATATTGTCCAGATTTATTCTTATACTGTTCTCTACGTTTTGAATCAAATTTTATTTAACATCAAATTATTTTTAATTATACAAATAATTTGATGATAAATACATAATCACACTAGAATGATATACATTACCCAAAAAAGGAATTTTCATCGAATATTTCCACCACAAAATAATTCAAAAAGCATTTGAATAAATATTTTTTATACTACTTTGTTATCTTTTCTAATTCTAATATTAACCTGATTTAATATATATAAATTCAATGCAAAAGATTAGATCATTTTATCTTTCTTTGCTGTTCTAGATTCAACAATCAAACAAAAAAGATATGTCATCTAAAAGATTTACAAAGTCAATTAATGCATTTAAAACTAAAGCATATTTTTGACAATGTAGTTAAATGTTTTAAATTTTAATAAGATCAACAAAAAAAATGAAAAACGCTTGGTGGTTAAAAAAGAATTTCCTTGAAGGAGGAAACAATTACACGTGGCAATAGATAAGTGGAGGTTAGGAAGAAAACCATGAAAACCGCTCTGGTTGTAAGAGAAGCCGCTAAAACCATTTCAGGCTTTGACTGTTCATAACAAAGCGCCCCAAAAGGAGCGTCGCTTTTACACTCTCTCTCTCTGTTTCTCTCTCTCCTTCTGTATATATAAACAAATACCTCTCCTTCTCTTCCTCCTTCAATTATCAATCACACCCCCCTCTCTCTCTATCTTCTCTCTCTTCGAATTTAGCTATGGTCAAGATGGGTTCGAAACCCGACCCGGTTACTCCTAACCCGACTCAGAATAATGCCAAGGAGATTCGTTACAGAGGCGTTAGGAAGCGTCCATGGGGCCGTTACGCCGCCGAGATCCGAGATCCGGGGAAGAAAACACGAGTCTGGCTCGGAACCTTCGATACGGCTGAGGAAGCGGCGCGTGCTTACGACGCGGCGGCGCGTGATTTCCGTGGAGTTAAGGCCAAGACTAATTTCCCGAATTACCTCGACATGAGTGAGAAAGCTCCGGCGATCGGCGGTTTTACGCGTAGCCCGAGCCAGAGCAGCACAGTAGACTGCGGTTCTCCTCCGACGGTGGTTACGCCGGCGACGACTGGGATTGTTCCGCCGCAGCTCGAGCTAAGCCTCGGCGGAGGAGGCGGCACGTGTTATCAGATCCCGATGACACGTCCTGTTTACTTTTTGGACCTTATGGGTGTTGGAAACGGAGGTCGTGGTCAGACTCCTCCGGTTTCGTCGTCGGTGATGCATGTTGCGACGAAGACTGGTTGTGGTGGGGCCCAGAGCGACTCTGATTCTTCCTCAGGCGTTGATTTCGAAGGTGGGCTAGAGAAGAGATCTCAGCCGTTAGATCTAGATCTAAACTTGCCTCCTCCATCGGAACAGGCTTGATGCGTTTGGGTGGTGACGTTTCAATTCCAACGCGTATGCGTTTTTTTTTTCGTTTTTTTTTTTGAGCTGAGAGAATTCGTTTTTTCTCGTAGTTTTTTTTTTCCGTCTCTCTCTCACTCTGAAATTATTAATCAGGTTTTTTAGAAGAAGAAGAATTAAAAATCGAGAGTGGGAGAGAAATATAATTTTAGCTAACATGGATCGTTATGTACATATTATTTACATAACCGCGGAGATCTGAAACCTTTTGTTGTGTCGTGTATGTGCTTCCCTTTTTTTGCGACTTGGTTTCACCTTGTTGTTGTTTGTTACTCTGGTTTAGTTTTTTTTTTTTTTGTTCTTCCAAATTTTCAATTTATAATTTGGTAATCTGCAGAGTTATACTAGTGTCTAATCTAATTTACTAACTCATGTACTAATCCTGCGGCATCCTTACCTCTATTGGCCTTGTTCAATCGTCAGCAAAATATCAAAAGAATTAAAGGCCTGAAATTATTACTTGTTTTATCTTTTGGCAGCAGTTATTCGATAATAAAAAGTTGGGAAATAATTATAGTTGAAGACTTGAGAAAAAAAAAAAAATTAAAGTGAGATTATGAGTATATTTAAAAGGTGGTTGAGTTTGAGTATCGTCGGCTTTTAACAATGGTCCTAGTTTCAAGCAGACACGCAGCCGGCGTTGGTGGGTCCCCCTACTCCGGTTTTTTTTTTTCTCTGCGGCGTATGTTAGAAAATTCTTCGTGCTTACGTCACCAAGTGGTGCCACAATTCAGGGTACCGATGTACTCATTTTCTTGGAAATTAGAGAGCTATAAGATGAAATGTTAACACTCTTTAGCTTCTCTGACAGAAAGAACCTAAATTTTAATTACATAGATTCTTTCATTATAAAAAAAATGAGAGAAAACAAATTAATAGTGAATTTATACTAATTTCCAAATCAGAAGAGTTGAGTAAAACAAATATTTTATGAAACAACTAGTCGAGCTATTGTGTTTTTAATAAGTGATCTTTTGGATATCTTTTTATAATAATTTAATCGTATCTAAACTAATAGTAATTGATTCTATATCTCTCGATTTAATAAAACAGAAATTAGCAACATCATTCGACCCATTAAATTGATGCGTTTAATCAGAAATATTGTTTATTCTCCATAACTTTCTTCTAATGGAATTTATTTTTTTCCATTTTATTTTCTGTTGGGGAAAAATGTTTTTATCTGTTATTGTGAGGACAATGATGTTGTGAGGATTTTCTATACAGTATATAATTAGATGCATTGGTCTTATTAAGAAAAGAAAAAAAAAGTATTCCTTCCGTCCTCTTATGTAAAATATTTTGGCTGAATCCGAAAGAATTAAGAAGAAAATGTTTTTTAATAAACAACATTTATTAATTAGTTAAAAATATAATTCAACTAATCATATAAAAGACCACATAGTTCAAAAAAACAAAATAATCAAATGATATTTAAATTTGCATAAAAACTAGTAAAACATCTTATATATTGAAACAAATAAAAAAATTTAAAATATCTTATATTTGGAGACAAGAGAGTAATAATTATGGTTTGAAAAGGAAAAAACGACGACGTATAAGGGAAAAGCGGCTTCATAATGAGAGCAGCAGAGAGGAGAAGTTTGATTGGATTCTTGTCTCCAACTCCGCAATCAAACTACCCCTTCGTGATTCGCGTGTTCATCCAACGGTTAGATTCTATTCGTTGTCCACGTGTACGACTCTTAAAATTTCACATTTATACTATCAATTCACAAAAATAAAAGCTAGGCGGCACCGACGGCCAAGCAAAGCGATTAATCCTTTTCAGAAGAGACCGAATCAGAGACTGTGGCACCCACAGTTTCCTCAGCTTTTTTATAGTAATATAATAGCATACATTATACTAACGATTTATGTAAGTAGACTTTGGATTATTTCAAAGTCATTGTCCTCTCAAAAGTATTTAGAACTTGGTTCTAGAACTTAATTTTGATACTGTGGCGTCAGGATAAAACCTAGCTAATTCGAAGTTAAAGGGCCGATGTTGTCGCAAGAGATTTTCTTTCTTGTGGAATTGAATCAGAAACATCTGCGAATTTAATGTTTATAAGTATTTTAGCATTTTCACAAAAGTATGATTGAATTTGTTTCCTACGTATAAAGAATGGCAGCTTAAGATATGTGAGGTTGAAGGAAACCGGTTCAAAATCGGATTCAATCTGGTTTTTATTAAGAAAAAACATTAATACAAAAACAGGAATGGTTTATTGGAGAGTAGATACGTGTGGTCGAGCATCTGGCGCGTGTGAAAGGGGGGCATGGGATGTAAATTCCCTGTTGACGAGGTTTATGTCGGGATTCTTGGTTGTCTTCACGTGCATCTCCACCGTCCGATAAAGCCTTGATGCTCACTGTCTTTTTTTTCTCTTCATTATTCATTTTTATTTTATTTTTTCTATTCTTTTTCAGTTTGTTTACGAGAAGGACTCCGCAAATTGAGGTATTTCCATTTTGGCCCCTCCTCTCATCATCTTGTTCCTCCCACGGTCCCACTTCCTCGATTTTTCCATCAATCATAAACTACACAATCACATATTAAGAAGAAAAATATTATGTTTGAGTAAAGAGAAAAACAAAGGAAATAGTACGCATATGTATGGAAAAAAATAATGATAAAGGTTTATATAATGTTGTATATCAACATTAGTTGCAGATATGGCTATCAGGATCAAATCATAATGATAAAAAAAAAATTATAATAATGTTGTATATTTATTTTAATATCAAGAGTGGGGAATAATTTCATTTAAAATCTGAAAGACACGTGTGAAACAAGATTAGCTGCGGCGGCCGCTTTTCCTAAGGTAGGACCCACGCGGTTCATATTAACGTCATCCAGAATCTGAATCTCAACCAACCAGATTTTTTCCCTCCTTTTTCCTTTCACCCGGATGCGAGGTCGGCCATTTACACACCCACGTATTGCTTATTTTATCCCATTTCTTTCATTATTTACGATTATGGCCCAATTGTTTATTAAAGCTCCAAAATGAACCCAACCACTTACGGAACATTCATTAAAAACCGTTCAGGAAATTAATTACATATCGAACATCAAGTACAGTTTCCAAATTAGTTTCCAAAGTAACATCAATCACTGGCATTTCATTAAATTGAAGAAGATATTTTTTTTCTTAACTAGTTTTCTTTTTCTTTTAATCTACCCTCTTTTTTTTTGGCGATGCTTATTTCGCTGTAATTAGCTTTCTTTATTTGAACCTTACATAACTATCTACGAAACATACAAACTAGATGTTATTTTCATTTGTTTAAGTGTGAGTAAATAAAGGAAAAAAAAACCATCTGAGAGCTTCATTAACTTTGCACCCCTAAGATTTCATTTCTTAAAAAGTAGGGGTTCGCATGTAAAGGAATGGGAATATTGGGGTGATTTAAATTTATAAATAAACCAATGAGAAACTGCCACGACGTTGGGTCCCACTTGGTTCCATTCCCACGTGTGCCCGCGCGTGAAGTGGGTCCCACTTGGTTCCAAGTGCTATGTGGCGCGGTGCGTGAGCCACGTGTATGACTTCTGCTTTGTACAAAACACCTTATTGGAACTCTGCAACAAAACAAGAGGACTACTTATTTCCATTTTACGTATTTATTTATATATCCACATTCGTGTCTCTTTATTGTTTCCCCGTAAAACATAAAAATAAAATCGTAATCATCGTCTGAATAATTTCTAAAAGTCACAATCTTTTTTTTTTCAACATTATATTAAACACCTTGACGGTGTTAGACTACGTTTTTAGATTACGTAGATGAAATACGAAAATGAAATATTAAAAAAAATTTATACCGAGATTTTTATACAAAAAGACGAAACCTAAACCATAAAACTAACGCATAATTACGGAAACATCAAATTAAAGCCAAAATTATAAATCAAAAACAACCATCTCGAACACCAACAAAGCCAAGCGTCTTCCTTCTATTGAATCCTTCAAGCATAGAACCACTGTTTCGAATCACAATGTCGAGAAAGGTGAGAAGGAGCTGCATGCATACTCGAGACAAAATCATCATATCACGAGTCCAAAGATAGAACCAAGCTAAGAGTAACAAAAGCCAAAGAATAACCAGGAAAAAGAAACCAATCCCGAGCAAGAATAGACCCCAATCATCCAAGATTCTTCATATTGATACACAACCCAGTACACGAATGCATAAAGCCAATAGAAAAAATATACACATCGGATAGAAAAGAGACTAAGCAGCAAGGCGAGAATTAAAACCATCCTCGCGGACATCTTCTTCTTCAAGGAAGAGTCACTCTTAATCAAACAGCATCAAAAGATCACCTCAAGCAAGATCAGGATCCACAACGAAAAGGCCTAGACTCATCAATTAACCGGATATGAGATAAAGTTTAGACCAAAATCAGAGACATTAGCATGAATCGGATATCTCCGAGCAAGCCGAGACCAAAAGCGAGCCACATCCAACAAAGGGAACACGGCTAGCCCGGATCCAGACCCACCACGAAGACCTATAACTACCATGACAATCGAAGAGAAGCTTCTTTACTCAAGTATCAGAAAATCAAACCAGAGAGAGCAAATGATAGCTAGCACGAGACCAAGGAAGCAAGACTCACCGGACCACACGCACCTTCGACCCAAACCAGAGAGGTTTCTCACACCAGCCGAGACCCTGACAAGACGAAAACCGAGCTTCACCGCACCAGATATTGTGACAAAAAAAAAATAAAAACCTATTTTTCACACTTATTTGTTTTTAAATGATTTATTTAATAGTTTGTAATTGGTTGACAAAAAAAAATTAATAGTTTATAATTATATTATTATTATTATTATTTAATGGGAATAGGCATTTTGGGAGGTTGCCGTTACCGTCAAATCGCCGTTGGATAGGGCATTATGATTGTTGGGTGATGTGTCAAGTCAGCTGAAGTGTCGTAATTTCCATGGAACTTCGAGGAGACCTTATTGGGCCTTCACGTGTCTTTTTTGACATTTATAATAACGCCGTCAACTCCATTTTAAAGTTAAGTAATAAGCTTTTCCGACTGCTTGCTCACATTTCACACTCGCTTTCAATTTGTATAGCTTGATTTAATATTTGATATAAACAACAAAAAAAAGCATATTCAGATACACTTTATTAAAGATGAGACTTAGTGTTGTTTTGGTATCTTAATAATGGGCTCAAGTAAAGGCCCAATCAAGATATTAATTTCAAAGGCACGTAAGTACATTACTTTGAAATTCTCAAATTTCTTAGCCTAGTGAAGGCATGGATTCATAATTAAACATTCACCCTCCACGTAATACATGATAGCAATATACGGGACCCTACCAATATACATTCACCCTCCACGTAATACATGATAACAATATAAACTACCATATCGTAGTAGTATTCCATTAATGAGTATATTAATGCAAAAATTAATTATAAGATAAATCTATAGATTTTATGAAACGAATTGAAAATATCTAACAAAACTCAGAATTAACCATACGAGCAAAAAAATAATCATTAGTCATACTATAATAATAAATTTCAAATATATCTGAAAAACATAGGTAGAATTTTAATAACATTACTTGTTTTACAACCACATTATATAAATTACACATCGGTTCAACCAAAAAAAAAAAAACCAATAGTACCTCCTTACTATATACTCCCTCTATATCATATTACTTGATTTTTAACGTTATCATCAACTTCACAACAATTCAATCAATTAAAAAATAATATGCATAATTAAACAGTCAAAAACAACAAATACACAATTAATTTTACATAGAAATTTGAAAACATCATCTATTATGAAAACAAATCTCTAAAACAATAACCAAAATTACAAAAGGGAATAATAAAAATAAAATAAACAATAATTAAAAATTAAAAATTTCCCGCGAGAGAATTACATAATGCAAAACAGAGAGAAACAACGGGTCTCCGTCGCCGCCGCCACGTCATCACCAGCAACCATTGGTTCACGGGCGAGGATTCTATCGTCTCTCGTGAAACTCAACCCTTTTGGTAAGTTAACAACGAATGACCTAAACAAAGACAAAACGCCACCGTTTAGCGTCTTCTGCGCAAGAACCGAACTCTACTCGTTCCCGAAGTCACAAAGTGAGGCGGCGGCGAGAGTTCAAACGTCAGAGAGTTCATCGGAAACTACATCTCTGTCTTTGTCATCTTCTACTTAATCTCTCTCTATAAGCAGCCGGTACCATTTTTGACGTTGTTGGCGATTTTCCGGTTCGGACTATCTCGGCGATTATATTAGAAAAGGACTTGATCAAACGTACCCTTTCGTTCGTCGTTTGCTCTTCTTTATCTCCAAATTAGGTTCATAAAAATGTTTTATTGTATATTCTTGTGGACAAAATATGATTTATATTTATTGGTGAAAAATAGTTTTTGTGTTTTGTAGGACTGGTGGTTCTTTTGATGCGTACGGAAGTTGCGGCTTACTTAGGTAAAATTTGTACATCGCTTTCTATGTCTCTTTTATGCACATATATTTGTTTGCTTGCGTCTATAATATGTTTGAGAATAGAATATTGTTTATATGTGTGTTTGTAGGTATGTTGTTGCACGGAACCTTAAGGAAGTTGCGGGATTGAGACTTGGAATCTTCTAAAAGACTTTGGGAACATAATTAGCAAATATAATTTCGGGTCTAAGTAATGGAGTACAATTATGAACTGATAGTGGATCAAGTAGCAATCCACAATAAAATGACCAAACATACATGCGGTTGTGTATGTGTTCTTTATTATGTACATTCCCAAAAGTTCAATTAGTTTGCCAACAAAAGCTTCACATGAACCATGCTTTTCACGTTCTATTTTCAACGAGGGATCTCAACATTGTTGGTCCAGTAGACCCTTCGGAATCGACACTAAGAACCTACATTCATAAACCAATTAATACATGGCTTTTTTGGTATTAACACTCACAACTACTTTTTTTAGAGAAAATTATACATATTAACACTAATTTATTGATATATTAGTAAAAACATGTAAAAAGTCACTTAACCCATCAAATTTTAATTTAATTACACTAAACTTTAATTTAATTACACTAATGTCATTTTACTATTTAAAAACTTGCAAAAAAAAAACTAATAATTAAAAAATAAAATATCAGATTAAACAAATTTTGTCTTCTCTTTTCTCTCTTGTCATATCATCATCTTTTCTCACCATCATCATCGACCATTATCAACGTATCATTATCAATGAGTCTCACAAACTTTTTCTTTTTTTGGAAAATTGACTTCTTCTCTCTTTTCTATTTATATTGATCTCTTAAAAGTTATGTTTGTAAACGCTGTTTAAGAGCCGCTAATACGTTCGACGGAGCTCCGCCGCGGAATTAAACAATAATCGAATTAAAACACGGAAAATTTTAAAAAGTTCCGAAATCTTTTGATTTTTTTGCTCAAAAGAGTATATTTGATGTTACATCTACAATTTTATGGGTAAATCGAACTGAAAACGAGTTAAAAACAATGATAACCGAGTTAAAGGTGAACAGCGGCCATTGATAGGGTTTAAGGCCATCTTTATCCATAAACTTTTGAGGGTATCATTAAATATAAAATTATTAAAAACACATTCTCTCTTTCTTTTACTTAACTTTATACATTTTTTTTTCATCGTTTTACTCAACTTTTATTAATTTATACTCTATTTAAATATAAAATTATTAAAAACACATTTTTTCTCTCTTCAAAAGTATCAACCTGGTTGATATTTTTGATACTCTCTCTTCTAAAATACCCACTATCTCTTCTTTTTACTCAAATTTATTAATTTTATATTTCAATACATCCTACTATTTCAACCAAAAACACTCTCTTTCTTCTTTTTACTCAAATTTTAATAATTTTATATTTAATGATACCCATAAAACATCACCAATACGGATAAGAAGACCAGATTTCGTAGGAAGAAGATGACATGTGAATTACAATTTACCCCTTATTTATTTTAGCGAAGAAAAAGGCCAAAAAAGAAAAGGTTAATTACGAAAAGAAGAAGATGATGACAAATTCGAGAAATCCTAAAATATCCGTATTGGTGAATTTTAGTGGGTATCATTAAATATAAAATTATTAAAATTTGAGTAAAATGAAGAAAGAGAGTGTTTTTTGTTGAAATAATAGGGTGTATTGAAATATAAAATTAATAAATTTGAGTAAAGAGAAGAGATAGTAGGTATTTTTGGAGAGAAAAAGTTGATATTTTTGATATATTTTTAATAATTTTATATTTAAAGAGAATATAAAATTAATAAAAGTTGAGTAAAATGATGAAAGAGAAGGTATAAAATTAAATAAAAGGAAGAAAGAATGTGTTTTTAATAATTTTATATTTAGTTATACCCTCAAAAGTTTATGGATAAAGATGGCCTAATTGTCGTTGATTTTTTTAACAAATCGGTTTGGTCTTGTTTAAACGGTTTGGCTCGGTTAATTTGGTATGGTTTAACATGTTTAGTATATTTACATTAATCTACAAATAATTTAGTCTATGGTTAAAAAAAAAATTATGGTCAAAAAAATATAAATATATCATGTGGCCAAAAGACATAAATCTCTCAAACACTAATATATCTATCAAAATAAGATAAATTTGTTGTAAAAAAATAAATATATTTGTGATAAATTAATTTAGTCTGTCAAATTTGAGAAAATTTATCTCTAAATATAAACAAATCTGTGATGGAAATAGTTAAATTTATTAGTATTTGATAGATTCTTTTCATTTTGGCCACAAATTTACTTAATTTTAAGAAATTTAAGAAATTTTGTAGGAAAAAAAACGAAAACTATTGAAGCTAATCAAGTCTGTCTAATTAAGTTTATGGCCAAAAATAAAAAAAATTGTTAAATAAATCTATGAAATATTTATAAATCTCTCAATATTCAGTAAATTTGTAGCCAAAACAATGTCTAAAAATAAACTTGTGGTCACGTTAAATTAAATATGTCATATGGCAAAACCATAATTTTTTTATTTTGTTTTTCTTCGAATTTTGTTATAATGACATTCCTGTAAATAAGGTTTTTACTAACAAATGATTTAACGGTAAAACAAGCACGGAAAAATTATCTTTATATATTAGTTGAAGAGCAATTTTTTGAAAAGAGTGTCCTCACCAAATTCATTCTCACAATTTTAATGTGACATGACATTATCAAAGATATAACATGACATTCACACCAAACTCTTCAAAAAATCGGCCCAAAAATTACAAAAATATTATGCATATAACCAAATCCCTTTATATCAGCACAAATCAATTATTATCAATTATTAACTAAATCTCTTCTAAAAATCGGCCAAAACAAATACCGTTAGCCCAATTTCACAACAAATCGGCCTAATATTCACAAAAGTATTCTTCATATAACCAAACCTCTTTATATGATCTCAAATCAATTATAATCAATTCTTAACCAAAACTCTTCAAAAAGTCAGTCAAAATCATTTATTAACCCAATTTCACAAGTACAATTTAACCTATTAATAAAAACGATATTATTGACAAAAAATTAACAACAAAAGAATAGACAGTAATTTCTATAACAAAAATCAAAACAACTATATATTTCACATTTTTAAAAACTAAAATTAAAAACAAATCTACATAAATAATTTGAGAATCATCTAGTTAATAATTAAAAAAAAATAAGAGTTAGTTTATTAATTAAACAATAAGTCAGTGTCAAACTAATTTTCTTCCCTTTTTTTTATTATGCAAGTAACAAAATTGGGATTGAAAGATTTATACAACAGAATTACCTCTTTCTAGGGACGGTATGACTCGTATGAGCAATACTGACAGTGAAGCATGCAATGAACCCCATGTGGAGTCATCTTCCTCATCACTCCGCTTGTTGTGATCTTGGAATTGCTTTTTGTTTACCAGATTTATCGCCGGAATTTCTGAATAGGTTTTAGCTTCCTGTTAGGACTGACCACGCAAAATGATGTGACCAACATAAGCTGGGATCTAGATGCACCTTGAATAGTCAGAATGTTGTATCATCTGTTAACCTTCCCATCATTATTGTTCTTCTCCATGCCAAGTCTTTCTCTAACATTCCTGACAAGTGACAACGTAAGCCCAATTGAGAAGATCTAAAAAAATTAGATAACCAAAGTAAAATTTAAAACCCATTTATCGGCCCACTAAAATGAGAATCAAAGTTATACTCCAAAGAAGAATCAGGATATCTATAATCAACCCTTTCTTTAAAGTATCATTTGAGGTTGAACCAATTATAGTATTGTCCTAAGCCGCCTAACAATCTTACGTATATTCATTTGAACCATTTTACTTCGTATAACAGCCTTTTTCATTTTCCTCGTTACAATATAACATAAAAAAAATTTAAGAAAATTTTCGTCACCTAAAAATTATAAAACTATATAAATTGCAACCCCAATTTTTTTTAAACATTATTATATATCACCGCTCCTATTATTTGGACATTCAATAAATTAACCAATAGATTTCAAAATAGAAAACGGTGGGTCCCATGAAAGAAAAATTGGTAAGTAAAGAACAGAACCGGTCAATGCGGAGCAAAAGACCCGTCGGGGTTTCAGACTGATGCAACCAGACCAACTCTTTGTTTAAGATTCTACCACCCACATTTATCACGCAACATCCTTTGGTGTATACCTCACGCGCTTTGGTTTCTTCTTTCTAATTTTATCTTCGTTTAATGCGTAGTTTACACGCGCTTAAGGTCAAAACCAGACGCTGGGTCGTCATTCATTGAAGACAAAGCCACTCGAGTCTTACACACGGCACGTGCGCACGTGACTCCTAAATCTCTTCTTCCTATATATTCTCTTTGTCGTGCCCCTTAATCTACGTGCGTGTCACACAGATGTTAATAAGAGTACGAGAGCATGCATGATCAATGGTGGGATTAAGTTGGATTGTTTAGTGATTTTTTTATTATAATTTATTTTTAATTTTTTAATAATTTATATTTTTAATTTTTAAATTTTTTAAATTAACGTTTTTTGTTGGGATTGTTAATTATTTTTTTTATTGTTTAATTGTTTTTAATTTTTTAGCAATCTATTAAAAGTTACTTAATGCTCTGAATTTTGATCCAGAAAACAAAATCCAAGTTTTTTGTTCCTAATAAGTTTGACGACAAATATAAGCCTTTTTCTTCAGTTTTCAAACACATAAAACATGTACATTTAGTGGTTTTAATCGTATTAAGTGAGGAAAATACAATAAAAATTATGTTTCTCTTTTGTGAGGGAAAATGTCGACTGATTAATTATCAGCAACTTTAATCATAACCAACAACAGTTTACCCACTCCAAACCATATGATTATTTATCTTTCAGAAAGCAGATATTAATTAATAAAATCAGCGGTTGATAATTGGATTCCATTTAAAACATAAACAAAGTGATTTAAAATGATTTTATCATGACGATTTTCACGTATCTTTGACTTTCTTGGCCTAAGAGATAAAAACTTTTTTCATACAGAAAAAAACTTTAACCTCCTTTGTGTTTTATTGGTTACTATTTAATAATTAATTATTATATTATTTTGTGCTAATTATACCAAACCCCAAGAAATTCGTATCCTGTTGCCACAAGATAGTAAGATTTTACCAACAAAGTAATCAGAACTAAAATAACACATTATTGTGTCGACAAACAGTAAATGTTGGTTTTGGCAATCAGATAATTAGCTTCAATTAAAAAAAACATTTTCTTTAAAAATAAAGATTATAGAACATACAAGAGTCCATGGCTTGAAGCTTGAGCTAAGCAGGAAAGAAGAACAAAAAGGCTAAAAGAGAGAGAGGAGAGAATATAACACAAAGATATACATACATATAATACACATCAGACATATTTATTATAGATGGTGGGCTCGGAACATCATCATCATCATCATCATCATCAACAACAACATCATCAAAACCATCAGCAGCAGCAACAAAGGAGCAAAGAAGCTTTAGGGATGGTGGCTCTCCACGAAGCCCTAAGAACTGTCTGTCTCAACACCGATTGGACTTACTCTGTCTTTTGGTCCATCCGTCCCCGTCCGTACGTCTCTCTCTCTCTCTCTCTCTGGTCTACTCTCTCTCTCTCTCTACACTCTCAACGATGTCGTTTTTAATCCCCAGGAGAGTTCGAGGCGGTGGCAACGGCTGCAAGGTTGGCGACGACAATGGAAGCTTGTAAGTTACACACTTTTCACAAAGTTGTTTACGTTACCCATATAGCCAAGACTTTGCTTACTATAGAGTAGTCGTTTTCAACTATGATTAAAAGCAAAAGCCAACGTTTTTCCCCTTATGGTTGATCGTATTTAATTATAAGTCGCCGGAAACCTATTTTCCACGAGAAACTAGTTAGACTACTAATTAGTACTCTAGGGTTGAATAAAAAATAACTACAAAATAAGTTGCACGAAGATTCTAGACATCATCATGATCACGTAGTGATATATGCGATTGTAGAGTACATATAACGAGGACGATCTTGTGTAATAACCATAGACGAAAGATCTAATGATTTATGATCTGCATAAATATGTAAATGGTATATGTAGTATCGACTTGTTGATGTGTGGGAGTGCAGGATGTTGATGTGGGAAGATGGATACTGCAGAGGAAGAGGAGGAACAGGAGATTGCTATGGAGACATGGAAGGAGAAGATCCTGTTCGTAAATCTTTCAGCAAAATGTCAATTCAGTTATATAATTATGGCGAAGGGTGGGTACTTGGTAGGTCATTAATTACTTCATTTCTGGCTGCATGTAACTCGTGCTCTTATCACTGCAAATTTACCGAAAATAGAAAGTATATATCTTCCTCTTCTTTTCTGCGTTTTGCAACATATGTTTTTGTCCAACAGGTTAATGGGGAAGGTTGCCTCTGATAAATGCCATAAATGGGTTTTCAAGGAACAAACTGAGTCTGAATCTAATGCCTCTAGTTACTGGCAAAGCTCCTTCGATGCCGTAAGTTTTATATATATATAAATATAAAATCAATGAAAGATATTAGATCTGCAAAGTTGTAACCCGACCGAGATCTTTCTCTCTCAAAAATGCAGATTCCTTCCGAATGGAATGATCAGTTTGAATCTGGAATTCAAGTAAGATAAAGAATGTTCTTGAGTTCCTTGGTTTCTTGTTTCTCAAGTTACCTTTATGATCTTTCTCATTTTACATACAGACAATAGCTGTTATTCAAGCTGGACATGGCCTTTTACAACTCGGTTCTTGCAAGATTGTAAGTATTCTACAACAAGTTAAAGTTCTTAATTGCGAGATCTATCGGTTATGTTCTCTAAACCGGCCGGTTTATTTCAGATACCTGAAGATCTACACTTTGTACTTCGGATGAGGCACACGTTTGAATCACTCGGCTACCAATCCGGCTTTTACCTATCTCAGCTATTCTCCTCAAACCGAACCACTTCGTCTTCAAACACATCGCTCATGGGCTCGAACCACCCTATACTTCCTCCACAAACTCAACCATTGCAACCCAATCTTCCTCTCTACAACTGGAGTAGCACGAGCCAAAGACCGATGATGGCTCAAACCTCTTTGCCTAGTTATCAGCCTCACATGCCTTTCCCAGGAATGCCACATTCAAACAAAGAACAAGACGCCGATGTGAAATGGCCCACTGGGTTATCTTTCTTCAATGCGTTGACTAACAATGTTAATGCTAAGCTTTTGTTTGATTCAGAGGGATTAGGTGACAAACCAGAGCATCAGAGCCACCAGAACCAGAGCCAGGAACAGAGCAACTCTGAGAGTCAAGCGAATCCGAGTGAGTTCTTGAGCCTTGATAGTCACCACCGAAACATGAGTTTCTTGGAGTGATGATCTTTTGTGTATGAATGTCGCAAGAACTTGGTTTGCTTTGTTATGTTGTTGTTTCGATCGTTTTTTCATCACTTTTGTTAAACATAGTTAATCTACTCTCTTTTTCTCCATCAATCTATTTTTCTTTTGTTTAATTTTTAGGCAACAATTTACATTCTTATTTCTTGAAAACTTTTTTTGACCTTTGTTTTTTTTTCCCCTGCATAAGTATATGTTTTTTTAATTATAACGATATCATTTTCGAAAGTAATATATGAATTTTAAACCACCAAAGATTTTTTTATTGAAAAATTCTCTTAAGTTATGTTTTTACTAAACAATCAACACTACTTGTGCTGCATTAGTAGTGTAATTTATTACTTACAAACATTTTTATATAAACTACATAATGTAATCCTATATCATGTATAATAAGATAGTTTTAAGTATTAATTTTAATCAAATTAAAATATTTAAAATTATGAACCAAAAGTTGGAAGCTCTATATAGATACACAATCGTCAAAATTAACAAACAAGCCCAAATACAAATTTTAATTTTGAACAATCAAATACTATACTTTCTTTTCGTAACCATGTCATAATTCACAAGTCTCTTGGCTTCCTACAATGCATGACACTTTCTACAAGCAAAAATCGCCGCCATTAAAATCCCTCTCCACCACTTCATCACCCTATTCCCTCTTATCTCCTCCGCCTTCTTTCTCATCCTCGCCGCCGCCTTCTTCCGGCCACCGACCCTTATCCCTCCCTTTCTTTTCACCGGCGCCGGAATTATATACTGCCACCGCTGCGATGAATACGACCTGTATAGACACACTCTCACCATCTCTGTTCCTTTCTTCCTCTTGCATTGTGGTAGTGAGTACGAACTTTTATTGATCGGGTTTACGGTTTTGCCACTTCTGCTAACCGGTGGTTTCAAACCCAACGGCTTGTGATTAATGGGACTGTAGTTGTTGTTGGTACCGGTGCAACTACTGGTTCGCGGAGAGTAAGAAGCTGAGCTGCTATTACTACAAATGCTACTCCGACTGTTCGTACTATTGCTCCGGGAGGTGTATTCGCTCGTTGTAAGCGAGATTGACCGCTTTATTGTATTGTTGCTCGCCGCCGGGAAAACGTGTGGCAAGAGACGGCCGTTGAAGAAAAGGTGATCAGCGGGAGAATTTTCCGTGCACGAGTCTTGTGACGGAGAAGATGGAGTCAACGATCCGAACTCAAACTCCGGTGGCGACTCGTCGGAGTTTGTGGTTTTCCCATGATTCTCCATTTTTGGTGTGTCTTTTTATTTTCAATTATGTGATCGTATCGTGTATACTTGTTTAAATAGTGGAGATGACACGTGGTGAAATGGGTACGGAAGTGGTAAGAATCATATGAGGGAGCCAAAAAAAGTGAAGTGATCGTGTTTTGTAATGATCTTGTCTAAATGTGTCGACCGGATCAAGGATTAATAAAGAGCATAGATTAAATAAAATATGCTAGCTATATTTGAAGTTTTAAACTTATCTACTTGCATTGAAGCTAAATTAATGTTGTCGTACAAATTTTTTAATGGATATGTTTCTCTGCTATATGTAGCTCACATGTTTTACGCAGGGGACACAAGTCTCCCAAAGATGCGCTTTGGTTTAAAGCAAAAGTAATAATGGCTATGGCTTTACGCAACCAGAAACCTTATAAAACGAGCTTAATTATTATCAGACAATTAACAAAAGATGATAAAATTCTCTACTACCAATCTAACAAATACCCCTTCCGTTATGTATGTATGATGTTTTAGAAATTTTACATATATTAAAAAAACACATTAATTTTGATTTATTAATACATTGTTTTTTACACAGTTTTTCATAACTTTAAGCCAATAATAATTCGATAAAATCAATTAATGTGTCTTGAATTTTACAATTTATCATCATTAGTTAATAAAAACTGTATTAAAAATTGAAAAAATCATACATTTTAAAACAATTTTTTTTAAAAACAACATATATATTAAAACGGAAAGAATATATAAACATTTTAAATCGCAGAGATAATAGTATAATATATGATGGAATTTCGAGACAAAGAAGAAATTAAAAACACATATATCCAAAAAATTAAAGACAAAGAGCTCACACTATGGCTTTCGTTTCCCATTGGCCGAATTTTCTAGTGTCTCTTTACTCTCAAAGACGCACCATAGGATTAGGACCCATGCCCTCAGGAACATCTATCATCATCATCATCATTAATCTCAGTGCTAATCATATTTTATGTCTTTATTAGCTAGTGCCTTATTTTTATTGGGAAAATTCCTAAAATTTTTTCTAATTTAATTATATTGGCTGAAAAAATATCTAAACTTTTTTGGTTATCCGATTAATATCCAAACCATTTAACATTGGTTTTTCAGTACGAAAGATGTCAAAATGGGTAACCCGATCCAAATCTACATGGGTTCGAGTTTTTAATGGGTGGGTTTGACCAAACCCATTTATTATATGGGTTGACTAGACATACCCAAACCCAATAATATAAAATCCGATGGCTAAATAGGTTATATGGATACCATATACAAATTAAATATCATAGTAAACTAACTAAAAGAAGCAATACAATTTCATATTATTATAAATAAATCCAACAAAAATTTTCAACTTTCAAATAACAAACTAAAAAAAATGTCTTCGTATCGTAAGATAAACTAGTGTGGTATCCGCGCCCTGCACGGGATTTTAGTTTTAAAAAATGATCTTAAGAGAAAATCAAAGATAGTGTTCAAATGAAAGGATGTATGTGGCGGTCGAATCTCACAATTAGAATCTAAGTGATTCTTTAGGGTTTGTAAAGTTCTGTCGAAAGCAAGCAAACACAAAGATCTCAAGAGAGTTTTTATTAGCTGTGAAGAAAGCTGTTACAAGAGTTTTTTGCTAATGAATTCCGATCCTTCTTTTTGGGTGAGAATGAAGAGCTATATATAGTGAAAATATCTAAAATGGGCTTTTGATAAGTTTGCAAGTAAATACTTGGCTTTTGATAAGTTTGCAAGTAAACACTTGACTTTTGATAAATTTGCAAGTAAACACTTGGCTTTTGATAAATGTACAAGTAAACACTTGGCTTTTGATAAATGTGCAAGTAAAACACTTGGCTTTTGATAAATGTGCAAGTAGACACTTGGCTTTTGATTAATTCAGAACGGTAAGCCGTGAATGAAAAGGGAAGTATACGAGTATACGTACCCTCTCCCCCCCTTTTTAAGGAGGGGGACAGCTGTACCCATCCGAAAATGGGTTGCCTACGTACCCTTTGCAGGGATCAAGCCGCCTCGTAGTTCAAGTGAAGTAACTTAGTGTATTCGCTGTCTGGGTTCGTGCGGTGGTGATTCGTCATCGTTTCTCCTTCCTCGCTTTGGATTATCGTTGGTTGTTTGACTAGGTTCATCAGTGTGGTCATCCATCGCGAGATCCTTGACTCTAATGTCACCATTGAGAGTACCAGCGGCCAGTCTGGCGGCGAGTCTTAGTCCCAAAGTATGGCATTTCGCAGTAGAGTGTCCAACGGATTGATGGAACTCACAGAAAGCTTTTTCGTCATAAGCGCTCTCGTCTCTTATCCATGTGTTGTTCCAGGGGCCTCCGCCATGACCTTGACCTCGGCCTTGGCCGTGACTGTATCTTGGCGACTCGATCTGATAGTTATGAGCTCCCCCGAATCCTTCTTCGTGCTGGACGACTCCGCCAGATTGGTTGTTCTTTTTGTTGCCTTGTTGGTTCTGATTTTGAGTGGTGGCACTAGGCTGTTTTGTCTTTCCATGTTTCTCTGCCAACGATTTTGTTTCTTCTTCATTCCTTATAAACTTAGTTGCTCGATGAAGAGCGTCTCGAATTGTTACCGGCTCGTTCACGATAATTTCCCTGCGGAAATCGGATTCGTACCATAGTGCTTTCCTCAAAGCCTCGAGGGCTGACTCGTCATTAATGCCTTTCACCCTTGACAGGATGTCTTTGAACCGCTCGATGAAACTGCGGAGAGTCTCTGCGGGCCCTTGTGTCAGTTTCCAAAGGTCGGCACCGAGAGTTCTCCGTTCCATGAATATGGCATAATGTTTAAGGAAGGCAGCAAACAGCTGGCTGAAGTTATCAATGAAGTTGCTCTCGAGTCCAGAAAACCATTGGAGAGCCGGTCCTTTGAGATGTTCAACGAATAAATGGCACTGGCCAATGTCTCTTTCATCCTCCCTGAAGTTGGCTCGTCCCATTGCTATGGTGAAAGCTGTGATATGATCCGTTGGATCAGATTTTCCTTCGTAGGTTGGCACTTTAATTTTTCCAGGGTCGGACAGTCTGGCTCTGGAGATGCGAGCTGTGAAGGACGTACGCTGTGCTTCCTCGATCACTCGATCAATCTCCGGCGCCTTGCTGGTTGCTCGATGCATCTGTGAGCGCATCTCTTTTAGGTCTAGAGCTGTCCGGTTCATAGAAGCTCGAAGTTCGTCCAACTCGGCTTGCTGCGATCGCGGTGCGGCTCTCCTTCTTTCGGCAGCTCGCTGTCTTTCCTGGAGGAAGCGTTCCTCCTCGAATGCGAGTTCTTCAGCATATCGCTCGTCATCTTTGTAATAGGTTTCTTTGCGAGCGGTCTGATCCTGCCTTGCAGCTTCCTGCCTTGGTTCGCGTGGTTCATCAGGGCTATCCTCTTCGGCATCGTTTTCAAGGTCGACCACTGATGTTGATCCACCAGCTGGCGCCGATCCGTCTGGTAGTGCCGATTTGCTAGCTGTCACTGCATGCTTGTTTACATCTCGCCCGTGGCTCCCGGGAGTCGGATCAACATTAAGATTGATTCGACGGACCCTAGGTGCCTCCATAGGCGTTGAGAAGTTTAGCATTGTCGGGGTGACGCGATCTGTTGCATGCGAAGCGGGTCTTTTTCCTCTTCCGTGGCTTGCCGTGACGAGGGAGTCCATTCGCCTGGTTAGAGTATTGTTGAAGATGTCTTGCTCCTTTGACTTCTTAACTAGCTCGTCGAACATTTTCTTTATCTGAGCCAAAAGGTCGAGATTTTCTTCTGTGGCAGGCGGCGTCTGCATCTGTGTAGATCCGTCTGCTGCGACGTTCTTCTCTCCGGGCTTGTCTGTCGCGGCGTCCTTCGCTGCTGACCTGTCTGTGACGAGTTCTTTTGGGTTGCTGCCGCTGTTGTCTCCGTCGATGGTCATCTCTTCCGATCTTAGCGTGGTAGTGCTTGTTGAGTAAGAAGCTTTACTTTCCCCTTAGATGGCTCCAAATTGTGGCGGTCGAATCTCACAATTAGAATCTAAGTGATTCTTTAGGGTTTGTAAAGTTCTGTCGAAAGCAAGCAAACACAAAGATCTCAAGAGAGTTTTTATTAGCTGTGAAGAAAGCTGTTACAAGAGTTTTTTGCTAATGAATTCCGATCCTTCTTTTTGGGTGAGAATGAAGAGCTATATATAGTGAAAATATCTAAAATGGGCCAGCTAATAAAATGGATCTGGCCCATTAAACAATAAATCTAATTTAAACCCATTATTCTATTAAACCCATTTTGCTCATGGGTTTAATGTCATTTTGAGCCCAAATTCAGGCTGAGCCTTCGTAGATTCGTCGTGATTTCGTCAGGACGTTGTGGAGTTGATCTCATCGCCATATCGATCTCATAGGGGTGAAATCCGACCCCCACAATGTAAAACATAAAAATTAAAGAAAACTATAAAAAATTAAAGTATCTTATAGAAATTACATGTCAAAGAAACAAAACATATTCCAAACCATAGCATGCTAAGACGTAGCGAGAAGCAACAACAATCTTCTTGCATCGATTCTCATAAAAAAATCTTTGAAATCATAACACAAAATTATTGATCATTTCTTCAGTAGACCATCCAACGGCTTCAACGATTGCATGGATATACTCATCATCGAGCAAACCGAAAGCACAACACGCATCTATAAACCATGTGCCTCGTCTCTTACTCGCATCCCATCTCAGCCTTTACCCGTCCCCTCCTAGCTCTTACCTGCATTATGTCCCAATCCTTACTCGTTCTACCCCAGCCCTTACCCGCGTCCCATCCCGTCCTAGTCCTTACATGCGTCCCATCCCAGTCTTTATCCGCCCTAGCCCTTATCCATCACGGCGTAGTTTTTCATATGCTGTCTTGTATACATGTAACATTCCCTGAAATATAATTGAACAATGGAACATAATATAAAGTTGGAAGCCTTCATATGTCTGACATATAATGCCATTATTGTGGTATAACACAAAGTGCATAAAAGTTTGTTAACTACTCACCGCATTCTCATGGAAGTATATTCGCAAAAATAGAAAGAAAAATGGCCTAGATATCCATGCTACTTGCAATCTTAAGTAATCCAGACGATTATCTGCAATAGGACTTTCCTCTGAAATAATGTATTTGGACGATATTTCTAAAATAGAAGAGAAGAGAAGTGAGATAAAGTCCATGTGAAGAGTGAGGTTAGAAGTCTCTTCCTAGGTATTGGATTGCATGAAGATACTTATAAAATATATTTATAAGGGAGTATCTCAGTGTCGTTTTCTTCCTCCTTCTCTTCTTCGTACCCTACTTCTCCTTTCTTTTCTTCTCTTTTCTCTTCTTTTCTTTTCCCCAAGATAATAATTTTTCTTCTCTTCTTCAGCTTATGATCCCAATAGATTCCTAAGAGGAAAGCCTTAACCTTCGCACACTGAATAAATCTAAGAAAAATGTTGAAAGTGAGATTCATGATATGTGATCTGCTTCATACAGTTTTGAGGTTGGTTTGGTACGATATCTAAGGAAAAATTATTTGGCATTTTTAGTTATGTCATGCAAATTTGAGTAAAATTAGTTAAGAAGGCTGTAAAAAAAGGGTGTTTGGCACGAGAATGGATATGGTTTTTTTTTTTGTCAACCAAACTTTAATTAAAATATGCCACCCTGATTAGTAATCCAATTGGGTGGAAAATAGTTTACAAAGGAAAAAATTACAAATCTAGAGCGTGCAGAACGGACCAAACAGTCTGTCTTTAAATTAAAATTGCGAGAAATCAAAGAGATTGAAAAATGAGGAAAATGGCTACGTATCTCCCAGAATCGTGCCGAGAGTATAGAAAGAGCCGGCCATTCCTCCGGATTATGAACGATATCCACCAAATCTGAGCAGTCTGTTTCAAATACATAACACTCCAACCCTCTCTGCACTATGCATGATATTGCCCATATTAGAGCTTCCATCTCCGAATGTAGAGGGAACCTCCGGTGTGTGAGGCCTTTCGCTCCATAAAAGATAGTTTCATCACCTTGAAAGCATACCCATCCTAACCCTGAAGTAGAGTCTGTCCCCTTCCAGGAGCCATCAATTAATTTATAAATTTAAAATTAATTTACCAAATGATCTAGATATAAATGTAAAATTATCGAGATTTAGGGGTTTTTAAAAAGTATTGACAGATTCGATATATATAAGAAGCCAAATACACTACAAATATATATTGAGGTTTAGTAGATTGTAGATTACAATAAATTCAGCCGAATTAGTCGTTCATCTTTATCATAAAACATCTATTATTTGGAAAATTTCAAGAAAATTTCTTTTTTTTGGAAAATGTTTCATCTTTATCATAAAACATATATTATTATTTCAAATATCTGTCAAGAAAATCTCCAGTTTTATGGACAATGTTTATCCCAATCTCGTATAGAAGACAAAATAGTTTTGTCATGTACATAATCATAAACTAATATCATTACTCTAAAAGTAACTTGAGAAAAGAAATGTTAAAGCGAAGTTAAACAAAAAAGCATTAAGATGTAGGTTTTAGCTTTCTCGGTTACAGCAAGCGATCTGTGTATATCAATGGCTTTTCCAACATTGAATTGAACATCATAAAATCTTGAGATTGTGGTTTATCTTCGAAAATTAAATTTGGAATGGGAAGAAACCTATCTCCACTACCCTATCCATTTATATAACGACGAAGTTCGAGAAGAAACAAATGAAACCGGCTGAAGAGAACAATACATTATGTGTGTAGATATAATCATTGATCATGAGAACGAATTACTCTAAATGAGAAAATAATACCAAACACTCATCGGTAAGAATACTTAATTAAAAATGCTAATTACCACAATGCGTATAAATAAATACCTTCATACAAAAGATAATGAAATATCCAAAAAAGCTCATATTAATTATCAAACCTAAAGCATGAACAAAAAAAACTAATGATATAATTGAATATACAAAACAACTCTGAAAAACAAAGGTAATACATAAATAACATGGAGAAGACTCAAGAGCACAGAAGATAAGAGTGAGGATATGTGTGCAGCTCTGTAAGTAATCTTAGCTACTCAAAGCAAGACAAAACACAAATTCTTAGCCACATGTGATATCGATCCATTCAAGCGAAATCTATGTAGAGTTTTTATTAACTTCCTCTCTGATATGAAGCAAGTACTATATCATTGGCGACACTGTTCAGCAAAACACGTATATTCAATAACTCAGTTAGGACTTTGTGGTGGTTCCATTATTTTCTGTCGTGTGTTTTGTAGGGACGGTCTTTCTGTCCAGTGTGATTTATGCGTGGTGGGCGGTTCAATTTCTGATTTGCATTGAGTGACGAATGAGTTCCTTTTTCAACAGAACCAAATTCTCCGTTGGTATTTTCTGTGAATATTATTTCTGAAGTCAAAATTATCTAAATAAAGCAAAACTTAATGGACCTTTACTATAACATATACTCACTCTAACCGACTATGAGTTTAGAGACCTAAGTATGATATTTATAAGAAGTTATAGTCTTATAGATATACCGGATAGAGTTTTTTGTGACCAATACGATAAAAAAAAAGAGACCAATTTTATAAACAAAGATGTTTATAGTCACCTTTTGAGAGTTTTTGCTTCTCATCTCCGATTTTCCTCTGTTTCAAGACTTTAATTTCATAACCTAAAAAACATAGTCATAAAGTTAGGTTTTAAACTACAACAACTTGTTAAACATTCATAAATAGAACATATCAAAAAGAAATAAACCAATAAGAACAAAGAAATCAAAACTGTTCGAACACAATAATTAAAATCACCATTCACGAACAGCTTAGACAAGAGGAAGGTTTATGAAATTAAGAATATAAGAAAATAAGGTATAATAAGGTACAATTGATCAGAGGAATATAAGAACAATCACGAACCAAATAGAAAAAAGATATCTTATACACATACAAGAGAGAAACCATATTTTATGGGTCAAAGTTCTAATTCTAAAAACCTGAAATAGTAAAAAAAATTACCTACTATATAAAAAACAGACATCAAAAAAACTATAGCAAAACAGAAGATTATAAAAACTAACATACAAATAAGAAAAAAAAACAAAGTAATCAAAAAATGAATCCACTTATTCTTGCCAAAAAATGATTCATCAACACAGAATTGAATCCAACACTAATCAAAAAAATGAATAAAAGAGAACAAAGTAAAAGACTAAACCTTTATCATATAAACAATGAATTGGGAATGCACACAAAAATTATTGTGATCTTCTCCATAATCAACACGTAAAATAATTCTCTAACCACATGTAAAAAACACCAATTACAACTAACCCACTGCAAATAAGTAAATCCACTGTGACCTAATTAAAGTAATAACAAAATCCAACAAATATATTAAAGTTCTCTCTTTCACCTCAGTCATCAAAGACTCCAAATTAGGTACTATAAATTATAAGTACAGATGTCTAGTAATCTCAAACAACTTAAGGTTGCAAGTCGTGGTAATAAAAATACATGAGAAGCCATTATACTTACACGTTACAATTGCATCTAGATTAGTTTGGAGCATATATCTTTAATTACGTGTGTAAGTAGAAAGTATAAATATGTGCTTACCGTGTCTCGATCGATCACAATCTCATATATCGTTATTAATAAAAAAAATATAAATCATTAGGATATTTACATTACTTTATCTATCTTTTATTATCATTAGTCATTAATTTTTTATTTTATTTTAACATTTATATTAAAAAATGATTATTATTTAAGTTTTTTTTTTCTTTTTTTTTTTATTGTTTTGTCCATTGATTTTTGTCAATATTATATATTAAAATAATAAACAATCTGATTAGTGGACGAAACTCAAAAACTCAAGATTTTAGAATTTTTTAGAGACCAAAATCTTTTCAAATTTCTGATTAATGAACGAATAAGATATTTTTTAGAGACTCAAAATGTTATTATTCAGCAATAATCGTCGAGATTAGTAAACGAAAAATTGATCATAGATCAATAATTTTCTCCACCACTTAATCTCGTACTCAAACTATTCGTTTCTTCTTCATCCTTGTTTTTGTTGCGTATCCTACAAAATTCCAAACAGTGATCATCTTAACAAAACTCGAACTACCTTTCTAAAGTTTTGATATAAAAGTTAAGGATTCGTAATGTGGAAGTCCATATGGTTAGAAATACCTTAACCTCCAAGCTACACAACCGGGAGAAACTCAACTATATTTAAATTAGAGTATCAAATTGACACTTTCAATAAGACATTCAAGCTTTGGTTAGACTTTAAGATCGATCAAATTCTACATTATAATAGTATATTCAAATTTCCTTCTTTTTCGTATGTGTTCTATAGAATAGAAGCAACTTTCCTATACTAACTTACAACATGTAAAATTATTTGAACATTATAAGTGCGTACAATATAACCATGTGCTTAACTCTTAATGCATACCATAGCTCGAGATATGACTGCTGTATCCTTCACCGAGTTTCTTTATAACCAAAAAGAGCAAAGTCTTTAGACTTTATCAAGGGATTCAAAATTGGCAAAGGAGCTGAAGTCGAGATGCATTACGTTGTGCGTCAAATCCGAGAGGATATGTGACTTTGTTTCCTTGGTGAATTCGACACTTTGAGCAAGAAATACAAACGTCATGACACTATAATCTAAAACACACACCCGTATCCGCTCTGATCTCAGATTTTGTGCCTAATTTGGAAGAAAACATAGCAACAATTAGAAACTTAATAAACGACGAAAAGAATAACATCCTCACAAAAAGAAGTTCAACATTCAACAAATCTAGAGTTTTTATATAAAAAAAAACTTAATACCAAACGAATCAAATCAAAAAAAAAAATTACATGTGAAATCAAAAAATAACAAAAAACGACCAAACGAACCAAACTATATATATTTCGCAAGACTAAACAATAACCAAATCAAACACACAAAGACGATCATACATCAATATACACAATGACCTGTGAAAAAAAAAATATATCAAAGAGCCCAATCCAAATTATACAGTATATATATCAGGCACACCATATCAAAATAAGAAATCACAGATGACATTGAATCTTCTAATTTTTTAAATAAGAAGGTCAAAGTAAAAAAAAAAACCTGCTATAAAAAAAAATAAAAAACATTATAATATATCATTAGGAAAATCATCATTAAAAATTTACCTTGAGAAACAAACAAACACAATCGTATTACAAAAAAAATGAAATCTTATCAAAACTTTTAAGAAACATATTTACCCTCAAGAATACTGACCAGGAGCAATATCATTTCCTTTTCATTTATCTTCCTTATCATCATGATCTTCAAGTTTCGGCTCGACTCCTTCTAGAATAAAATAAGTTGTATTTGAATTGTATTAAAATAATTTCTTTACCCAAACTGAAAATAAAATAAAGTTAAACCACATACGACCGTGGATTCTAACAACATACGGTTTGGGTTCTAATAAAAATCACAAATCATCCGCAAACAAAGAATTAGAAAAGCTCCTTATTAAGATCGGACCAAATTTTAGATTTATATGATAATAAACAGAGACCGAACTATGAAACAATCATATAATTCGGCGACAAAGGTATTACCTTGAAAGTAATGGATGGAGAAACGCCTGAAAAAGAAAAACAATAACCGGAAACACATAAGAATCAATCCAAAATCTCATACAAAAGAAAAAGAAGAACTAAATCAGCAGATCTAAAATTGTTGAAAAAATGAAAACACGATATGCAGTGGGGTACGTAAGAACACACACATATATATATACTACACAAAATCTAGGGTTTTACTTATAGGATAAATATGAAAAATTAACATAAATTAAATGATAGTATCGATATTAAGGAAATATACGTAAAAATGATCTCTAAGTATCTCAATACTATAATGTACGACGATAATTATGGCGAAAATAATTACGAAATTATCAAAATAACCGAAATTTTCCATATAAAAATCATTTACGTTATGAGCCGGAAAGTAGATTTTTTATTGAGCCCAATAATAATTAAACATAAAATCGTGGCCCAACCCAATATAATATTTTATTTTATTTTAAAAAATCATCGATGACAATGCTTGTAAATAGCGATTTCATTAAGGGTACCAAACGAACCAAACTATATATATATATATATATATATATATATATATCACAAGACTAAACAATAACCAAATCAAACACACAAAGATGATCATACATCAATATACACGATGACCTGTGAAAAAAAAAAGGATCAAATAGCCTAATCCAAATTATACAGTATATATATCAGGCACACCATATCAAAATAAGAAATCACAGATGACATTGAATCTTCTAATTTTTTTAAATAAGAAGGTCAAAGTAAAAAGAGAACCTGCTATTAAAAAATAAGAAACATTATAATATATCATTAGGAAAATCATCATTAAAAATTTATCTTGAGAAACAAACAAACACAATCGTATTACAAAAAGTCGAAATCTTCTAAAAAATTTTAAGAAACATATTTACCCTCAAGAATACTGACCAGGAGCAATATTATTTCCTTCTCATTTATCTTCCTTATGATCATGATCTTCAAGTTTTGGCTTGACTCCTTCTAGAATAAAATAAGTTGTATTTGAATTGTATTAAAATAATTTCTTTACCCAAACTGAAAATAAAATAAAGCTAAACCACATACGGCCGTGGATTCTAACAACAGACGGTTTGGGTTCTAATGAAAATCACAAATCATCCGCAAAAAAAGAATTAGAAAAGCTCCTTATTAAGATAGGACCAAATTTTAGATTTATATGATAATAAACAGAGACCGAACTATGAAACAATCATATAATTCGGTGACAAAGGTATATACCTTGAAAGTAATGGATGGAGATACGCCTGAAAAAGAAAAACAATAACCGGAAACACACAAAAATCAATCCAAAATCTCATACAGAAGAAAAAGAAGAACTAAATCAGCATATCTAAAATTGTTGAAAAAATGAAAACACGATATGCAATGGGGTACGTAAGAACACATATAAATATATATACTACACAAAATCTAGGGTTTTACTTATAGGATAAATATGAAAAATTAACATAAATTTAATGATAGTATCGATATTAAGGAAATATACGTAAAAATGATCTCCAAGTATCTCAAAGTAACAGAAATTTTCCATATAAAAATCATTTACGTTATGAGCCGGAAAGTAGATTTTTATTGAGCCCAATAATAACTAAACATAAAATCGTGGCCCAACCCAATATAATATTTTATTTTATTTTAAAAAATTATAGATGGCAATGCTTGTAAATAGCGATTTCATTAAAGGTATTTTCGGTAAAACAAATCTTAAACTCGCTGTAGAGCCGCCACGTAGGAAAAATGACTTCTCTTTTATAAGTATAGATAACAACCATAAAGTCGTAAAACCAATAAAACCAAAACCATAAAGTCATAGATTAATTTAAAAAAAGCACTTCAATCTTCGTTGGGTTCATCTGCTTCCTTGGATGCATCTGTTTCCTCGTCATCATCATCACATTCATTGTCTACAAATAATAAAATAGTATATAAGCAACTTGGATAATATTAATACCATAGTATTAAAATCAATAAATATAAATGATAAATTTATCTTTTTCATCAGTTAAAACCAAATACCATGATCTCGAACAAAATAAGCTTGGACATGTTTGGGAAGAAGCCGACTCCGGTATTTGTTTAGATTACACGAATCAATACTGAAAGATGATTCCGAAGCCACAGTAGTTATAGGAATGCTCAGCACATCATATGCCATATATGCTAGAGCACCAAAACGATGTATGTTATCTTTCCAATATTGCAAAACACATGTGAGGATAGTTTCTCATCTTTAACTTTGGTTCTTCCAAATACATTGTCAATGGTGACTTCCTCTCATCCACAACATCTTTTACCCGACAAAATACTCTAAGTACTCTAATATAGTAATATATATTAGTTTCTTTTTATTTATACGAAAAACCCGTGGGTTATCCACGATCCTAGTGGGTTTACCCATTAAACTCATAATCCTAATAGGGTAACCCGCTAGAACCCATTTATTTATATGGATAAAAAAATTCAACCCAAACCCGTGAAAATTATGGGCGGGTTTGGGTAACCCATGGGTATTGATCCATTTTGACACCCCTATTCAGTACACAAACTTTTTAAATGTTTTGGTTTTACTACATCACCATTAACAGAGTTAACCCGACTGACAGAAGTTTGTAAACGCTATTAAATTTTAATTGACATGTGTTATCTACAATAACTATATTATTAGATTATTAAAAACAAAAGAAAAAAATGTTCTTCTTCCTCCTCCGCTCTTCAGATCTTCTTCAGATCAAATGCATCTTCCACTTCCTTCGAAACCGAATTTTATATCAATCTTGCCACTTTTCAGCAACTCAAGACATAAAGGCCATGTGTTCTAACACATCTACCTCCTTGTCTCAACTCAAAACACAAAAGCAACACACTTTTTTAGGATCATATGATTGTTTGAATAGTCTCTTACTTTGTCTATGTACCACAATTTGCCATTAATTTTGACTTCTCTCTCAATTTGGTTGGAGGCTGAATATTTTCTTCGTATTTGGTAACAAATACGATTGGGAGTAAGGACACAACAAAAATTGAAAGCCACACATCTGAGATTTTTCAATGCATAGAAGCTCAAAGGAGAGGAACTCTTTGACTCCATTCCGATCACCGGAGCCGGAGAAAATCTCGTTTTTCCGGTGACTGCAATTGCCGCCTTCAATCCTTTCTCTAATTCCTCAACCCTAGATCCGCGAAGGAGAGGAATTCTTTTTTTTTTTTTAGTAATCTATTAATATAGTTACTGTAGATAACACGTGTTAATTAAAATTTAACAGCGTTTACAAACTTTCGTCAGTTGGGTTAACTCTGTTAATGGTGATGTAGTAAAACCAAAACATTTAAAAAATTTGTGTACTGAAAAACCAAAGTTAAATGTTTTGGGTATTAATCGGGTAACTAAAAAAGTTTGGATACTTTTCAGCTAATATAATTAATTTGGAGAATTTTTCAGGAATTTTCCCTATTTTTATTTATATGGACTTTACTTTAACCCTTTACTTAATCTGTGATAATGATTACAGAACTAAGCCCATTTTTGTTTGGGCTTTAGTCGGCCCATTTAAAAAAAAAGAAAAAAAGTCATAGGTGGCGCGAAGATGTCAGTCATAGCAGCAAACAAAGCGGCGGTGAAAGCTGACATGCAACAATGGTGTTCGTGTCATCTTCCCCGCTTCTCTTACTCACTCTCTCTCTCTCTTACGCTCACGAAACAAGATAATCTCGTATGCATTTTCGCCTTCTTCTTCTTTATTATACTATTACAGATACATACATATATAGTCGTGTTTTGATCTTCGAGCCATGACCGGTAAGGAAATTCTCCACAAGATGAAGGAATCCGTCAAGGTATCGATCGATTCTTTCTTTGTTTCCTATGTTTACTTGATCAGTCTCTTTCGGTTCGAGATTTTTCGAGTGTTATATGTATACAGTAAATTCGAGTAGATTTTGTAATCTAAATATGTTCTTCGCGGATCGTTTTGGAACTGGATTTGGTTAAACATAGTGAGAATCCATGTGATGCTTGTTGGAATCTGAGAGATCTCGAATCAATTTTGGTCGATTGTTGCTATTTGGCGTCGATTTAGGTTTTTTGATATTGGGAAATTTTGATTTTTGATCCCAATACGATACTGTATACACTTTTGGGGTTTTTTTTAATCACTGTCAGTGGTCAAATCTCGTATAAATAAGAAATTGCGTCTCTGTTACTATCTTTGGTGCAGGAGAAAGTTGGGCTTGGTGCATCTGCTTCAGCAGATTCAGGGAAAGGGAAGAGCAAGATGTCGAAGCAGATCACACATGGTTTCCACTTGGTGAAAGGGAAAGCTTTTCATGAGATGGAGGATTATGTGGTTGCCAAATTCAAGGAAGTTGATGACAATGAGCTTGGTCTCTTTGCTATCTTTGACGGCCATCTTAGCCACGAGATTCCTGACTACTTATGCTCGCATTTGTTTGAGAACATCTTGAAAGAGGTAAGTGGAGCTAGTTTATCTAAACACTGACTGAAACTCGGTTAATTTGAGGGGATATGACATTTGTGTTCTTCTCCTTTTTAGCCGAATTTCTGGCAAGAGCCCGAGACAGCTATAAAGAAAGCTTATTATATAACTGATACGACGATTCTAGACAAGGCAGGTGATTTGGGGAAAGGTGGTTCGACTGCTGTGACTGCGATATTGATCAATTGTCAGAAGTTGGTGGTTGCTAATGTTGGTGACTCTCGAGCTGTTCTTTGCAAAGATGGTGTTGCGAAGCAGCTCTCAATTGATCATGAGCCAAACATGGAGAAAGATGAAATCGAGAACAGAGGCGGATTCGTTTCAAACTTTCCTGGTATCAAATTCGATTACATTTATGCAAATATATTCTGGTATTGTTGTTGCATATGGCTGAATTTTGTTTGTCTTGAACCAACTCAGGGGATGTTCCTCGAGTTGATGGTCAACTGGCTGTGGCAAGGGCATTTGGTGATAAGAGTTTAAAGATGCATTTGAGTTCAGAACCATATGTTACTGTGGAGATAATTGGTGATGATGCAGACTTTCTTATCCTAGCAAGTGATGGACTGTGGAAGGTTTTGTTCTAGCAATATATATTTTCAACAATTTACTTGTATGGTTGCTGATTGTTCAAAATCTCACAGGTTATGTCAAATCAAGAAGCCGTTGACTCGATCAAGGGAATAAAAGATGCGAAGTCTGCAGCAAAGCACCTCGCAGAGGAGGCTGTTACAAGGAAAAGTTCAGACGATATCTCAGTCGTCGTCGTGAAATTTCAGTGACCTTAGTTTCCGCCTTTCGGTTAGTCTTCTGCTCCTTTTGGCTGACTCATACACATCTGTGTTTTAAGCCTTTTCACTAGAATTAGGCATATAAAGGATCAAGTCGAGACTTCAAAGTAAAAAAACGCATCATAATCATATCTTTAAACATACAAGATCAGTAAACATTATTAGACTTGCGAAGGTCTTTTACATTTGCGGATAGACATCCATTACAGGACAACATAGAGGTACTAGAGTTTTGTAGCTATATATCGATATAGGATTCAATACCATGGCTAACTTCTATTGACATGGTTAGATTCCATTATTTGGATTACAAGAGTGGAGATAGAGCATATATAGATGACAGAAGAGAGAGAGCCGGCGGGTTTATCTGATCTGTGGTCGTTTGAACGCTGAGTTGGTCATAGGAAGTTTCATGTCTACCCTGTTTCTTTCTTGAGTCCTGATCAGTTGACCGCTAAACCCTCTCTGGCCTGACCCTTCTCCAAAATTGTCAGTGGAACTCTTCCTCCTCCTCTCATTGTGTCCAGCTAAGCGCCTCCGGCAACTTCTTTTGGCTTCATCAAACTCTGGTAGCTCATGAAACCTGCTCACAAGTTATTATTAATAATCAAACCGTTTTACTTCTTGATAAACTAGTAGAAGTAATATTGAAGAGAATAATGGTACCTGCTACATTGTTGACAAAAGCGTTGCCTGACTCCTGCAACGATTGCAGCAGATGCCTTTGCATGAACTTCACAGACTCTGTGTCTGCGGTAATACTGCTTGGCCTCGGTCAAGTTAGCAGTGCACCTATCGACCTGGCACAGCCGCGATGGAACACGGTCGGTGCTAGGACCTCTAACTCTCTCCATCATTCTCTTCCTTTTGTCTTCATCTCCTCCATCCTCCTCTTCTGTATCAATATCTTCTTCAACAAGGTTGGAGACTGTAGCCTTGTCTTTCAAGTAACCCCTCCGTTGTGTTCTCTGACCCTCCATTTTCCGGTAAAGCTTAGAGTCGTAGGCTTGAGAAGAGTGGTGGAAATCTGATTAAGGCTAGAATATTGAGGAATGGGCTTGGGGTTTGGAATGAATGTTTTATTTTTGAAGTGTTTAAAAAGGGGAAGAAAAGTCGATAGATGGACCACTGTGTCCTTGTATGGTTCTCTGGTGGAATAAGTACTTGATTACGTGATGTGCTTACTCCAAAGAAAAAAGAAAAAGAAAAGAGAAGGTTACAAAATTGAAAAAAATAATTCATATCACTATTTCATAGGCCTTGTGTGGCTTTGGTTTGTTCTGATGCAATTAATAGGTGGTACAAGTTTGAAGCTATATTGTACTTGTGCTTTATTATCTGACTTTTAAGTCGAATTCATTGGTTCATATTGGGGACCCTTTTGTGTCTAAGATAATAACATTGATGTTCTTCTAGGTAATTAAGAAGGATCCTTATTGACTAGTGCAACTGTAGACATACAGTACAAAGAAGAAGAGCTGGAAAATCATAATTTACACATGGTCTTCTCATCTAACTTTTTTTTTTTTTTTTAAATATCTCTAGAAATAGACAAAGATCCCAATAAATGGTGACATCCTTTGTTGATGTAGACTATTGGATTCCTCTGCTTACAACCCTATTGTTGGACCCATCTAGACACAGCATTTAAGGTTATCTTATGATTAGAGGAAGAAATTGTTATCCTCAGATAGTTGTCTTCTTAATTACAAGCTGGTTTTGTATTTGGTTTTAGCTTGTGGTATATGATGTTGGCAGCATGAATATTGTCTGTTCTCTGGACCATTGCATATGAAACGCTTATACACTTTTTAGTTGATGCTTATACACTTTTTTCTTTCTTTCTTTCGTTAGGCATTTTTCTTTTATTACTTGTAGAGATTCTATTTTTGAGGGGGTGCAAAATCACAGATTTAAAGATGGAAAGTAAATAATAAGGTCACTTTAGGTAAGGGGTCAATGCAAAGTGCAAACGACACTTGAGGGGACTATTCTTGATAGAGTGTTTAAGGTTTAAAGTTTAGCTGCTCGAAAGAGATTTTCTTCACATATAATAATAACCATAAAAGTAACAAAATCACTCACTCTTTTAACCTTGCTTTGTTTTTGCTTTGATAGGAGAAAGGAGAATAGATCTCTCTGCAGCAAAGTAAAGAGTTTGAGTTTGGACCAGCCAAAGAATCAGAACATGAAACAAAGTATATGGCTTCTTTTTTAACCCTCTGTAAGATGCAATCATCGCCATTTCTATTAACTCTTCTTCTCTTTTTTTTTCTTTTCAAGTGTGTGATTTCCTCTTTAGTCTTGCTTCTTTATGGGAATAAAAATTAACAGTGTAGCTATCTTTCTTGTAACTTTTTAATCTACATTACAGCAGTGTAAGAAAGTGAAGTTAGAAGTAGTGGGTAGTGAAAGAGACAGGACATAATAGGTTTCACATGCCAAACTGTACTCATGTCTTGAATCCATCATCTGTGACTTGAGCTTTTGGGTATACAAGCTGCATTTGTTTTTTACATAAAACTAAATAAATCTTGTACCTTTTTCGTTTTCAAGTTTTGGGCCTCTTTTTTCAATTAAAATTCTTTTTAGCACCCTGAAAGAATATGCTATATAGTAGATAATGGATATGATTTTGTGTTCGTTTTGTAAATCTATTGTGTGAACGAGAAGTGATTCTATTGAAATTTGTTTTGTTTGATAAAATCTTGTGAAGAACAAAGCGTAGAATATGATAAGTTAATGCTCGTCTTCGTCTACTCGAGTTTTGTCCCTACAAAAGGATAGATAATATGAATCGAACCTCAGAAAGAAAAGAAAGTAAAGTAAATCTCAGGAAGTGGAGAATATTAATGTGCAGAGTCATATTTCCTAATCAGCCATGGCGAATTTCTCTATAGTTTCGCATTTGTCACTTAAACGCACGTAGCTATCCATGAAGCCACTACTAACACCCAGAGATTAGAGATGCCTCCTCTCGTTTTCGGTTCCACTTGTCCCCTAACACAACAAAGAGAACTTGTTCTGTTTATTTGCCGTTGATGCCAAAAGCTAGGTACAAGATTATATCATGAATCTCAACTTGAAATTAGAAAATATAAAAATTAGTAACATTATAGAAAAAATATATAAACTGTCCAATAGTTATTTTCAGCATGCGGAAATTATATATGATGATTCATATATTGTGTATTTGTATAACTACTAATTTTAGTAAATAGTACACGATTTGTTACCGATTCGTTCGTTTGTGTAACGTGTTAAGAGCGATTTGAAACTTAGAGAATTTGTCTCTCCATTTACGGGAATTTTTCAATGAAACCAGCTTTAAATATTGCCAACGTGAGATTCCCTACGGACTATGCGATCCAGCTGTGTTCACTCCCAACCCCACAACCAAACTCTCTTCACATTTGTCAGCTCACACACACACACACACTTATCGCATCATTTCTTGCATGCACTCACCTTATGTAACAATTTTACAAGATACACATAAACCTTGTTCAAAGCAATTGCTAAAACTTTTATTTTTGTAGTTTCAACTCAACGTTTTCATTTTGAACTAATAAAAAAAAAAATTGTAATAAAATCTAGCAACGGTTCATTTCATAAATCTTGAACCGAGAGTACCAACCTCTCATTGAAACAAACAAAAATCAAAACACAAAAGACAAATAGAAACAAACCCTCACACGTACGCACGTCATCTCCACGGCGACTTAACTTCGCCACCGGTTTGCTGTTGTAGCTCCTCCACACCTCTATACTCCGTCGTGTCCACCGGCTGACTCACATCCTTCAACTCCACCGCCACCTTATCCTCTTGAATCCGGTCACCGTCGACATCATCATCATCGGCAGTAACCGCATTGCTAATGTTCTGACCAGTTTCCTTCGCCGCTTTCAACGCGCCGTCCATCGCATCCTTCATGTTGTCTCCGGCATTCACGGCTGCATCATTCGCTTTCTTCACCCCTTCCTTTGCCTTGTCCGCCACGTACTCCGTTGTTGACTTATCGTCGTTTGAAGCGTGTGAACCATAGTGACGGTCCCTCATGTTGCCCTAGAAATAAATCCCTAATCGATTTAGTAGCAAATAAATACTTTAAAAGGAGAACAAAATGATACATTCGTCGCCAACAATATATATATATATTCGAATATGAATATGAACGTTACCTCAAAATGATACAATGTAAATGATATTAATCATGGACATACTTCTGTTTGCTTAAATGCGGTGGAGAAGCTGTTGATTCCGGTGGTAACTTGACGGAGGACATAACCGGAGAAATCTCTACCCGGAGTTCTTGAAACGTTCACCGTCGCGAGTCTCTTCAACAAAAACCTAGCCGCCATGATTAATTAGCTTTCTTTAACTTTTTTGTTATCTTGATTTTTACTTAATCCCAGTTTATATCTCATCTGCTTATGAAGTACTTAGCGAAGATCCAAAGCTTGCGGGGAAGTTAGTGAAATGGTGGAGTACTAAGCCAACGACACGTGGACAACATACGACACGTTTCTTCGGTTATTGTCTCGCGTCTCAACACGTGCTCATAAAACGGTTCCAGTAAAAAGACCAAGCAATAATTTTAAGTCAAGTCTTATATAGGCCCATTAAAACCTTTAGGCCCATAATTGATAAGGCCCAGTTTATAATCCATGTCATCTCTATCCTCTGTAACGTTTACAGAGAGCGTTCGATCGCCGGCGATTCGGAGAGAAAAATGGCGGAGATAAAGTGTGTCGGAGTAGTGGGTGCTGGTCAGATGGGCTCAGGAATCGCGCAACTCGCCGCTACGAACGGTCTCGACGTTTGGCTGTTGGACGCTGATCGGGATGCGCTCTCTCGAGCCACCGGAGCTATCTCCTCCTCCGTTAATCGTTTCGTCTCCAAAGGTCTACTCTCCAAGGCAAGTAGATTATTCAAATTCCTTCAATAATCGAATCATTTTCAGTGACTTTTCTAGGTTTGATTTGTATGCTTCGATTTAGGACACGTTCTTAGGTTACTTCACGATCCTTTGGAGACTCTGGAGTTTATTTTTATTTTTTTTGTCTGAAAATCTTTGTCTCTGTTGCTAGAAAAACCAAAGGAATGATCTTGTGATAGTGTGGCATAGAAGTTAAATCAAATGGTCGAAATTTGTGGTGAATTGTACATTGCAGGAAGTTAGAGATGATGCTATGCGTCGTCTACGTTTAACTTCCAATCTTCAAGATTTGTGTTCTGCCGATATTATCGTTGAAGCTATTGTGGAATCCGAAGACGTTAAGAAGAAACTGTTCAAGGATCTAGATGGAATAGCCAAGAGTTCTGCGATTTTAGCTTCGAACACGAGTTCTATCTCGATTACTCGTCTTGCTTCCGCAACTAAAAGACCCAGTCAGGTTTCAAGACTCTTTACTTCCTATGCTCATATTGATCATCTATCTGTTCATGAGTTTTGAGGTCCGAATATCTTATAACTGTATAGTGGTATGTTCCTTTGTCTCTAGGTCATTGGAATGCACTTTATGAACCCTCCACCAATAATGAAACTGGTTGAGAGCGGTGCGGATACCTCGGAAGAGACGTTTGTTGCCACAAAAGCCCTGGCTGAAAGGTTTGTTTTTTCCTTGAAATGAAGTTTACCCGTATGCAGAATTTACATGCTAATAGCAAATGTTGGAAATGAAATTCTAATGCTGATTATCTGTAATGTCAAAAACCTCATCAAGAAGATTAGAATCGAAACAAAACTCAAATCTTTTCCTTCTACAGTTTAGAACAATGTCATTTTGCTTGTGTTTGGTTACTCAGGTTAACTAACCAAATTCCCGATTCAATTGTTCTGTCTAGATTTAACTGTGAATCCCTGCAGGTTTGGCAAGACAACAGTGTGCTCGCAAGACTACACGGGCTTCATCGTGAACCGGATTCTCATGCCAATGATCAATGAAGCGTTCCACACACTTTACACAGGGGTGGCTACAAAGGAAGACATTGACAGCGGAATGAAACACGGCACAAACCAACCGATGGGTCCTCTGGAGTTAGCGGACTTAATCGGTCTAGATGTGTGCTTGTCGGTAATGAAAGTGCTACACGAGGGACTTGGGGACTCAAAGTACGCACCTTGTCCTCTTCTTGTTCAATACGTTGATGCAGGAAGATTAGGAAGAAAACGAGGAATCGGAGTTTATGATTATCGTAAAGCTACACAGAAGCCTATAACTCCATCTCCTCGTCTCTGAGAAAGCAAAAACATAAAAGTTCATTTTCCTTAAGTCAATAAAAGATTAATAGTATAACATTTATACAAGAATAGCAAATGATTTGTGGATTGTTTCTGGCTTATTTCCTTGTCCTGTTGTTTCTTGGTCGATTTTGTAATCTTAATCAAATTAATAAGGCGTTAACACGCTGTTTTCTAATAAAATGATAATTCACTTTGAAAAAAAAATGGACTCTTCCTAAAATGAAGTGTAACATTGCTTTTTGTATTTGTATTTGTATTTTGTATTTGACGTAATTTTCAGCAGTAAAGCTGCAAATAATTTTTCCATGACGTATCCCTTTACTTAGCCGCTCGTTTTGATTTGATCAATATTAAAAATTTAGCAGCAAAACGACATATATCATTTCGTCAAGTAATCAACTTTCATCGATGACGAAGAAATTTAGAAGATAATGATTAAAATCATCACATGATAACATTTGATGATGCAAAGAACAACTAGTCAAAAAGCAAAAGACAAATTTCTGTTGACAACAAAGAAAAATTGCAAAAGACAAATCTCCCTTAACGCATCATTACTATAATCTTAATCCAAAACTTCAACGGTAAACTCATAATAATATAATTATGCGTTACTCTTTAAAAAATAATACACTAATTTAAAAAATTATGCTTGAAATTGTAGTAATATTTTCTTTCGATCACAAGTCATCTAAATTTTAAATCGTGCGTATGTTGTTTATATCCGCGACTCTCGAGTATCTTATCTTTGTTAAAACGTTTGAGATTTTTATTTTTATTTTTTATATAAAGCGTTTGAGAATTTTTTTGGTAAATAGTAAATCGAAGCGATGATAAAAAGATATTATTAAAGCAGAGAAAAGTTAAAAACGAAAATAACAGTCGCAGTAAAAATTTATAAACATCGTCTCTTGTCTCTCTTTCAAGAAGTCAGTTTACTTCTCCGGCGATACTCTCGGAGAAGTCACCGGGAACAGAGGAAGAAGCTGAGGCTCAGATTCTCTCGGAGTCGAAATCGGCGACTGATGCAAGTAATAACCCTTTTCGGCGATCGCTCTCTCTTCCTCCGATAATGGCGACATCCTATCAAAAGGGTCTCCGTCGACGTCGTTACCGTCTCCGCCGTGCTTTAACGGCGTCACGGGGCTGTTAAGTGCTAGCTTCGGGAAATCAAGACAGCTAGGCGACAGAATCTCCTGATTTCTCGGCGAGAATCTCGGGCTTCCGGCACCGATCATGAGTGTGTTAATCATGAGACTGTTCTTGAGGTTGTTGTTGAATCCTCCGTGTGATCTCCTCTCGTAAAGTTTGTTCCCTGAATGTCTCTTTGGTTGTGCGGTTTTGATCGGTGGAATCACGAAGTTACTCTTGCCGGAAGGAGTCGTCGGAGGACGCGGCGAGTCAGGGGATCTCGGGGATGAGGTTCCGGTGAGCATCTGGACGACATGTTTGAATGAAGAACTGTCTGCTTGAACAAAAGTTGTCGGGTAATGATCAGATCTGGTTATGATGTGGTGATGTAATGATCCATTGACAATGGAAGACGAAGCTGATGAAGAAGAAGTAGAAGATGGGTTTGTTGAAATCTCCATTGATGTTTTATACTTAAGAAGTTATATAATGGTTTCTTGCTCTAAAACTCGATTAAAATCTATGTATTGTAAGATTGGAACTTTTTGGTGTGAGTTTGAGTGAAAGATAAGAAGGACAAGGAGAAGGAAGGAGATGAAATTAAATGGAGGGTCTTCTCTTGAGGTTTTGGGATTATAAAAGAAGTTGGATTGGTTGTTTTATTTAATTTGGAATCTTTCTTTATGAAAAAAAATATAAATATATATATAGACAAATAAAAGTTGACATGAGGATTTGTGCCCAGGGAATCAAAAGATGTTTTTATTAGGCAATTTTTAATTTCTTACTTTGAATTTGTCTGCCATAGTGCATAAAGGAAAGAAAATGCAAATGAAAGAATGGAACTTTGTCTTTATTTAGACTCTAAATATTGAAAATTTAGAATTTTACACACTATTAAGAGAATGATTGCATAACTTTGAATGTAGATCCTAAACATTTTGAACAGCAAATTATATATTTGATACTCATCATTTTTTTTTCTCAAAAACACCATGCATATACATCTATTTATATGCGTATATTGATCGTGTCTCCTATTTGCTTATTCAATTATCCGGGATATGTTCCACGTACCAATCAAATTAGCACACAAAGCTGTTTTTATATGTGTGTGACATCGACGTATCAAATTTTCATTTGTGATTAGAAACGAAAGAAACTTCGAGTCCTTTCTCTTAGTGGACTATGTGCAATATTACATACTTTCCCCCAAAGAATAGTCACGTAGATAAAACAAACATGATACGATCATATACACCATCGATCACGTATATACGATAATATCTCCATTACTCCTACATCACAATTCACAAGACAAATGGAGATATTGATATGATTGACAAGATGAATGAATTGTCGAAGTTTGAATACTTATACCTATATACACACGCACGCACACATATATATATTATAATTATTTGGATTACATTTTTTCTTATGACTCGTTCACAGAACTACAGAAGTAAACTTTGGTTAAAAACAAATTTAAAGAAAACTTCTTGGAGTATTCATTTGCATTAGAATAAGCCTAGTCAATATTTCTTTCCTGAATTTAACAAAAAACCTTTATGCAAGTTACAATTTAGCCTGCCTTTTTTTAGAAACGAGGGAAGAAAAAAAAAAGATGCGATAGGAGGCGTGCATGTATTGAGCCGCAAACCCTAATGATGAATATATTAATTAAAAGTCGTCTGACTAATTAGACACTTGGATGCCTGACATTGGTTTATTTCTCATAGTTGAACGAGCAAATACTCCTATTACTATTAGTCTACTTGTACTAACTTCGTGTTGGCCGGTCTAATTAAATAGAATAATTAATTAGTTTATTTTTGTTCATAAGAACCATAATATTATATGTTTAATTTGATGGGAATTAGTATATGTCGTGCTTGGTTACACTTGAATTCCTAGAAATAGAGATATGATGTTGCGTTAGGCTCACGATTTGGTTTGATCAGTCCAATTTTTTTTTTTCAAAACCCTTCTTTCTCTTTAGTAACATACATAATTAAAGGATTGCTAAATACATATGTTGTTGATTACAAAATTGCTCCTTTTTTCAACTGTCTTCCTTAGTCTGCTTAATTAGTTAATCAATACAATTATGTTGTATTTTGAATCAAGCAGATGGCTGATGGCAATGTAGAGAAAAATATTGTTTAAAAAAACTGTAGAGAAAAATTTGGGGATCATATTGATATAGTCTTGGTGAATGTAGGCAAATCATATTTTATCATAGCCTTTGTTTGAAAGTCAATCGCAATAATAAGATAGTGAGACAAAGACTATTAATTAGTATTATCTATGAATGTGAGGAACAAAATGTGATTAATTAAACAAGAGGATGGATCTTTACTGCCTAACCCATATAAATTTGTTTTTTTTTTTGGGTTAAATGCCTAACCCATATATATAGTTGGTTTTCCACTTTCTTTATTTTTACCTTTTTGGGTTGCTAATGTGCTTGAGAATATATTCACTCCTACTTCAAATTTCATTTGAATGATTAACAATTAAATAACTATTCACCCACCATTAACTGAAAAAAGGAAATTCAAACTTTTCAAGGTAAGCTAACGATGCTTATATTAGTGGCTAACAAATGCTTTCTTGTCATAATCGTTAGTTAGATTCTACAAAATTAGACATATCTATATTTTCAGGTTAGGTTAAAATTATCATCACGTTTCATTCAAAACCAAGTGTTCCCGTTTTACCTAAATCGCCTCAAAAGAATGATAGAAGATTGACTATACTATATGAATGATTCTGATCTGCTTTTATGATAGGTGCTTGGTGATGTTGAATTTCCATTGTTCACTGCAAAAAAAAAAAGAAAGATCCAAGGACAAGTGTTCACCACCATTTTTAATCATTTGTAACAGCAAACACAAAAACAATTTGATGAAAATAATTACTTTTTTTCCACAAGAAAAGACAAATGTTAGAAACAGAGTACGTTCGAACATTAACTGCAGAACAAGAGTACGTTCACAGTAGATTTTTCCCCAAGAGCTGCATAGGTTCGCCAATTAAAGTTTGATAAACAAAAAGCAAAATAAGTCACATATCAAAGACCTACGAGCATAATGTAGTTATATAGGATTTGGTCTTCACTAAACATCGTTTCCGGGTAATTTTGGGCCAATCTGGCCCATTAGGGTATTTCCTAAACCAGCCAGGGGTGTAAATGATCCCCTCTCCTTCTCTAAGAGACTTTATGTAACATATGAGTATCTCAAATTGCTTAATTGTAGCAGAGAGACTTTATGTAACGCATGAGTATCTCAAATTGCTTAATTGTAATAGTACTAATTAATGATACTACCAATTTCATTCAATGAAAAGATAAATAGAATACCTTGACCTCTAAGAGAACATGAAACTAGCCTATATAGGCTTATAACTTATAAGATGTCATGTGCGTAGCGTAATAGAGTCTTGAATCAATGAACATGATGTACAATAAATGTTTTTTTCTTAATAATAATGAAAACTTGTTTTACATTTTAAGAATTTATATTGAAATGTATTCGTTGGCTCTTCCAGGTCAACGGTAAACGTTGGTTGTTAGTCAACGTAAAGATCAAAGTAAAGTAACGAGTATGTGCGGTGGCGATGTGACTGTCACAAACACTGGAAGTGAGACAAAAACTACACGTGGAGAGAACACATTTTAGAGAGTCTTGGTTAAGTTTTGCAAGTAAGCGTGACGGGCTTGTGTCGTGGCACATCCACCATCACCACACGTGTGAGAGTTGCATAGGTTTCGGTGTGAGACAACTCATAAACTGCATGACTTGTTAAGTTGTATAACAGTAAAATGTCATAGATTGTCCAAGTGACTGAAGAAATATTTATATATTAAAATTAAAATTAAATTAAATTAAAACTTGGAACGAACAAAAAGAAATGTGATATTTTGGTTTCTGTAGGAGGGTGGAGTTGATTTCGTGACCAAATTTCCTCACAATTAATCTTTTTTCGTTTGTTTGTTTGAAGCTCTTGACACTATTGGTTAATGTATACATTTAACGGCGAAAGTAATGCAAGAATTTAGACCACCCATGCTTCAATAAGAAGACTAGAGACTAATTCCGACTAAATCAATATTTAACAATAAAGGTTTTTTTGTTCTTTGCTACACGTAGGCCTGGGCATAATATTCAATACCCGAATCCGAACCCGAACCTGACCCGAAAAAATGGGTTCGGTATGGGTTTGGTATTGGTACAAAACCCGATCGGGTTTGATTTAATTCTGGTTTGGGTACCCGGTCGGGTTCGGGTATTACCCGATTACCCGAACATCCACCCGAACAAACCCTCATTTCTTCATAATATCAAAAGATCGATGATTTTTTCCGACATCGAGCCCTAAAATCCTCACCAAACCCATCCCTCTCTGTTCTCTACGAACCCTAGACCCATCCCCCACTACCTTTTCCGCTAGCGATGTGTTTCCCCACCGAAGCCACAAAATCTGAAACCCAAACTAGTTTCGATCTCGCTTCATCTCCTCCCTCAGTGAATTCGCAGAGAGTATTTGTGGTATGTGTTCATATTCTTTGATCGATTTTTGTTTCTTCCTTCTGCTGTGATTTTTCCAATCGATTTTGTTTCCTCCTTCTGCTATGATTTTTCCATTCGATGAAGTGATTTTTCCATTCGATGAAGGATGAACAAATTTCATTGAATTAGAACGAAAAGATTCCAAATTTCTTTTGAATAGCTTTGAGAATCTATATACATTGCATTCTGTGTTCATCGTTTGTTTGTTCCACTTCCACAGATTTGATCTAATTCTAATAAAATTTTGGTGCATTGTGCTAAGTGTTTATGATCATTTTTACTGTTCGAATTCTTTAGGACTTGGACTTGGCCTTTTTAGTGATTGTTAATGGGATATTCTCTATTGCATTGTGGTAGTATGGTTTCTTCATGTCTTTATCAAATCAGAGAGCTTAGATTGCAATAGCACATTGTGTGATTGTGTAAACTATCTGAGTGTGTACTTGACATGCTTCACTTATCTCCTACTTCGATCAGTTAGTTTCTCTGATATTTTGTGCCTGGAGATTCACTACGGATAGTTCAATCAGTTTGATTCGTTAAGTGTTATTACTATGAGATTACTACTTTAGTACTCTGAATCACATGGCATTCTTATGGAACCTTGGATGATTTCTTAGGATAAAGTATCATTCAATTACTGATTTGTGGTCGGTTTTTAGAGAGTTGATGTTTCTTTCAGTTATCCTCGGAATGTCTGGTCCTTTTTTTGGGTATACTGGTGAGATATCTGATGGATTTTTTAACTTTTCGACCAACATTATGTCTTGAGTTAGGTAAAGAAAATGTCGGTTTTTTCTACTTTATTTGTATAGGTAGAAATGGTTTAACTTTCATCAAAACTCGAAATGGTAGAATTGGCTCATAGTTAGTGATCAGTCTCTCTATGTTTATTTGTAGTTATTCTTTCCTTTTAGCTTGAGGTTAGGTGCTTGGATGGTTTAGAAGTAGGAAGAGAATTTAAATCTATAGGGTTAGAAATAGAAAGTTGAGATTAATTAGTTCAATACAAAACGTATAAAATATATAAGTTTCGTCTTTCGTGTGTTTTAAAAGAATATAACTCGTAGTATGTTACAAACTTTGTTTAGTAGGTTTTTATTTTCCATACGTTTTAGTTTGACTAAAGTATTTTGTGATCTTATATCTTCATTGTGAAACGTAGAAAGTAATTACTTTGTAAACAATGATGAAAAAAAAGATGATAATCAGAGCAAATGAATTGTTTTAGAAGAATATATAAGATAATATGTTTAATTTTAATTTTCAAGAAAAAAACTAACATTGAAATTAAGCCCTTTAAATAAATTATTGTTTAATCACTTTATCAACCTTTTAAACTTGATTTGTGTAAGTATCGGACTTATTAATCTCTGAAACCTTGCCATCCTCTTTATCCTTTGCTTGAGCTTGTGTGTTTAGACTTGTTGTAATTCTTCTGGTTTTAATGGTCGAAGTTTCATGTTTGTTGCAGATGGATTCGTCTGCTTCCAAAACACATCATGCAGGAGAGAGAGATGTTCATAACCAACAACAAGAGCGTTGGACAGAAGAATCGTCTGAGAGGGGCAAAAGGAAACAAACAACTGGTACTAGTACTGGATCAGATGCTGAGTTCCCAGTGAAGTCTAAGGCTCAGAAGACACTCCCCACTAGGTCTGAAGTGTGGACTGTCTTCACAAAACTGGACAGCAATCCCAACAAGTGTACTTGCAAGTACTGCCACAAGGAGCTCTCTTGTCCAACAAAGTCTGGCACCAAAAACATGTGGAATCACATGGACTCCTGCAAGGAATACAAAGCATGGGAGGATGGCCAAAATCCAGCTCAGAAGGTTATTAGCAAAGAAGGCCATTTGCAGAATTCTAGAGTATCTGAGAAAGTGTTCAGAGAAGCTGTAAATGAGATGTTGGTGATTGGGGAGTTGCCTTTGGCTTTCATAGAAAGCATGGCTTTTAAGCACTTCTGCAACAAGGTATGTGATCTTATATTCTGTCACATTGAAATGTTTTAGTTCTTAGATTAACAAAGTAAAGTAAAAAATGATTATAGTGTAACTACTTTCTAAGTAGACATTGTGATTATTGGTAACGTAACATCATGAATCATGATTATTGCTAAGAACACAAAGCTCATGTCTGTAGAATATGTTGCTGTAAGATATATATTTATGTAGTAGTTTCCATGTTTCTGTCTTTTCATCCTCCTTCACTTGTGTCACAAATTTGAGAATTCAATAATCAAATTGTTTAAAAAAATGTTTAGTTAGTAATCTGTTTAAAAAAAATGTTTGAGTTAGTAATCCCATAAGCTTCTTCTTCTTCTTATACATATTATTTACATTAGTTTCTTATTTATTGATGTAGGTTAACTTGTATAGACCTCATTCAAGGAGGACAGCAACAAGGGACATTGTTAAGATGTACATTCAAAGAAAAACAGCTTTTAGAGAGTTCTTCCAATCTACTAAGCAGAGAGTCTCATTGACAACGGACATTTGGGTGTCTCAAATCACAGGTATTGTGAACTTATGTACATTATACAAGTTATGACTTATTGATTTCATAACTTACTTTTTCAGGTAGCTGACTTATTGATTTTTCTTGTAACAGGTGCAAGTTATATGGTGATTACAGCACATTACATTGACAAGTACTGGACGTTAAAGAAGCTGATCATAGGCTTCAAGTATGTGAGTGATCACAAAGGTAAAACCATAGCCAATACCCTACTTGAGTGCTTAGCTGATTGGGGAATACAAAAGGTTTTTTGTATTACTGTGGATAACGCATCAGCTAATACCACTGCCATTAGTAGCTTTCGGGATAGTTTCTCGTTGTTGGCTGCTGATTCTTAGTTATGAATGGGGACTACATACATATGAGATGCGCTGGACACATCATTAACTTGATTGTGAGAGATGGTTTGGCTGATGTTGATAGGAGTATCACTGCTGTTCGTAATTCAATCTCTTATGTTAGGTCTGGAACAAGTAGAAGAGAATCTTTTGAGCGTAGAGCAGTGGGGTTAGGCCATACGTTTTCGAGGGGTAGTTTGCCTTTAGATGTGAAGACTAGGTGGAACTCTACTTTTTGTATGCTTAAACAGGCAATTAAGTTCAAAGGAGGGTTTGATAGGATGGAGGCTGAGGATAAACTCTATAATGATCATTTCTTAGAGATGGAGAGTGAAAGTAAAAGAATTGGACCTCCTACAATGGCTGACTGGCGTAGTGTTCAAGGAATGGTTAAGTTTTTAGGGATATTTTATCGGTCTACTTTAGTGGTTTCAGCTTCTACAAGTTTGAATGCATACAAGTGTTACGGTGAGATTGTGAACATGGCAGGCAAGCTGCAATTGCTTTGTAGTAGTCCTGAGCCTGAGGTTAGAGTTAAAGCTGAGGAAATGTTTATGAAGTTAGACAAGTATTGGGAGGGTTTGAAGAACATCAACAAGATGGTGATTATTGTTAGTGTTTTTGATCCAAGGAAGAAGATGCAGTTTGCTAAGTTGTGTTTCGAGGAGATGTATGGTGAGGGTAGTTTAGTAGCTCTAGGCTTATATGACTCAGTTTTGCTGGTCTTGCGTGACATGTATGCTGAGTATGCAGAGAGACACAATGCAGCTACTGTGCCATCTCCTCCACCTCAAGATGATCAGTCTCAGAGTTCATCTCAAGCAATTTCACAAAATTCTCAAGAGCAATCAGAGGCAGCAGCAGATACAGTTTTCGATTCCATTGATGATGAGATGTTAGATGGGTATAATCCAGTGGAGCAGAGGTACAACACATTGCTTAGGGAGATTGGTGTTAGAGACATCAACGAGCTAGAAGCTTATATGAGGGACCAAGTGGAAAATCCTGAAGTGATCATGGGAGTTGGTTTTGATGTTCTATCTTGGTGGAAAGTGAACTGTGGCAAATACCCTATCTTATCAAAGATGGCTAGAGATCTGTTGGCAATGCAAGTTTCATCTGTTGCATCTGAGAGTGCTTTTAGCACAAGTGGGAGGATCATTGAACCATACAGAAGCTGTTTAACACATTATATGGTGGAGGTTTTGATGTGTACGGAGCAATGGATGAAGCAAGAGATCAAGTTTGAATCAAGTGTACTCACAAATGGACAGATACTTGCTGAAGTTTACTATGAAGATGAGCTACAAAGAGGTACATTTCTTCTTATTATGGTTCATATTAATGAATTACTTGATATGTATTGTGTGTAGTATACTAATTTTGTGTAATGTTTTGTAGAATTTGAAACTCTCAACATACAAGAGGCAAGGGAGTAGCCTCCGAGTAGGTAGTCTCTGAATTTGTAAATGGTTTTCATTATTTTACTTAGTTTTAGTGTGAACTTCATCTCTTTCTCTTGGTGTGAATTTCATCTATGTCTCTTACTGTGAATTTTGTTGTTGCAGGTGTGATTTTAGAGATTGGTTGCAGAGGAGATTGAAGATGGAAGAGAAAACTGCATTGTTGTGTTTCTTTAGCACTAAAACGTTTGCATGTAGCTTGTTTTGTTGTTGTGTTTCAAAAGCACTAATACGTTTGCATTTTGATTGTTTTGTTCTTCTGTTTCTTTAGTACTAAAAACGTTTGCATTTTGTTCATGTTGAGATTTTCAGTTTCAGACTTTCAGTTTTCAACTTGGTGTTTTGCCAAAATTTTGTTTGCAGATTCACATTTCGGGTATTTCGGGTAATACCCGAACCCGACAATACCCGACCCGTACCCGACCCAATATTGGTTATTACCCGATTGGGTCTCTAAAAATCTAAAACCGGGTACCCGGCGAATGCAACTACCCGCCTCGAACCCGAACGGGTACCCGAACGCCCAGCCCTAGCTACACGATATAACAAATAACTTAACTGCCGAGATCATACATTTTATTTTTAGGTTTATATTATTGAAGAGTTCTAAGTCCATATATTTCTCCGTCGAGGTACTAAATTTTTTTTTTTTTATTAACGTGGGGATCCCAATGACTTTCTAGACCGAAAGACTAATTCCACGGAACCTACGTTTCACCGTCCATTTCTCTGTGGTGGCCAGGAGTCGAACCTGGATGACGGAACTCACAGCCGTGAGTCCATTACCACCAGGCCACGAACACCTGGTTGAGGTACTGATTTTGAGCTTTCGGTTTTTGCCGAGTCATCTTCTCACCTCTTAAGAACCTCTAGGACGTCGTAATCATTTTGCCACAATCATACATTTATTTCTTTTTAGAGAAAGGAATAGTTGAGAAGTGAGAACATTAGATTAAGTTTCAAAACTTTTTTCTTTTAATTATCACGAGTTTCTTGACCGTAGTCCATAATTTCCCCATACCCAAAACCAAAATACGTAATACTTCTGTCCCAAGCGTCATTCAAAATTTCATTTTTTAATAAATTTATCTATACTTGAAAAAACAAACGTAACATATGATGATATTTTGTATTTATCTCAATCACACATTAGATCAATCCTGAGTTTCACCAACTTTTTAAGCTTACGTTCTCAGCTGAAAGAACATTTTCTGGGAATATTATTAACCAAAAAAAAGTTAATCATTTTTCTCAATACGAAAACTAAAACAAATGTAATGATAATGATAGTAGCAAAGAGATACTTGTAAGTCAAGGTATTGCTCTTAATCCCCTTTTCTTACCTTCCGTTACAATTAGATATCAAACCGTTGTTTTCCCTAATTTTAAGGAATTTTACAATTTTTAAATAGTTTAATCACTATATTTCAAATCTAGAGTTTATGAAACCTCTACTATAAATGTGATTGATGTTGAATTGGAAAAATATTATTGATGTTGAGACAAACAAAAAAAAAACCTCTTATGAAACCTCTACTATAAATACCCATCTGATATCTTCCCATAAATTTCACTCTTCCATTTACATTTTGTTTGTGTGTTCCAACTTCCAAAAGCCAAATTTTCCTTGGTTATCTCAATCAACTCATTACCTTAACAAAATGGTCATTAAGATCCCTTCTTATACGTTCATTAAACTCATGCCACTCATCTCCTTAATCCTCTATATCCTCATAACTTCAACGTCTAATTTTCAATCGGTTTTAGCCGAGAAAGTTACAAATGAAGAAGACCAAGAGTTCTACATTCTTGACGAAACTCCCACAATACTTTCGAATGTAACAATAGCATCCAAAGCCCGACTACTAGTTTCCCACTACAAAAAGATCAGAAAAGGGATGAGATGTCATGTCGCGGGTGGTCACAACATTTGCAACGGCGTAAAAGCGGACAATGGGACGAGTTTGTTGTATTGTTGCAAGAAGCATTGTAGGAATATCTTAGGAGACATGAATAATTGTGGACGGTGTGGTCACAAATGCAGATTTGGACAACGATGTTGTGGAGGCATATGCACCTACGTTGGCTTTAATCCTGACCACTGTGGTAAATGCAACAAAAAATGTAAATCCGGGCTTAAATGCGAGTATGGATATTGTGGGTACGCTTGAATTTTTTAAAATATGAAAAATGGTAGGTGGGTTTAACCATTTTAATATATGCATACATACGTCATGATTCTGTGTGAATGTAAAGTGTAAACACAAGCGTTATTCGGAGTAATGCTAAATAAAATTAGTTACTCATCTATTCAGGTTAAATTTTAAAATTGACAACGTAAATTACAAACTTATAATTTTTTTTCATACTTGTTTCCCTCTACATGACCTTAGATAGACGGAGTCAATATTGCAAAACCAGACACCTACAAATCACGCAATTCTTTTGCATAAAAGTTTTAATACAATACAATTTGATAAAAAAATCGAGAAAATTAGATCAACAATAAAGCGATTTCCATCAATTTATTTAGATTTATATTTTTACCAGTGACTTGAAACACTAAGATAAGACGGATAAAAAGAACTATGGAGAGCTCCGGTCCAAGGGTGGGCAACTGTGCGATGACACATGGAACCATTCCATTAGTAAACATGTTTTTTTATAAAAAGAGCCGTTTTTATTTTATTTGGTAAGGTTCCATTTTCATTTTTTTTTTTTAGATAAGGGTCCGTTTTGAAACAAAATTTTTAAGATCAAACCCAAAATAATTATACTTTAAGCTTAACTAGGACTCTTTTAGAAAATAGTGTCCAAACAATGCTAATTTAATAAAAAAAAGTCCCATAATATCATTGGGCCGGAGCTGGGGAAGTGGAAATAATAACTTTAGCTTTATAAGAGATAAGAGACATAGGGTGTGAATGTTTGACATAGTTAAATAAAATAAATTTACTCTAAGTTACTCTATTGTTTATCCAATCACAAAAAATAGGTAAACGTGAAAAGTGGTGGAAAATAGAGTAAATTGTTTAGCTAAATAAAAGTGGAGGGATATTTTCCACTCATTCTCTCTATTATTTTTTCTTTATTTTTTTTTCCACACATTATTTTAGTTTTTTACCAATCACACCCATAGACAACAACGAATAAAAAATAGGACTGATAAAGCAAATGATATAAAGTGAAATTGGAGAGACAAGTCAAAGAGAGATAAACACCAACAATGAAAATGGATAGCAAATAATCGAGAAAGAGTTAACTGCAATGTCAGATTACAATTTACCAAAAAAAAACTATAATTATCATTTATCTGGCAACCGTAGATTCTTCAACCTGTTTAAATTCACGTAAAGATTTAAATGATAAAAGAGGCATTAGATGGGGAAGGAGCAACCGATATCACTATTTTTTTTACAGTCATTGTATCCATTTGTGATTAGGGTAAAAATATGTAATTCATATTTTTCTTCTCATAATCTTCCCACACAATTCACGGTAAAAATCTAGCAATGTGATATAGTCTATCTAAAAAAATTGACAAATTTAGTTAACGATAGGATAAGACACCCAAAAAATTTCCGTTAGTTTCTCAGTTTTACATTTGTTTGAAATTAGGTTACGCAACGTGCCTTAGACCACAAAAGAAATAAATATTAAAAGGACACATTTTTTTTCAAAATGAACCTTATATGCAAGATTGCATGTCTCTTTCTATAAATATGTTATGTTTGTACAAACCATACACTTTTCAAATAAATGGATATTAAAGGGTTAAACTATTTTGTTTGAAAAATGCATGATATCAAATTTTTTGTTGGGTATGTTTTTGGAGATAGTGGATCATATCAAATGGTTAATCAAGAAACCATTTTTCAAACCGACATCACTATCTTTTACGTTTTAATACAAACATACTATAGCTTTTGTAAAACTGCATTATGCATTTATAAACATAATAATGTCTCTCATTTCCTCACATTGTTTGGGAATTACTCTAAAAGAATTGGGTGACACTCTTCAATCTTGCATCTACATAGATATCATTAGGGTTTTGTTCCATGATAAAAACTATGATTGTGGCGAACGGTAGAGACGAATAAGAAAAAAGTAAAATAGCGGTTGTAGGTGAATATGAAAAGACGGATAAGTGTCAAGAGATAAAGTGAGAATTTCCTAAATTACAATAAACGTAGGTTTAGTTAGTATAATCTAATAGGTTGATATTTTATTTTTGAATTTATATCCTCCGAGCTTTTGTAAGAATGAACTCGAAAAATAATCTACAGAGATTCAACGACTGGTTAATAAAGTTTCGACCTTTCGGTAACGAGTTTCTTACAAAAGCAAACATTTTTAACAAGTATGTTTACATAAAAGCTAGTCCGGACTAGGCTCAAGCTGTACTGAGAATACTTGATCCAAACAAAACCTATTTTGGGGATCGAGTTATAATTAAACAAGACTGTCTTTACAAGAAGACACTTGACCTTGTCGTAGCTCATGATTTTGTTGTTTGGCATGATAACAAAAGAAACTTGTTGCAGATCAATACGTACTCCTATTTGAAACACAATTGGAGACACAAAGAGCCGAAATCGTCGTACTCAGTGAGGAAGAGAAACGAGAGTAGAAGCGAAGCTTTAGCTAATCTTCTGAAATTCCTCAAGGAGATTCACCATGGGTTCTTTAGGTTTGGACTTGAACAAGAGTTAGATTAAAAGGATAGTAGGTCGTTGCTCAAGGGTCATTTCATTCCAAATCGATCTTGATTTTTCTCGTTCATTCTTTTATCTACTAGAGTTTGACCCACGCCAAGCGTAAGATTAAATAATTAAATATGTTTTTAATCGGTTTTAATATTTAAATGTGTATGACAAAGTATATGATTTCTAATATTTATAAACTTACAAAAAGCATATGCATTGTGGATAAATTAATGTAATAAAGTTAAATTTTGTTAGTCTACAAAATCTAAGATTAGTTATAATATTTTTATCTGCAAAATTAATCAAAACGTATGAAAATGTTATTTATTTCAATATATTTTAAGTATAAAATTAATTTTTATTATTCGTGTAAATTATAGGGCATGTCATAAATCAGATAAATTTTAGAGTTATAAGAATTTGTCTGACATAACGAACTGAAAACAATATATGTTTTCTAATAATGAAACGTGAATATTTGTAAGCCTAGTTATATATATATATATAATAGAATATCATAATTAAAAAAATATTTGTATATATCATATTTATCTAAAATTCTAAATACATACATCCACAATAAATAATGTTGTTACAAATATAATAATAAAGATTTTTAATATATAAATAAAATAAAAAATAAATGATATGGTAAGTTAAATATTACATTTATTTGAATTTAGATTTGTAAAACATGTTTAATAGATTTTTGTTATAAAATTAATGAGAATACGGAAAAATTTGGAGGATTTTTTTTTTGTCCCAATCAAAGTTGAATAAAGTATGGATTTTGATTGTATAACGAGATGGAGAAATTGAGTTTTGATTATATCAGTCAAGTGACTTGACTGTAAGTATAATGTGGATTCAATCCACAATGTTCTTCACTATAAGACAACATGAAGTCTCCTACTCACAATTAGGATGTTTCTTGTTATTCAGAGAGACATAAACATATTAACTAAACACCTAAGGTTATGAAACTATAAAGAAACTAAAAAACTAAACTTTAATAGACCAGAAGCAGCTCCTCCTCTTTCACTTACTATACTACATTTCCTTTCTCCAATTCACCTTAATACTAAAAACACGAGGAAGAGCGCGAGAGCAAGTGCAGCAGATGAAAGTCCCCAAACCCAATATCTGTGCGCCTTTCTACGGTTTAGGATAGCTTTAGGGAGAGCTTCGGTTCCTCTTCCGCGGTGTTTGTACCTGAAACTTCTCTGCTTTGGAAACAATGATCTCTCCTTCTGGTGTTTCTCTTTCCCTGAGACTGCTAAAGTCCTAACCTTTTCCAGCTCATTGTTTACTTCTCGTGATTGGTCTGATTCTGAAGGAGAAGAAGAGTTTGCAGCAGCTTTCTTCTTCGCCTTCTTCTCACACTCCTGACAACAAAAACAAAAGAATTAAGAAACAGAGAAATGGAATGGAATGACACAAAGAAAAAAAAATCGAAACAAGATGAAATATAATTGCCTTGAGTTTCTTTTCAGCTTCCTTTTGAGCTCTTATAGCAGCTTTAGCAGCAGCTTTCTCCTGCAGCTTCCTCTTCCTTTCCATCGCTAACCGAGCTTTCTCTAACTGCTCTTCTCGTTTCCTCTTCTTCAAAGTTTCTTCGTCGACCTCTTCTCCTTCCTTTTTCGGAATCTCATACACCGGGAACTCCAAATCAATAACATCACTCTCCTCAGCACTCGACCTGTTGAAATATATCGCCTTTTTCCTCGCTTCTTTCTTTCGTTGGTCAGTAATTACATTTCCATCTTGAGACGAGTTGGAGCTGGAATCTTCTCTTTTTGTCTTGTGAACTGCCAAACCTCCTTCCTTTCTAGTATTGACCAGCGCTTGCTTTCCCCGAACAACCTGAACTACACCTACACGATCTTTAATCCGCCCATCTCGGCTCAGCTGTCGTTCATAGAGTGAAAACGAGCTTCTTTTTACGTAATCATCCCTAAAAGCCTTGTCATTGTTCCAATGAGTCATGAATCTATCAACCTGTAAAAAAGATAATCAGATGTTCAATTCTCATAAACACATAATCAACTAGTCCTGTGATCAAACCGAAAAAAAACATACAAACCTCAGAGCTAGCGAACACTTCAAGATCTCTAGCATTTCCAGAAGCAGCCAATTCTTTAGCTTTCCTCATAACAGCAAGGCTCTGGAAAAATGTGGCGTTCTACACCAAAAAAAAAAGAAAAAGGAGAAGCATAACGGCAATGTTAATAGAACGCTGTGATCATCCATAAGCAAAATTAACAGAGAGACAATTACAGTACCCCTTTGTCTCGTTTTATCCTCAGCATCTTAATCCTTTGATAGGATTGGTCTCTCTTCTCAAGTATGTGTGCCATTTCTGCATCCAAAACCATGATCTTGTTCTGACTCATTCCCATTTTGTCAGTCAAGTGGTTAACACTCCATGTAATCGCACCGAGCTCCTTCTTTACTTTGCTCAATTCAACAGCCATTGACTGTTGAGGCAAAAACCATCACATCATTAGATTCAAAAATGTTATGTAAAACCTCTTCAAGTCGTTAGCTTCGATTAGAGCTTACCTTGAGACGGTCTATGGAAGCTTCCTTCTGCGCAAGAGAATCCTCGCTTAGTAGTACCCCATCAGGCTTCTCGGACTCCTTAAGCACCCAATCTTCTTCCTCCAAACCAATGCTTCCATGTTCAAGCACATAATGTGCTATATAGATCTGCATCCACCACCACATTAAACACTTCCACAATCAGCAACCTAAAAACCGAATGTTTTCGCTATACGACAAATGATGGTTAAACATTAAACACTTCCACAATCATCATCCTAAAAACCGATTTTTCGCTATACGACAAATGATGGTTAAAGTTAAACACTTCCACAACAGCATCCTAGACACCGATTTTCGCTATACGACAAATGATCGTTAATCCATCACCACATTAAGCACTTCCACGCATCCTAAAAACCGAATTTTTTGCTATACGACAGATGATGGTTAATCCATCAGCACATTAAACACTTCCACAATCATCATCCTAAAAACCGATTTTTTCGATATACGACAAATGATGGTTAATCCATCACCACATTAAAACACTTCCACAATCAGCATCCTAAAAACCGATTTTTCGCTATACGACAAGTAAGTGATCGTTAATCCATCACCACATTAAACACTTCCATAATCAGCAAACCTAAAAAACCGATTTTTTTTTCGCTATACGACAAACGGTTAAGATAAACAGTTTCCATTACAAGATGATCGAGTTCCTCCTTTGAAAAACAAAGCTGATCACTGCTAGTGCACCGGAGACTCCGTAGAGCTTCCTGCAGAGTATCAAATTCCCTCATCTTCTCTTCGAAAACAGCTTTATATCTTTCCGATTTAGGAACCAAACTCTCCATTTGAGCAAACAAAGACGAAATCTCAGCCTACAAACAAAGAAAGAAACCAAAATCAACATTTCGAAAATGTAATAATCATCAACAAAAACAAAAACAAAAAGACTCACCCTTTCGGATTTCTGAGCATTGGAGATATCAATCCGGTGTTTATTACAGAGATAAATCTCTTGATCAGCTTCATCGATCTTGGCTCTGATCTCAGGATCATCATAAGCCGGTTGCTTAACGAAGTAGAAAGAGAACGGTTTCGCTTCAGACCAATCCTCTTCAGCCGCCCCTCCCGGTGAACTATCGCCGGAAAAAACAGTGCCGTCTTCTTCGGTGGTGACCGTTGATGCACCGCAATTCGAACCAGATTGTTCGCTTCCGAAGAGAATCAGGTCGTTCATTTCCGGCGGAGGAATCACCTCGAAACCATCACAGAGTATAATCTGCGCACCCATTTTTTGATTTCCTTTCCTTTAAAACAAGAACAGAGAGAGAGATAGAGATAAAATCACTGTAAGAACTGTGACATTGTTAATGAAACTGAGATCGAGACACAATTTATATAGATTAAAAAAAAAAAAAGATAAACCCCCAACACAAAAAAGAAGATTTAAGAACATACAAGAATCCAGAGAAAAAAAAAAAGATTTGTGTGAACCAATCAACAACAAAGATATGTCCTTTAAATCAGCTTGGAGTTTTTTATAAAAGAAAAAAACGCAGAATCGAGGAAAGAGATTTAAAGACTATTTAAGAAAAACTCGACCTTTATTAAGTTTTAACGGAAAAAAAAAAAAATGATCGGGATTTTACCTAGAAAGAAAATGAGTGTCTGACAGATTCTTCCCGAGAATCTCAGGGTTTTGGCTGAAGAATCTGATTATTGGGAAAAAAATGTGAAATATAAATGGAGAAAAAAATCGAGTCTTTATAGGGAGAGAGAGAGAGACCTTGTTCTTCTTCTTCTTCTTCTTCTCTATAAGACAGATTTCTCTTTTGGCTATTTCTTCAAATCTAAAATCTCAAAGGCTTTAAAAAGAGATCTTCTTGTTCAATCCTAAAAAATTAATATTAAGGAAATGTAGATTTTCTTTGTATTTAATCTATCTCTCTGTCTTTATTGTTTTTTTCTTTCTATCCAAATTTGCAAAACGTTTTTGGACCTTTTCATATTTCTTTAATGGATTCTTGTGTCAGTGAAATTTGGTAAGTTAGCTATATATATATTATTATTTTTTAAATAATGGGGTAATTTGACGAAAAAACGCTAATAGTTATGGATTAAATTACAAAAATAATGTTTAATGACAAGGAAGGAAAAAAATGTCTCTCTCTGTGGGTTAGGACAGTCCAAGTCAACTCTTGTTTATATGTGTTGACTATTGACTCTCTTTGGATTTTGACTAGTTTTTATAACTTAAAATCCTCTTTCTATGGCATGAATTCAAATGTATAGAAGATTTTGGCATGAAAAACAAGAGAGAGTTAATTCTCAATTAAGAAGATTAAAAGACCTTATTTCTTTTATTCAATAAATAATTTACTTGACTTAATTTATTATGGAGCATGGCCATTGAGTCATTGACCATTACTTAACATACTTATATAAAATATTTCTGACTCACTAACGTGTTTGGATTTATTTACCCATAGCTTTTTCTTAAATCCATTTACGTATACAAATTTAGTCGGTCAATATATATAATTTAGCTGATTGCCTTATTGCATACTAAAATCGTTTATGTTCTTATGTGCATTTAATTAAAATTTTCAGTATACTTTTGGTTAGCAAATTAGAGAATTCTTGTTTTAAGCTGGTATATTATCTTTGAAGTTGTTGTCATAGCCTATAATAATCAAAGAAAATCTCTATTGATGGGTTGCACGGCCAAGTTCAATTTTAAATTACTATATATAATAAATTGCTAAGAGAGAGTTGTTAATTACAGTGTTTAACTATGTTTAGATAAAGGACAAATCTCCACGTATCCCCCCAACCACCTAAAAGAAAAAGAGTTTTAGCACTTAATTATCGGTTACAATCCTTTTTAGTGGACAATTATACACGTAGAAAAAGTTATGCAACGGACAAAACAAAATATTAATTGCCAAAATATGTTGACTAGTTTTGTAGATCACTAAAATTCTCGAATAATCACCATTTTTAAAACTACAATGTAATTTTTTTTAATATATGCTTAAAAAACTAAACTGATTATATTAAGGGATAAAATCAACTTATGATTCTCGATAAGATAAAAAGACATAAATTAAACGAAAACGATCTTAGAAATATTCGTTTTACGGTTACAAACTACAAAATACATACAAGTATATGGGATTTGTAAATCCGACATCCTCTTCACTTGAAAATATCCGTTTCATGTTTACAAATAACAAAAATATTAAAGTGTCTCGGATCAGCAAAACCAACATATTTTTTATTTGGAAATCTCCGTTTTACTTTATAAACGACAAAAAATATACAAGTTTTTTGGATTCGTGAGTCTGGCATCCTCTTCACTTGGAAATATCCGTTTCGCATTAACAAATGACAAAAATATACAAATATCTCCGATCCGCAAACCTCGACATCCTCTTCGTTTAAAAATATCTATTTTAGTTTATAAACAACAAAAGTATATAAGTGTCTTAGATTCATACACTCGACATCCTCTTCACTTGAAAATATCCGTTTCATGTTTATAAACGACAAAAATATACAACTGTCTTAGATTCGTAAACCCGACATCCTCTTCATTTGGAAATATCCGTTTCATGTTTATAAATGACAAAAATATAAAAAATGTCTCGGATCCGCGAAACCGACATCTTTTTCATTTAGAAATATCCCTTTCACTTTATAAACGACAAAAATATACAAGTCTATTGGATTCGTAAGTCTGACATCCTCTTCACTTGGAAATATCCGTTTCACATTAACACGACAAAAATACACAAGTGTCTCTGATCCGCAAACTCGACATCCTTTTTATTTAAAAATATCCATTTTACTTCATAAACGACAAAAATATACAAATGTCTTAGATTCGTACACCCGACATCCTCTTCATTTGGAGATATCCGTTTTACGTTTAAAAACGACAAAAATATACAAATGTCTCGAATCCACAAATCCGACATCCTGAAATATCCGTTTTATATTTACAAACGACAAAAATATACAAGTATCTTGGATCCGCAAATCCGACATCCTTTTCATTTGGAAAAATCATATTTTACACATGATTTATCTCTCACAAAACACGAACTCTATTCCGTTTGGAAAAAAAAAACCAACAACATTGATCTCTCTTCATCAGAAAAAGTTCATTAACAAAACAAAAATAAGGTCACAAATCTCGTACTCATTGTTAATGTTTTCATATTTGTTAAAGTTTCCTTCCAAGTTAGATAAACTCGAACATTGAAGAGTTTTTGGAAAACCATCAAACGAGCATTTTGAAGCTACACATGTTTACTTTTGACTCGTAATTTTTCTTACCTTCAATTAGACGAAGTAGCTGAGAGTAATTAGGCCTGTCTTGGTAAAATATGGATTGAAAAGTCTTAGTTTGGGCCTTACTCCACGTTAAGAAATACATAAAGTCTGAGTCATTAAAGCCCATTAAGGCTCAACAGTAATCTCGTGACCACTCCACGCGCCTGAGGAAAGTGCGTTATTTGTTAACCCGTGATTGGCGCAACATACATTAATCCATTTTTATCATAAAGTCCTATTCGAATACCGTTAATGAAAATGGATTTTTACCAAAAATGCCGTTTCTCGTTTTAAATCTTCGAAAAATGCCATTTCCTTTTTGACCCTCAAAAATATGCTATATTCACTATTCACTTGATGTGAAATAACTGTTATACTCTTGTTTAAGATTGATGATATAGTTACTGTTTATTGTCCACTACCATCGAATTTTGTCCATAAACGATCTACTACTGTTTTCTTCCACAACCACCGCCTTCCTTTCATCCACCGCCGTCTACAACCACCAGGCGCCACTATATATGTTCTCCACTCACTATTTTCTTTGTTTTCGTCCACCGCCTTTCCATCATCAAGTCTGGTCACAATCATTTTTGTCCACCACCACCGACACAATCTGTTTTTGTCCACCACCACTAACATAGTCGCCGTCTTTGACCATCACCATCTCTGTTTTTCTCCACCAATTTCTTCTTCATAAAGAGAGGGAGAGATCCGAAGAGAGAGAGAAAGAAGAGAGAGACAGAGAGAGAGAGTCGGCGACGATGGTAAAGGTAAATCTTTCTTCTTCTTTTTCCTTATTCTCCTTCTTCTTCTTCTCATTTTTCTTCTTTGAACAAATGAGAAAACATAAAGAGAGGATAAAATAGTAATTTTGTTTATTGTAATATAGCGATTTGTGACATTTTTTTAAAGTGTTTGAGATAATGGTATTTTTAAAAGATTTTTGAGAAATGGCAATTTTAATAATAATCTCTAATAAAAATATTCAGCTACTCATGTGTGAAAGCAAAACCTTATGAAGCGCTTTCTATTCTATGGACCCCATATAAAACGAAGGAAAGCAACGATTCTCATATAATTACACCAAATTATACGACTATTGTCTGATTTTTTTTTTTTTTTAAACTCCATAAACAAAATTCTTATCAAAATCGTAGTGAACAAATAATTACGCTTTACGAAATAAAAAAATCCATTCATTTTGTTATAAAAAGATGCACAAAGAGCATCTTTTGCTAGGAAAATATAAATTAAATAAATTATGGTAAGTAATTAAAGAAGTGTATGTTGCTATCAACATTATTACCATACGTGTCTGTTACCAATGCATAACCCAATGAATACGCAATAAATATGTCTTGTTGGAAAAAAGGTTTAATCAGCTACATTCACACATCTACAGATATGTTTAATTCTCATCCACTCGATCAGATTTGGTTTAATCTCAGCCGTCAAATATTAATCATTCGTACGGGTCTTAGTAAAAGTGAGATGTAGAGAATAATTTTGAAGCTTCCCCAGTATCTAAAAACTCTGAAAACGTGTCAGCTAAACGGTTTCTTTTTCCTTCTCAGTATATAAAATTAATAAATTAAATTAAAAACCAAGAAATTAAAAAAAATCGTTTATATTCCAGAAATAAAGGAAGAGAGACTAAACAAAAGTAACGAAATTTAGAGCTCTGGGATATTTTTTTTTTCTTTTTATTATTTCCCACGAATCAGAGTATTGTACACGTTCGTAGAATTTCCCAGCTTAAATTTCTAAATTAAGTTTTTTTTTTTTTTTTGGATTTCACTGTCTCTTCATCTCTATATAACTTTTTACTCAGACACAGGAGTGTCTCGTGTTCTTGAGCACAAAGTAGCAGAAACAAAGCATAAAAATCTTTCCTTTGCGTCGAGATTAAACAGCATCTACGCAACATACCCAAATAAAAAACTCAGGTTTCTTCATCTTCTTATTAATCTATCGTTCTTCGATCTGTTTTTTTTAAATCTCTAGATTTGGTTTTCTATTGTCTTTGAGATGAGTTAAGTATGTTCTGTAGTGTGCGAGATCTAAATCGCAGCTTCGAGATTCTGATTGTGTCGGTGGTGTCCGATGATTAATTGATGATTAGGAGAAATCGGTAATGTTCATCTTTGTGGGGTTTTAAGAGTTGCTTAATCTGGAGGTTAATCTAGCTGCTGAGATGTCTGATTGATTGATGAATCCTTTGTGGTCTAAATTGAATTATCTTAATACCTTTGTTTCGTAATTATCAAGCTTTACGCTTGATGATGCGTGAGAATCTGGGAACTTAAATGTGTCGGCTTTATGTGTTTAGTATCTTCTTCTTTCTATTTCTGACTGTGAAAACTTACTTGGGTTCTCAAATTTGTGTTTGTGTTGATAGGTTTTTTGTGTCTGAATCGAGCCTGAATTCTAGATTGTTACTGATTCCTGAAAGATTCAGGCTTATAGCTCGAGGATTCGAAACCCGGGTTTGATTCGGGAAGACATCGGTTTCAGAAGCTTGTTTTCTTGTCTCATGATCGTAGGTTTGCTGCAATGGGGTATGTAAACGTGGAGAAGAGATGGGTTTTTCCTCTTGTAATCACATCTCTTGTCTGCGTTTTTCTCCTTGCAACCTCTTTCAACATGGGCCTTGTCTCTTCGCTTCGAAAAATCAACGGGATTTTCTCCATCATCCCTTCCCGTCTCGTCAAGAATCAAACCAGGCTCGATTTTGCAGAGTCCAAAGTTGCTAGGCAAACACATGTTTCGTCTCACGAAGACAAGCTTCCCCGTTTTGCGTACCTTGTTTCCGGGTCTAAAGGGGATGTAGAAAAGCTCTGGAGAACGCTTAGAGCAGTGTACCATCCGAGGAACCAGTATGTTGTTCACTTGGATCTTGAATCACCGGTGGATGAGAGATTAGAGCTGGCTTCTCGGATTGATAAGGATCCTATGTATTCTAAAACAGGGAATGTCTATATGATAACTAAGGCTAATCTTGTGACGTATAGAGGACCGACAATGGTGGCAAATACGCTTCACGCTTGTGCCGTTCTTCTTAAGAGAAACGCGAACTGGGATTGGTTTATCAATCTTAGTGCTTCGGATTATCCTCTGGTGACTCAAGATGGTAAGAAAAGCTTTGATCTAACTTATGTTCTTATTTTTCATCGAGGTTTCAATTTCTGTGTTTGATTAACGTACTGTCAATAATCTCTGTTTTTGAAGATCTGCTTCATACGTTTTCCACATTGGATCGGAACCTCAACTTTATTGAACACACAAGTGAATTGGGTTGGAAAGAGTAAGGTTTTTCGTGTTCTTGAGTTTCGTCTTTAGTCAAATCTTGTGTTCTTGTGGACTGATTTGTTGTTTCCTTGTGAAGGGAGAAGCGAGCAATGCCATTAATGATTGATCCTGGACTCTACTTGTTGAACAAATCAGATATTTTTTGGGTCACACCTCGTCGAAGTTTGCCTACCGCCTTTAAGTTATTCACTGGTCAGTCCTCCAACTCCTCTAAACTGAATTTGAACCATTGTTGCTATAGATCAGTAGTTTCATAGGATCAAAAATCTTCCCGCGCGTCAAAGATTGGAACTTTTCCTGTTGTGGCTGTAGATCCATAGGATCAAAACTTTTCTTTGTTGTTGCTATAAATCTGTTGGATTAAAACCCTTCTTGCCCTACGTAGTTTGAATTTTGTACGTTGCTGTTGTCACAGGATCAGCTTGGATGGCTCTATCACGTTCGTTTGTAGAGTATTGCATATGGGGATGGGACAATCTACCTCGAACCATGCTAATGTATTACACCAATTTCATTTCATCACCCGAAGGTTACTTCCAGACGGTGATTTGCAACGTGCCCGAGTTCTCAAAAACCGCCGTAAACCATGACCTTCATTACATCTCCTGGGACACCCCGCCGCAGCAGCACCCACACGTGTTATCCCTCAATGACACGGTGAAGATGATATCGAGCGGTGCTGCATTTGCTAGAAAATTCAGAAGAGACGACAAAGTACTCGATATGATTGATAAGTTGCTTCGACGGAGGAATGATGAAGATGGTTTTACTCCTGGTGGGTGGTGCAGTGGGAAACCAAAATGCTCCATGGTCGGTGATGTGGCTAACCTTAAGCCTAGCGTTGGAGCTAAGAGGCTTCAGGGACTTGTGGAGAGGTTAGTCAACGAGGCTAAAACCGGACTTAATCAGTGTAAATAGATCGAATTCGACAGAAAAATTAATCATTTTGGGAACTTGGAATCGAATTCGGGGAGAGTGAGACTGTTCTTACGATATAATATATATATATACATATAGGGTTTAAGAGAGTCTTGCAGTTGCAGGACTTTTAGTTTGGTTTAGAAAAAAGACTAGTAGACATTGTTTTTTGATCGAGTAGATGACTTGTATTCCACGTCACATACTGGTTTCAATATTGTGGCTAGTTTTTGCTTGTATTGAAGTCCATCTCTCACAAATTTTTAGAAATAAAATCAAAATAATAATCTTTTTATTGAACTGTTTTCAATTACAACAGAATATACAAATACAAAAGATCCAATATTTGTATCCTTCTTTCTTTTGTGAAATTCTATACACAATGTTTCCATTTTCCTATCCTTTTGGTAAAATGTTTACCACCCTATAGTACTCCAACAAAACAGACACCTTGCAAAGAAGAATCAGAGATCTCTGGAAAATTACCCTTTTAGACCTGGTAAGCTCATCAAGCAACCATCTCAAGAATCTTGATGTTGCCATTGGAGTTAGCAGCGACTAACGTAGACGACTGTCCTCGCCAGCAGATCGATGATATGAACTGTGAAGTATAGTCCACTTCGAGACCAGACACAGAGTCAGTGTTGCTGAACATGTACGACATAACCGGCATTGGGAATGCCTTATGGTACACGAAGACCTATCATGAAGCCACAACAAGAAGAAAGAATCTCAGATAATCAAGTTTTTAAGTGACAGTGTCTTTCAAAAGATTCTGTTTTCTATCAATCCTTTACCTCGTTAGTCTCTGAGCCTGTAGCTATATACCCATCAGAGACCGATAATCCAACAAAGTTCTGCAACACATCACAAGACCATAACATTTCAGAATATGTTCTAAAAAACCAGAGATTTGAAGAAGAAAGCAAATTTCGGGATCAAAAATTACCTTTAAATTAGTGTGTCCAGCGAATGAGTGAAGAGGGGTTTCGTTAACCCCAGAAGCAGACATCGATAAGTCCCAAAGCTTCAGCGTGTTATCAGTAGAAGAGGACACAAGAGTGGATGAATCTACAAACTTGACATAACTCACTGTCTTGCTATGACCAATCATTGTGGAAAGAGGAATCTTGGGGTTTCGAAGATCGTAGTAATACACTTTGTGGTCTGCAGAGCCAAATGCTAGAGACCGTCCTGAGTCTGATGGAAACTGGACACAACATACATTGGCCTTTGTCTTGATGGTTCCAATGCTAACTCCCTGAAAACATATCAAAGACAACTCTTCAATCATACATCCTGAGAATGAAGATGTCTGCATTTTGGAGAAGAAATTAGTTTCGGATTTCAATAGCCGACATTTCAAATTAAAATTGCCTGATTGATATTCCATAGCTTAACGGTTCCATCATCGCTTCCACTAGCCAGTAAAGTCGGGTCTGCTGATGGAATATCGATGGACCATACTCGCTTCTTGTGCTCCTTCATCTCTGTAACCAACTGGCTTCTTGCAACATCCCATATCTTAAGAAAAACACACAAATGTATCTCAAACTGATTTCATGAAACTGGAACTTCTTAGCAACGATTGAGCGGAATCTAAAACTAACCTGAACAATGCCTTCAAAGTTACTTGATGCAACTTGACTCTTTATGTAGCTGTTCCAACATAGACTACTAAGCTTTGACCGGCTAGCTAATTCCACAACCGGATAGTGAATGTCCCGGTTATTGTTTACAATGGAATTACATTCGAATATCTTGATTTTCTTGTTGACACCCGCAGTGGCGAAAAACTCTCCATCTCGGTCAAAAGCAAGGGCGCAAACGAGGTTAGAAGAGTTCAACAAATCTCCTTGTTTCAAATCTGCTTTCACTCTTAGCTTACTGAATGACAAGTATCTGCACAAACCCTCAAGGAATGGATCTATCCACCCACCTTGTCTCATATCATTATTGTAGAAATCTTTGGATGCTGCAGGGTTACTCACTGAGCTTTTCTCTGAGACAATCATTGAACCTCTTCCATTTTCACTACTTAAAGGCGAATGCCTAGTTAATGACTTCCCCAAAGCAGCAGCTTTCATTTGCCTGCGCCTTGTCAGAAAGTAGACGGTTTCTAGTTTCTTGAAATTTCTCATCAACCTGGAGCTTTCAAGAAGTGTGCTTCCTTGACTCTCTTCATCAACTTCAGCATCGATTTCCACTGGCGGAATCACTTGTCTAAACCGTTTTCTTGAGGCCAACAATGTAGAAGGCTCTTCGTTTTCCGGGAAGCTCCTCAACGGCTGCTGACCAGAGCCAGTTGGATGATCATCTTTACTGAAATCAGAGGATGAGCTTCCCTTTTTCTTCAAAATCAGTTGTCTCTTTGCAACTTGCTCAATGTCGGAAGAAAGAAGCGAAACCGTATCCCGCAATCTATATGCAGATTCCTGTTTCCTCTGTTGAATCAGTAACAAGAACTCGAGTAATGACTCATGTTCCTCGATTCTATCCCTAAGCTCTATTGCTGCTTGACGTTCTTCCAAATTATCTCGTGGTTCGGTTATAAACTCACTTTGCAGTAAGTCACTGCACCATAAATACAGCTTCTCAATTACTTCCATTCAGTAAAACATAACAGAGACTAACAAAATGCACAAACTAAGAACATGAATTCAGAGACAATTATGTAAACCTCATTGATGGTCGACAACTTGGCTCAGGATGCAGTAACCACAAGCAGAAAGAAGCTTCTTTGGGACATTTGAGCAATATTTGAGGCGGAAGAACGCGATGTCTTAAACTAGACATAGTTCTTGTCTTGTCTTCTCTTGAAGGCACAGGACAGAATAGCTGCAAAGGGACTAACTTTCATCTAATCACCTTTCGAAGAATATAAAAACACCAAAGACAAAAAGAAACAAACAGAGACATTTTGAATCCAAAAGCAGCTCATACTTCGTTAGAAACAATATTGATTTCTTTATCACAAACCTCGAAAAGAAGAACGCCAAGACGGTAAACATCTGAAGCACAAGTACTTGGAGAACCAAAATCCTCTTCAGGGCTTGTATACCAACTTGTCTCCATAGCTAATACATTTTTCATCGGAAAAGGTTGATTCTTTTCTTCCTCCAGCTTCTCGATTCGTCTCTCCAACAACGTATTATAGGATCCTTTCTCTTCTATCGAAATACCTTTCGTTACAGAATCCTCTCTTCTCGTGGCACCAGTTTCCTTCTGGCTAACTGGACCATCCTCCAAGGAATCAGAGCCAGAGTCGGAACAAGAAGCGGATTCGATGAACGAAACATGGTTAAACGAAGACATAACAAAACAAGATGGCCTGACATTATGAACAACAATGCCTTGAGAGTGAGCCACATTGACAATCTCGACGATTTGTCTGAAAACGTGCAAACACTCGAAAACATCAACAGATCGTTCAGGTTTATCAATCCACTGTCTCAAGCTAACATCACCCCATTCCAAGGATCTAACAAAAGGGTCAATCCCTAAAGAATCATCTTCAGAGGATTTGTGTGTATTACTACCAAACAAGCTTCTGACATACACATCGACATGAGAGGAAGGCTTGATTCTTCTCTCAACAGGTAAGAACTCAGTGTTCCTGTCTGAAACACCAGAGGTATTATTATTAAACCCTCTAGAGTTGGAGTTTGAAGAACCTTCCATTTATCATCCACCAAAAGCTAATAAAAGAACAAGTAAAAGATGACTAACCGAAACCATTTCTGAATCAACAGCTCATAGCTTAAGATCGTTGATCACAAAAACTCTCAGAATGTAAAGTGATCCCACCCAAAAATAAAATAAAAAGCCCAAAGGTAGAGAGTGAGGAGAGACCCAGTAGGAGAAAAACACCCAAAATGAAGAAAAAATGTAATCTTTTTGATCATATAAAGGAGACAAGAAAAGAAAGGAAGCTTCTTTATTACCGCAAAGCTTAAGTGAGAAGGAAGGAGAAGATAAGAAGTATCTGAGAGACCACCCACAAATGATCTTTTCGATAATGAAACAGAACCACAGAACAACAACAAACACAGTACTTTCTCCTCTTTTAACTCAAACAAAGAAAAGAAAAAAAAGCAGAAGCAGCCTCTCTGTCTCTCTCTCTATCTCTCAGCCTCATAAATTATCGGGATTTTTTAGAATGAAAACAAAAAAACGACTGATGAAAGAAACGATTCACTGTCGAGTGGTTTCTTTAAATATTAGTAAAACAAATCTCTTAGTTCAGGTTTTTTTTTTCTTTTTTCGATTTTGATAATCCCCCAACCTCTCTTTACACGCAAGCAACGTGGTTAATCTACGACCTCACAGAAATCACATAAACGTAAATGGAAATAAAAACTGATATTGGGCCTAATGTATAAATATAGACAAACATTGAGGGTCAAATCTTCAATCTTTTTTTGCTCTGGAATAAAGAAACATTCTTTTGTTTTTCTAGGGTTCTTAACTTCTTGGTAATATAATTACACAAAATAATTGAGTTTCTTATGCAAAACCCCAAACAAAAGACCAGATTCTTCCAAGAGGAGTGAATCTCTTAAAGTTTAAAGAATGTATAGTCCACAAAACCCAATTAGTAAATGCAAAATTGTAAGCCACAGATTTGGATTTTTATATTTTAAAGCTAAAATGGACAATTTGGCTCCGGTTAACAGAATCAGACCGGTTTAGCTGTTCTTGGTCTTCAACGACCAGCTCCAAATGTGCCTTGACACTAAGCCAAACCGGTGTACATCGTATTCAAGAAAAACTTCAGAGAGATCTATCTCCATAACTTTGAATCAAAAGGCTTTTTGGCTTCGCTTCGTAGTTTGGTTTAGATGATCCAAAGTAGATGGATTCGCAAGATACCCATCTTAGTCCTCAAGTTACCTCTAATACATAACTAGGAAAAGAAAAGTGTTATGAATCTGTGTTGTGTAACAGTAAGAGTAAGACATCATAAGCTTGAATATTTCGAATGACCACAAATCAAATCAAATTCGAATTCGTCAATTCTAAAACGCCAAGTGGGCGCGTTGCAGACGCTATCTGGGCCTACTCTTTTCAGTATTGAAGTTTATCTATCAGATTGGGAAATATAAAAATCAGAAACAAATTTTCTTCATAATTAAATTCGAGTAATAATTGATTCCATAATGTATTTCTTGTCACTTTTCATAATCTTAATGGATAATTTTTGAAATTCATATATCGTGTATAACTCTAAGACATTCCACGTTTATAGTCTTTTGCATGGGCAAATATATTTTATTATTCTCCGTTTTATATAAACCGTTTTCATTGCGTGGCCGTGGATGCAACAATTTGCTCTGTTTCGTCATCTTTCAATCAGTAAACAATAAAACACAGTCATGATTTATCCATTACACATAAATATTACTTTGAGGGCGGTCTAGAAGAGCTTCAAGCTAATCAATATAAAACCACAAATTTGAAAATAAAGTTTCTTTTATTGCCAGTCTCTGATTACAAACAAATATGAAATATACAATACAAATATGAGATAAGCCACATATTTGGCTTTTATTTATTACAAACTTATGTTGTTGCCACTCAATGGTACAACAATTTAGAATAAAGAACACCGAACTGAACCGGAACCAAACTGGTTTAGTTGTTCTAGGCATCGTTTTCAAACGACCAGCTCCAAATGTCGTGACGCTCAACACCACGTCCCATGGCACCAGCAAAACCAGCATACATGTTTTGAAGAAGAACATCATTGAGCTCTCTCGGGCCTTGGATCAAAGGTCTCTTAGGTTTCTTAACGTTTTCAGGAGCTAACGTAACAGTGATCCTCGAGTCTCTGTTTCTAAACTCAACCCAAGCCTTAAACGTCTCTCCACTGCTCAAGTTCACATCTTTAAAAGACCAAACTTTCCTCTTCCCGACTCTTGTCTGAACCCAATAACCAGCTTCTGTAGCGACATTAGAAGTAAGAGAGTTGAAGTTGATTCCTACATGGTTACCATTAATGTCTCCAAACTCTTTGTTCTGAAAAGTGTCGAACTCGACAAACATGACGTTGTTTTCTTGTTTGTCGTTGTTGGTTTTGTTGAGGATTCCGAGGAAACCACCGCCCGAAGCGCCCGAGTTATCAGCGGTCGGGACGATGATGAAGGCTAGGCCTTGACCGGAGTTTGGTTTGGTACGAGGAGTGATTGAGAAAGTGAAAGAGGTTTGGAATGAGTACGGAGTAGAAGTGTTTGAAGACTTGAATTTGATTGGATTGATATATAGACCTTGACCGTGTGAGAATGGGTTTTCGTCTCGGGTCATGGATAAAGCTCCGGATCGGCTAACACCATCAGAGGAAGGACCGAGCTCTGCGTCACCGAGGAACAACAAGTTGCTTCCATCGAAGGTGTCGAAATTGAATTTGACGGCGAAAACCGCGTTAGCTAAAAACAGAGCAAGAAAACAGATTTTTTGAATCTGCATTGTGTTTTTTTGTGTGTGTGTTGTTTATGTGATTGAAGTGGAATGAGAACGATGATGAAATGGTTTTGGAGGATGGTAATGTGTTTATATAAGAGTGAAGGTAAGCCATCGAGTTTGAATATTCAAATGAAAAAGAAGCAAAAGTTTCGAAAATGGTCAAATAAATTAAGCCAGGTGGACGCGTTAGAGACGCCGCCACTAGGGCCCTGCGTGAAAATGGACCCACGAGATGTCATGAAATAATCTTTATCCTTATGAGTTATGGCAAATATTATTTAGAATTCGGGTAATAATTCGATTCTATTACTCATTCCGTTTCAAAATAATTAAGGGACAATTACAAAAATACCATATATTAATGATAAGTTTGCAAACGTACCACATGCATATACATTTTTGCAAATCTACCACTTATTTATCTCAAAAAGTTAGTTTTGTCCATTTTTTTTCTCTCTAACGAAATAATCCAGATTTTTTTATTTATGTTTTTCTTTTTTTCTTTCTTTCTTTCTAGATCTAATTTTTTGTTCTTTTTCGTCTTTCTTTTATCTTTCTCGTTCTAAATCTTTCTTCCTTTTTCTTCCACTTTCTTCTCCTTCATCTTTCTTCTATCTCTCCTTTTCTAAATCTGATTTTTTTTCTCCATCCTTTTTATTCGCTCTCTCTCACTCTCTCTCTCTTTCTCTCTCAAAACATATCTAGAGCTTTTTTTGGATTTAATATCTTTGGAGAAATCAGAAAAAAAAAAAAAGAACAAATTTAAATTTTTTTCTGAAAAATTTGAAGGTATGAAAGTAAACCAGATCTGGAGCTTTTTGGGGTTTAATTTCGTTGGAAGAAGTAGAAGAATAATAGATTTTGATTTTTCTGGGGAGATTTGAAGGTATAGATTTATGTTTGTTTTCATTTTTGTGATTTCTCTATGGACGGAAGTTTTTTTTTTGGTTTATTTGATTTGTGTTGTAGATCTGAGTTTTTGACTCGATTTTGATTACAAATCTAAGGTTTTTTTTCGATTTAGCTTACAGATTTGAGTTTTTGATTATTTCATAGTTAGTTTTGTTTTTGATGTTATTCTTATTGGTCTAGGATTTTGACGTTTTTTATAATTTTTTTTAAAGGTTGATAAAGTTTTTTTAAGGTTTATAAAGTTTTTTTTAAGGTTTATAAAGATTTTTTACAAGTTTTATAAAGGTTTTTAAAAATTTTATAAAGCTTTTTAAATGTTTATAAGGTTTTTTAAAAGGTTAATAATTTTTTAAAAATATTTATAAGAGTTTTTTACAAGGTTTATAAGGTTTTTAAAAGGTTTCGTAAGACTGTTTAAAAACCTTATAAGCTGTTTAATATTTTTTTGAAGTTTTTAATACTCTGAATGAAATTTTTTTAAGGTTTATAATTTTTTTTAAGGGTTTATAAAGATTTTTTACAAATTTTAGAAAAGTTTTAAAAGGATTTTTTACAAGTTTTATAAGGGTTTTAAAAGGATTTTTTACAAGTTTTATAAGAATTTTTTTGTTTTTTATAATGTGAATGAAAACTCTAACCCCCTCCCCCCCCAAAATCTATACCCTAAATGTCCAATAGTTAACCAAAACTCAAAAATTTACATTCGTTTGTATCTTTTATCAAAACGTTTTTGATTTTTCTTTTCCAGTTGAGTTTTTCTAAAAATATTATTCTTCTTCTTTTTTCATATATCCACCAGATCTGTGACAAAAAAAATCTACCAGATCCAATCTCAAATCGGAGAAAACAAGAATAAAATTTAGAATCAATTTTACAATTTCGAGATCAGATTTAGAGAGAAGAAACAACTTATGTGATCTAAACATCAAATCTGATCTGATTTTTGAGAGAGGAAAGAAAAAGTTATGAGTGAGAAAAAATAAAAAAAAATACAAAGTTACGTGAGAAAGAGAAAGGACAAAAGTTATGAGAGAGAAAAAAAAGATAAAAAAACTGTTATTGATTTAAAGAGAATAAAAAAATGACAGTTTATAATGAATATGCACAAAAAAAGATGGCACGTTTGTAAAATTTACAAAAAATGGCATTTTTGTAAAGTGGCATGAGACATGTGGCATTTTTTAAAATTTCTCAATAATTATCATCTGGGAACATTAAAAATCTGTTTTATCCTTAATTAATACAATGTTTTATTTGATATAAATAATTAATAAATTTAAAAGTATGGATAAAAATGAAAAATTGGTCATAAATATGCATTGAAATTGTAGAATGACAAATAATATTAAACAAAATATTAAGACTAGAATGACAACTATTTTGAAACGGAGGGAATATGCAATTATGATGCATTTATTTGTCCCCTTTCTCTACGTGGATGCAAAAACTCACTCCCTCTAGATACGGCGGATGGTCGCACTCTCCACCTTTCAATCGAAAAGTTTAATCATTGGGCTGGATCACTTATAGGCCTAATATTAGGCCCATCATTCAATTCGAGGCCTGTATTATTTAACGTTCAAATCAAATTTTTTCTGATTTAGTTGCTCTACTTTTTCTTTTGACAAAAAAAAAATTGCTCTTCTTCTTCTTACTTCCTTTCGCACCGTCGCCGAGATTCTCACCGGCCCGGTCATCTGCGTTTTGTAAATCTTAGTCTGAAGTAAATTCAAAGGTTTGTTGTTTGTTTTTCCCTGAGAAAACTTTGTAACACTCTCTTGTTAAGATGCTGCAAAATGAGTTAGAGAATTTCTTCCAACTTTTCTTTTTTTTGCGCCGGGTTCGTTTGGTCGTTGGATTAAATCGTTACCGAATTGTTTATATGGGTTTTTGTGTTGCTGTTGTGGTTTGCGTTCGCTATTGTAGGAATTATACTTCGTAATTTAGCGTACATGATTTGGGATTAAGTTTTAGGGTTTATTAGAATTGCTAATCGAGCAAAATTGAGCTTAAGCATAATTGCTAATCGTATCCAGTTTTTAGATGGGTTTTGCGCATAGAAATCGAGCAAAATTGAAAATAAGCAATCAAACATCCATAGCTTCTCGTTTTTCTTGACTTAGTGAAGTAAGTTAACTCAGGATTAGGAAGATTAACTATGCTCCTAATCAGTTGTTTTACTTTTTCCTCTCTTATACAAGAATGCTTTACTTGATAATTATGGTCTTACGAAGTCGTATGTCCAAACTTATCTGTTGTTTAGCTGTTCCGAGCTTTTTTTTTTTTTATTGTCGGAATCCGTTAGAGTGGAGATGGAGTTGGACCCAAAGAAGTTTGCTGAACTATTGGACAAGATTGAAGCTGAAGCTGATGATTTTCTACTAGCTCGAAGCCAGGTACTCCGAAACCTGTTAACGCGGCATCTAGTTTGGAAATGTTCGATTGCTTCGTAACTTATATTGATTTGTGTGAGAAGTTCAATAACAATCCTGGGGAGCTGTGAACTTTTTTTTTATCCACCGTTGTGTAAATTCTTTGTCTTGCGAGAAACCAATTGGGTTTTAAACTAATGGAGTTTGTAATAGATTGTGGAGAACGACAAGGAGAGGAATGCAAACCGCGAGGCTCTTACGGCACTTAGGAAGAAAGCTCGGACTACAAAGACTAGTGTTCCTTCTCCTTTCGATTCTGTCATGAAGGATATCCATGGGAGCTCGACAAAACCTTTGGTGCAAGAAGTTTGCTCGACCTGTGGATCTCACGACCCGAGCGAACCCACATGGATAAACCTACCAGGAGCTGACCTTTTTGCCGCAGTCCCGTTTCATGCTGTTCATAAAATGCTAGAGAAAGGTTTGTCTTCTCTGAGGTTTTCCTACTCTCTTAAAGACACCTAATCTAGCAGTCTCGTGATAAAATGGCATACTTTGTTACTGTTTGTAGATGAAGAGAAAATGGAGTTTGAATCGAAGAAATTGCAGAGCTTAGTGAAGGAGAAGGCTTTTTATATATCGGAACTTGGAGCTCTTGCTGATAGTATTTCTCCAGGGGTTATCAGGTCGTTAGTGGCGTTAAAGGACAAACCAACTAAGTAGAACAATAATGTTGGCTTGTCACAAACGGTCTTATCCATTTTGTGATTTTGAAGGATTTAGTGTCCCAATTGTTATGTTGGAAAAGTCATTACCCTTAACAATAATTTTGTTTCTTTTGATTAATGATAATTTTATTGTTACAAGAATGCTGATTCATCCTACTGATTAATCTTTTTCAAGTTTTACCAAGAAAGTCATAGATCAAGTTTCCTATCTAATTTACAAATGGCATTATTGGCACAAGATATTCAACTATTATATATAGTCTTTTTAATTATTATTTTGACAAATCTTTTAGCTATAAATTATGTAACTCCCATTTATAATCGGAAAGCAATCTTTAAAGTTTAAACGGTGGGTTTGAATTTCTGTTGAACCAAAAAGAAGCTGCCAAAACAAGACCGAGATCAAGTAAAAAAAATCTTCTTTTGCATCAGGACAAAAATTAGGGTTTATCATAAACAATTCCCACAAGTTCCCCTATTGTTAGAATCCATCAGATTCAAACCCTTGAATCAGATAATCTCTCTCTCTCTCAAAACCAGATCTTTCCTCCATTGATTTTCCTTCATATATAAACAATTGAAGCTTTTTTGCTCTCTTCCCTCTTAAAAATCCAATTTTTTTAGTTTCATCTGTGAAAAATTTGGTTTTTGTTTTTTCCACATCTGTTCTTGACCTTTTCTGGATTATTCAGGCGACTTTTTGTTAAATTCAGCAAAAACCCATCTTCGAATCAAACCAAAAAGTCCGATGAATTCATATCTGTTCCGCGTAATCTGTATACTCCATTCGATTATCGCACTCACAAGTGGAACTCTGATGATGTTCTACACAGAGAAAGCTTCGATCTTTGGGCACGGTAGCGAGATAGCAAACAAGCTCAAAGGATCAACACCACACGACGAGTTACTGATCCAGATTTCACAATCGTTCTCTGGTTTGCTTCTCTTTGCAATCGGATTGGTACTTTTCATGGTTTCGTTTGTTAAAGACAGAGAGTTTCATAGCTTTTTCGCTGGAGGTTCGGTGATTCTCTATGTGCTTATGGCTCTCTGGAGAGTTATGTTTGAGTGGAAGATTGAAGATCTTTCCTTTGAATCTCCTAAGCAAGCCCTTGGTGACATTGCTTTAGCTGTCTCTTGGGTTTTCTTCCTCGTTTATACTTGGAGGGAGAAGTATGATTGATGTTTTTTTTTTTTTTTTTCCTTTTCATTTCTTAAACTTGTGTGCTTTAAGGGCTTTTGATAGGAACCAGTAGCTTTGGGGAAAAATGTGGAATCTTTAGATCAAACCATTGTCTGTTTCCATAGATTATAGAAGATCAAGTATGAAAAAAATGTCAATGAGAATTTGTTTCAACTGATCACAAGTCTTGTTTTTTCTCTGAATTTCAGTATTGTAAATTTGTGTAAAGAATTTGTTGAGTGAGATTCTTATATGTGAAACTACATGTTTGTTTTATGCAAGTGTTCAAGGAAAGTGACTAAAACTGAAATCATCAAAACTAGATTAGTTTCTAATCAGAGATAAGTTCATCTTCTAAGAATGGGATGGTTCTGTGGACAATCACATTCATAGGAGCTCCTCCAACTCCATAATCATCTTCAATGCAGATTGTAGCGTAATGAGACGAAGCAACCAATTCGAGAACCGCAAACTTCCATGCTCCGATTCTCTCCTCCGCCTCGCAAAGGTTGTAGCTTTCTTTAGTTTTGATGATTGAAAAGGTATTAAAAGGTGAAGCAGAGAAGCCTTTTCCTAATGCTTTCACATATGCTTCTTTGAGAGTCCATAGCTTCACAAACTCTTTTCTCTGAGCCTCAGTGTCTGTTATAGTTGACAAAAAGTTAACTTCTTCACAAGAGTAAAACCCCTTTGCAAGTGATAACACATCATGTTTCATCTTCCTTCTCTTGTCTTCAACATCAAAATACCAATCGGAACGTTTACTGTAACTCCACAAGCAATTAAACGAATCAGTGTGTGAGATGTTGAATTGCAGTTTCGGATGGTTAGTATCATCCTTGTCCAAATCTACAACTTCAGGCTTTCCATACAAATTCTTCTTGAACTTCAATGACTTTGGATCCACCACAGTAGTGTTGTTGTTGTTTGTCTGATATCTTGCAATGGTGGTTCGGACCGAGGTACGAGCAAGCAAAACATTCTTCTTCTTTAGCTCATCACTACGCATACGAAGAAGATGATCTTTCTCTGATGGTGACAGAATCTCAGTGTAGTGTTTTAGTAGAGATTGGCTCTTGATCTCATTAGGTAATATATACCAAAGATGAGTTTCCATGCGAGTTGGAAGTTGCAGAGGAATCAGTGAAGACAACATCACACCAATTCTCATCAATTAAAAAAAGTTTTTTTTTTTGTTGTTGTTGGTAAGAATCCCTAAACTCCGGGAATACACGGCGGTGTCGCCGCCGCTAAAAGGTGTAGAAAATGGGCCTGGCCCATTATAGACTCAATTCGAGGCCTGTATTGTAATTATAACATTCAAATGTAATTTTTTCTAATTTGGTGGCTTTTTTTGTTTTTTGGGGTCTAATACTTTGATTTCTTCATTTTAGTAAGTCGCCTTCTCGTTCAAGCCAGAAAGGTCTTTACTCTTTACTCTTTTCATACCGTCGCCGAGATTTTTCGCCGGTTCTCTGCTCTTTTGATATTTCCTCTCTAAATCCATTTCAAAGGTTAAAACAATTTTCTTCCCTTTTCAGAAATTCTGTATCAAGATGCTGCAAATTATTATTATTGAACATTTCCACCGTTTTTGTTCTTGTTGTTGAAATCCTTGGTTTAATATACTTGCTTGCTAGTTGAATTGAAATCTGACCGAATTGGTATATGAATTTGGTGTTTCGGTTATCCTAGGGATGAAATTTCGTGATTTTGGGTTGTTCAGGGGTTTAAGCTTCGTCTGGATGTTTAGGGTTTATCAGATTTGTTTATCGAGCTAGTCTTGTCCATGCTAAATTAATCAATTATCTCAGATGGGTTTTTGTGCATAGATATAGATAGAAAAAAATGTGGGATTTATAAGTTACTTTGAATATTTCAAGCCACTGATTCGTGATCAGAAGTTTCTCAATGATGTCTTTGTGGTAGTTCTTGTTATCGATTTCTTACCATGTAGAAGGTAATCATGGAGTTCTATACACTAACCTGTTTACTCTTGTTGAGCTTGGTTTTAGGTAACCAAGTATGTTATCTTGATATTTTTGTTTGTGTTCGATAATGAGAGCATATGGACGAGTGCGTGTATTGTGTAATTTAGTGTTTAGATGTTGAGAAACCTTTGGGGTTTAACATATTTGATCTTTAAAACAGATGAATGATTGATTGGTTTTCTTGTGTTTAAGTACTCTTTTTGACTATCAAATCTAGTATGTGGAAGACTTTACTCAATGACCGATGATATTTTTGTGCCCTTTGTTCATTACGATGTTCATATTTTTCCTTTCTTGTTTGTGACTGACAGGACGATGAGTGATCAACCAGCAATCAATGGCTTGATTCCTCCACCCGTTTCAGAGCCAAATAAGGTTGCAGCCTCCTCGACAGAGACAAAACCAAAGAAGAGGATATGTTGCGCTTGCCCTGATACAAAGAAGCTGAGAGATGAGTGCATCGTAGAGCATGGCGAATCGGCTTGCACAAAATGGATCGAGGCTCATAAAATGTGTCTCCGAGCAGAAGGTTTCAACGTCTGAAACATATTTTCTTATTACATAATTTGATGGATCAAAAGTAAATGAGCAACATAGATTGTTCGACATAGTGTAACAAAAAAGCATGAGATTGATGATATCTTTCATCAGATTTTTGTATTTGGATACAAAATCCCATTTGTTATGATTGGAAATAAAAGTCCAAAAGAAACCATATTTTCAATTTATCTTGTAACTCTTGAAGTCTTAGATCTTTTAGTTAAAAAGAAACAAGGTAATTACTAGTAACAGATAATATGATGGATTAAAGGATAAAGGAGCCAATAATAACCCATTACAAACACACCATATTAGAGAGAGTCATAAGAGAGTTCATAGATAAAGCTCACATAAACTTTTATTCATATTACGTTTTTGATTAAAGGAGGAAGGATTTTGAGTTTTAGTTGGGGCAACAGGTGCAGTTGACGCAGCTGCAGGTAGAGCCACACTTGCACTTGCATCCGTTCTCTTCTGCACCAACTTCCATGATCATGGCCTCCTTGTAGCTGCAAAACAAACCAATCATTACATCATCTCATTGTATCATCATCATCATCACCATCACATATTCATCTATTAAAATTACCTCTCCTGAGTCTCCTCGACCATGTTGAAGGTGTAGCTGGTTCCCTTCTTCCTGCAGGTACAGAAAGAGAATCAACATAAGAAAACACAAAGACAGAGGTTTGAAAGTGTTGATACTAAGAAAGTTTAGATTTTTCCATTAGCTCAACAAACTCAATCATGTAATGAATCAGAAACAGAGGACACTTACACGCACTGGGTTTTGTCAGCACAGTCGCAGGTTCCGCACTTGTCCGACATGATTAGGTTTTTAGAAAAAAGCTTGAAGGTTGTTTGAGTTATGAAGTGTGTTTTGAGTTCTTGTTATGTTATGTTCTGTGATCAGACTTGGATGATCGTTCTGTAATTTATAGACGGTTAGAGAGAGTGGAGAATCTCTGCAAATTATGTGACAGTCGAATCTTCTTCTTTTTTGGGTTACGGAAAAGAGAAGCCTTTCGTTGCCAACCTCTCGTGTCCATTTCACTCTTTTCCCACTTCATATTCTTTATTCCTCTTTTTTTTTTTGGTAATGCATTACAAGTATATAATATATATATATATATATATATATATATATATAATCTAAGCTTATGTAGTTGGAGTAAGTATAATTGGTCTAGATTTTTAGCCAAAAAAAAAAGAAAAAGAAATTGGTCTAGTTGAAATATTCAAAGAGAGTGGTATTCCTGTCATAGGTGACAAATTTTCAAGTCCTTTATTTTTCCAAATACAAAATAGTGATGTTCACGTGAACGAATAATAAACAAGTTGATGAATGATGATGATATGCCTTTATTTTTCCCAAATACGACTACTGACTAAACTTTTTCAAATAGTACTCCAATTACAATCATTAGAAGAAGAAGAATATATATATAGGTCGATTCATCTAATCTAAAGTTCAAATACAGAATTAATCCAGTATATTAAAAGTAGAATAATTAGATTCAAATTAGTTATTTATATGTTTAATAAAACAACGGTTTCTTATAAACATATGTATTTTATTTTACTTGAGGATATAATGTCGACTAAAAACATAGAAAACTTTTATCTATTTTCTAAACACATGCAATTGATGAATTATTATTGCAACTAGATCAATACCTTTGAGGATATAATTATGAGTGTAATGATATTGTATTTGAACCTTTGGCTGCAAAAATTCTCGGCTGCGTTTTAGCAGCCAAAGATTCTCAAATACAATGTTATTACGCTCATATTTATATCAAATATATCATGCTAAAACCCTAACTAGATGGGCTTGATGAATTATTATTTTCAGTAATTCATCTATTTTCTAAACACATGCAATTGATGAATTATTATTGCAATGTGTTAACCTAATTGTCAGTCACGAATCACATGCAATTGATGAATTATTGCAATTGATAAAGTCTCTGAACGGCAGATCTTATACCCTCTTTTCAAGTTGTACTATGGATAACTCTGTCGAAGCCATGTTGGATGATTCCTTCAAGGCAACCAGAAGATACCGTCTTCTGGGACGTTGAGGATCCCGAAACCCTTAAGAAGGTCGATCCTAAGTTGGCTGCTCAAACATTAAAAATGGCCCTTGCAAGTAAGGGTCATTGTGGGCATGTCTCAGTCTGGGCTTTTGTTGGTTGAATATGATGTGGTGGAACAATTTTGGGATCTGCGGAATATATATCGAAGAAATTGTGGAAGGTGGTAGAACTGCCAGATTTAATTTCGTGGCAACGCACACTCTTTTTGTGGCAATGAACTATCTTCATCAACCAAGATGTGTCCTGGTACTCTCCAAAAGACAAGGAAGCACTTCCAAGCCGGCTTATTTGATCCTCATCTTTTCGTTTCCTTCGACTCTGTTGGCCAGAGAGAAGAGAACACACTCGTTAATTGATATCTCTCCTGCAAACGAGTAACTTGTGTGCTTTTTATATTCTCTCTGCTTTTATGATTATGATTTGACCTTTCATGTAACCTTTCTTCCTCATTATGATTTGGTATCACTTCTGCTCTTTACAAAAAAAAATATTATGGCAATGTTGACAAATAATTCTTAAATTCGTGATCTATGATTTACCATTATAATCACTTTTTGACAAAAGCTTTCTTTAGTTCTGGATTCTCTCTGTTCTCATTCAACTTTTGGGTAACTTGTATATAAAGACTAAACCTAGAAAGTTGCTTTGTCTCATGTCATTGAACTGGTGAATTATGAAAAGGCTTTTAAGGTTTAATCTAAACTATCATCTAGACTTGGAATAACTTTGAGGATGTTGTAATGGCTTTCATGGAGATCATAAACTCATCTAATCAAACACACTAAATAACTAATTCCACATGAAGTTCTGTACATTAATCAAGCGATGGGACAAAAAAGTGGAAGAGATGAATCTTGCACAAAAAGTAAAAGAGTCTACCCTCAGCAACAAACTGAAAATCGAACAAGCAACATGAAAACTGATTCTGAAGAAGGAATTCTTTTTTTTTTTTCTTTCATGAAACTAAAAGAAGATGATTTGCGGTATATGATTAGTTTGTTCATGGACAAGGTGATTGAAAAAGAAGCTAAAACATGCAAAGGCTGAATTCTGTATTAAATGGTAAATAGCAAAAACAAATTCATAATTGATTATTCATTCAAAAGAACATGAAAGTATCTGAATGAAACAAAAAGAGGAGTTGAGGCAAGAAGAAACAAATAAATTATCGTAAAATGAAACTATTTGTAATCTCCTTCTTCCTTGTTGTCTGGTTGTTGCAGTTAGTTGCACTAAACTTGGAACATAAGAAGAGAACAAAAGGTGGTTAGTACATTCATACGCATGATACATGAGAGGTTTCTCGAGATGCAGGTCTGCATCTCTAAGATTCACAGATTTGAATTATCCATCTTCTCTAATGATGCAAACTTTTGGGCATTGACAGAAACGTTTATCATAATATCCGGGTTTGCCAGAAACCACAACCATTTTCTTCTCTTCGTCAATGAAGAAGCTCCCAGCTTCAAAGTACTCCACAAAGAGATGCGGGAAACGATTGAGCCGTGTGATATCTAGTTTCAAAAACTTGCTCCAAGATACAACATCGGGCTCAATCTTAGTCGTAATTCAAATCTCCATCATGCCACATGCCTGGTAGGGTTGATATAGATCATCAGTCTGTTGATATAACACAACGAGCTGCTCATCTCTAAGTCTAACACAAGATATCACAGTCCTAAAGCCTGGAACTTGAGAGTAAGAGTCAAACGTCAAAGACACACTCAGTCCAAATCTCTCTAATGTAAAGTCAAAACAGAGTAAACAATCTGTTTGTGTTTCCTTTCGGGCAACAAAGTAAGTATTTCCTTTCAAAGACACGCCGCTTTGATATATATCCCAATTAGAACTGACATCAAGAACCCTCCATGAGTTAGTTTAAATCATATACATTTCGAATCTTCTATAGCTTTTTCTGTATTCATAGTCAAATAACCTCAAGATTTTGTGGTTACATCTGTTGTTGTTGTCGTATCCGAGAGCAAACATGTCAGATGTTTTGAAATTGTCTAAGGGTTGGATCCACTTCGTTTGCCCTAAATACGGATTCCATATCACGAGCTTTCTCGTGTCGTCTTTGGTGACACATAACAATAAGCCGTCGCAGTGGAAGACACTAGATATTTCGATTTGATCAAGTTTACTTACTTGCTTTAGAGACGGATTGACCATGTCACCGTCCACGTGGGTTCTTTGGAGATCCAAATTCGTTGAAAAAACCCTAGGACCAATCGTCATCAACCCTAGAAACTGCGTCCTTGCTGCTGCGGATTTACAAAAAATCTGATTTTTGGTTAAATTGTTTCATGTTTTGCAAGTTAATCGCATTGCCTTTAGAGATGTCAATGGAACCCTAGAGCGTATCTCTACTATCAAATCCTCTGGAAGATTCAACATCCTAGTCAATCTTCAAAGTTTCAGAAAAAAAAAATCCAAAGGTTCAAAAACTTTAATCGGTTTTTCCAGGCTTCTAGGTCACACGATCAAGGGATATATGGAGAAAAATTCCGTCGATTGATTCTTTATACAAAATATTAGCTAGAATAACCTATTTTTGTTTTTAAAATAGCTAGAATAACCTTACTATTTTTTATTGCTGAAATAACCTATTCGAGATTTTTTTTTCATAATACCAAAATTGTCATTCGCAGACTCTGCCGAAGTATTTGCAGACTCTACCGATGTATTGGCAGACTCTGCCATTATCTAAAAATACGCAGACTCTGCCGAATATTGGCAGACTCTGCCGAAACATTGGCAGACTCTACTGAAACATTGGCAGATTCCGCCGAGGTATTGGCAGATTCTGCCGAATCATTGACAGACTCTGCGGAAACATTGGTAGACTCTACAGATGTATTGGCAGACTCTGCTAATATCTAGAAATACGCAGACTCTGCCAAAACATTGGCAGAATTTGCCAATACCTCAGCAGAATCTGTTAAAGACAATTTTGGTATTATGAAAGAAAAAAAATTCATAATAGTTTATTTCAGCAATAAAAAAATGGTAAGGTTATTCTAGCTATTTTGAAAAAAAAATAGATTATTCTAGGTAAATTTTTCTATAAAAATCCCGCAATTTCTTTCGTTCTGGGCTTTTAAAAGTTGGTCTCATTAGTGAAACAAATCTATTTTGGCCCAACTATAGTCTTGGTCTTATTTTCGGAAAATCTTTTTTTTTTCCAAATAAAATATAAACAGATTTTATTATTAAAATATATAAAATGATTTTTGGTTAGATTACGGAACGACATATGTCACAATAAACAAAAGTATTTTTAATTTAATCAAATATGTTTTTTCTTGATTTAATTACAAGTTTTTCTATTAGTGGCATTATCATTTATGATATTTTTCTTGTTGTTCAAAAATAAAATAAATACCTAATGATACTAGTCAAGTTTCCTTTTAAAAATCAAAATCATTGTATTCTATACTTTATAACTTAAAAAATAAATCCATTATCATCTTTATTTTTTTATTAATGTGTCTAGATTATGATTTCTTTTAAAAGATTTTATTATATCTTCTCCTTTGATTTGCTATGATTGTTCTGTTATTAAAGAAAAAACGTACGGAATCAAACAAAAATAGTTCCCATCCGTTAGATTTACATCGTACGGCTCTAAATTCATAAGCCTTGGTCGAAAAAACTCGAAATCACCTACCCGTGTTGTGTAAGCTCGGGTTTTATTTTTCTACAGCAGCAGACTGTTCTACAACCGTCATTATCACCGTTGATAGTATCATCTCATAGTAAACAGTAAAACTTGAACCGTACGATCAAAACTGGGCCCCATGCACGTAGACTTTCCGTATTGACTTGTTGAATAAAAACGCTATATTGGAAAATTATAATAAAAAGGTTTTTTTTCATAAATTTTTTTTTTATATTAATTTTTTATTGATTAAACTATATTAGAATTTGTAGTTTTATGTTGTAAATAAAATAATTTTTTAACTTGTGTGTAGAAATTTTAAAAATCATTTAAAACCATATAGATGGAGTAATTAATTAGGTTTCAAAATTAGGGATTAGGATGAAATAGGGGGGAGAGAGAAGGAGAAGGCAATAGAGAAGGAGAAATTTGGTTTTAAGTGTTAATACGGCGCGAAGGTGAACAAAGACCCAAAAGACTTTTTTTTTTTCTCTGATCGGTTTCTTCTTCTTTTTCTCTAATTTCGAGGAAAATTCTCTCGTTTTCCTTTTTTTTTTCTTTTTTTTTTGTCTCGCGGATACAAATTCTGTTTAGTGTAGATCATCGTCGTTTCCAATGGAGCCGGACTCAGTGGAGATCGCTTTTCCTGTTGCTTCTTGCTCGAATTCTCTCGCGTCGAATAAGGTTAATACTTTACCAAAATTAAAACTTTTGATCGATTTTTTTACCGACCCGAATTCACGGATTTACCTAATTCACATGCCGAATTGATTTGGGTGATTGTTTGATTTGCGATCATCATTCTGGGTTTCTCCGCGATTGGGGGGGATTTGTTGAAT